>OY979717.1:64960354-65422854 GCA_963855995.1 Muricea muricata
ATAGTTGAAAGAAAATTGATCAATTACGTACAACGACGAACCTTTGGTGAAGTTATGTCTATCTTGTTGGCGCAAAGATCTGATAGTTTTGGAGCGAAGCGCGCGTTGCGTATGTCAGGATCGTTTGGTTCAATTTATAAACTCGGCCCGTGGATAGATGAGAACGGATTGTTGAGAGTAGGCGGAAGACTCCAGAACGCACCAATCGGATATGACCAAAAACATCAGCTGATACTCCCAAACCGTCACAAACTGATTGAACTGATCGTGCGAGAAGGACACGAGTTAAGTGGACATGTCGGTAAGGAACACATTCTATCCAGGCTTAGAAGGTCGTACTGGATCGTAAAAGGGCAGCAGCTATCAAGAGAGTGATTGGCGACTGTTTTGTGTGTAAGCGTCGAAGTGCTCGGTGTATGGATTAAGTAATGGCGAATTTACTACAAGACCGGATCTCTCCAGACGATCCTCCCTTCACCTACGTCGGTGTCGACTTCTTCGGATCAATTAATGTGCGCCAGAGACGAAGCCAAGTGAAGCGATACGGGTGTTTGTTCACATGCTTAACGGTACGAGCGGTGCACGTCGAGATCGCCGAGTCCCTCGACACAGATTCCATTCTTAACGCGTTTCGTCGCTTTATCAGCCGTCGAGGGTATCCGAAGATTATTCGCAGCGATAATGGTACGAACTTTGTGCTGGAGAGCGAGAGCTTCGCGACGCCGTCGATGGCTGGAACCACATCAAGATTGAAAACTACTTGCAACAGAGGAACGTGAGATGGATCTTCAATCCACCAGCCGCTTCTCACATGGGAGGAGTATGGGAGCGTATGGTCCAATCAACGAATAAGATTTTGAAAGCATTGGCTAAGGAACAAGTGCTCACGGACGAGACTCTAAGTACATTGACAACCGAAGTTGAAGGAATCCTTAAAAGCAGACCTCTCACGCCGAACAGCGATCATCTAAGTGATTTAACACCACTCACCCCGAATGGTTTGCTGCTACTTTAACCTAATCCAAATATTCCGTCTGGATTGCTTTGCAAGACCGACAATTATTGTAAACGTCGTTGGAGACAGATCCAGTATCTGGCGAACCTCTTCTGGAAGAGGTGGTTAAGACAATGCTTACCTACCCTACAACAGAGGGAAAAATGGAACAAGGTTCAACGTGATTTGTTGCCAGGTGATTAGGTGTTGGTTGCTGAAGAGAATACACATCGCGGACAGTGGCCGTTGGGTAGAGTAACAGAAGTATATACTGGGAAAGATGACCATGTTAGATCTGTAAAGATTAGAACAAGATCAACCACGTTGGTGAGACCGATTACCAAGCTGTGTTACCTCGAAAGCACAATTTGATAGTGAACTTAGGACTGATTGTTAACTTGAAATAATTAACATTAACAGTTACAGATTGTCGCAAGTATGCTTATGTATAAGAGTGAACATTATAAGGTACGTTCACTGGGGGGAGTATGTTGAGAACAACCACCGGTCAGTGGTCGCTAGTTTAGTACCCAGGTCGTCGGTGAGACAAAACGTATTGTGAACGTTCTCCAACGTTGTGGACAACGAGATTGACATTTTATATCATATATTTCATGTTAGGGTTTCAGTGTATCGCGGGTAGATAGCATACAGATTTCGTAAGTACAGATTATTCGTTTGTAACGTCTGATAATTGTAACTACGTGGGGTTTTTATCTGTGGCTCTTATGCATTGTATTTGTATTTGTCTGTTTATGTTTAGTTGAAACGCATTAAAAGGAGTTGATATTTGTTCGTGGGATACTGCATGTGTGCATTAGGGACAATTATTATTAAAGGCGCATTCGAGACCTGAATTTACGTTACCCGAAAGTAACAATACTACTCAGAATAAAACTTTAGGGTCATGGCAAATGTACGTAACTCTTTTGGGTACGCACCTGGATTCTTCTTTTTCTTTTGTGTCACCAACCTTTTCAAAAGTTCTCTAGGAACTCCAGAAAAAGTTGTCTCCAGGAGACTGGCACAATCACTACTTATCAGGTTTCTTTCCTTAACTCACTTACCACTAAAGCTAACGATCGATTGTACCTTTCTCTTCAACATGTGCGCTTTCACATGAGATGTTTTCAATCTCTTGTTGAGGTCTTCAACTGTGTCCAGCAGATTATCAACTTTCTTTTTTAATCTTCTAGGAGAACTTACAAAGTATGTATGGTCATTTTGAACATTTTCTACATTACCCATAGATGCACTAGTGATTTCCACTGTGTCATTTGCATTTTTTCCATTTTCGTTAAACTCTTCCTTACTGTTAGTAAGCTGTACTGCTCACTAGACACCTCCACCTATGCAATAATAATTGTATTATTTTCTGAAAAAATATTAAAATTTTGAACAATATTGTTGATTAATAACTTATATAACAAATTATGATATTTTTGAATATTGTGATTACATGCAGTGGCATAGTTAAGGGGATCATAATTGTGTTCAAGACCATTCAAAAAGGCTAAATCTGTGTAGTATTTGGGGGGCGGACCCCCTAGAATGCCTTCGCCGCTCCACTACTTGCCCCCCAAAACAATGACCGTGGCTACGCCACCGATTACATGTATATATAAATTGGCAGAATTCACTGTTATAAATATATACATTTTGTTATATATAAAACACAATATTGGTGAATGTGTTGCTATTTATCCACTGCATCACTGATGGATAACCGGTGCCTAGGTATTCAGGTGCTTCAATTTGCCAAAGCCAGCCTCCGGAAGGAAAAACTCTCAAATAGCCTGTCTTGCGAGGTATGTTTCCTGCTAGCAAACCAGGAGCCCCCCCCCCCCCCCCCCCACCAGTCACAAGAAACTGTAACACAGGGTTAGTGTAAGGGAAAAAGAAACAAAAACCAACACCCCAGCCTGGCTGGATTTCTAAACGATGAATGGTTGCTGAAGTACTGCCACTATGTGCATGCTGGTATGCTAGAAATCATACACTAACCATAACAAGTGATCTCCACGTTATAAGTTGTATTGTCAGTACTAACATCACATTCAATAATATATCATACACATGTATATACTTTAAGAGAGAGGAATAGCAACTCAAAATATGCTCAAATTCCAACCCAAATTCCAATCATAACCATTATCAAAATGTGCTCAACTAACCTGGCAGGTACTTTTCATTGGGAAGATTATTGTATATAACTCTATTAGTTTTGTATAAAAACATGTAAAAAATGCAAAATAATGGGAACACTTCAAGCTAATCTATGTCGGTATACGCATAATTTTTGGGTGAAAAATACTGACCTGAGATTTGCACTTTAAATATTGTTGGTGTCGCTTGCTCGCTATGAAGTTCAGGATTTTCAAATATTGTTGGCACAGCATTTGATTTCAATACTGCTTTTTCGCCATGCAGCCCACAATTGTCAAAGATTTCAGCACTGAAATGCTCCGCACAAACTCGGCTGTCTTGCACAGGAACAATTTCTACTAGTGACCAGCTGTTTATTCCTTGAACCCATTTCCCGTGCAGGGATTATTTACAATTATTTAATATTTTAAAAAGAGAAATCTAAGTTTCAGATATTTAGGGTTGGAAACGAGATCAATGAGGTGCTCGATTATCTCGGAGGTGTTCGACCGTCTACGGAATCGAAATTTGCCTCGCCGATATGGCCGCTTAAAAAGTATGTCCGTTAAAAAGAAGACTGCAGAAAACACAGCAAGGGGCAATTTTTTGTTCGATTTAAATATCATTTAAACGGTATAAAATATAGGGCCTAAGAATAACTGTAATTACAAATATTGACTACCAATATCCTGCAGTTTTTCTTAATTCAGTAATTTGAAAAATCTGCAAATGGTTCCTTTTTGAGTCTACTGCGATGACTTACAATATAACACATAACAAAGCGTCAATGCTAAGAATGACTGTCAATTAGTTAAAAACTGTTAACCGTACTTTCTCAGAGGAATTTGAACAATGAATCAGTGAGTGCGTGTTTGCTTTGCAAGGGATTCGAAGGCTCTTTGACCTCCTAAAGTTGGGACTGTCACAGAGCGTTTGGCAAAATTTAGCTGAAGTAGAATGGGGGGAGTCCTAAATATCTGCGAACAATTTTTTGTTCAATTTGTAATTATTATGCAAACGGTAATAAATATGAAGCCTTAGCTTAGCTACTAAATATCTACGTCTGCAAGAATTGTAATCCCCAAGCCAACCGGGCGTAATTCCGGGCGTAAGCCCAGAGGTAAGGTAAGGTAGTAAAAATGGTATGTCATGACGTCATCCTCACTGATCTCAACAATATGGCGGACTATCATGAATGGCTAACACTCATTGGCCAGATTTAAAATTTATTGTTGATTGATTGATCACGAATTAACACTTATTGACTGAGACCGAGGGAAACAGTATGTTTTGTGGACCAGAGACTGTCGATGTTTCCCGAGGCGAAGCCGAGGGAAACATCGACAGTCGAGGGTCCACAAAACATACTGCTTTCCCGAGGTCTCAGTCAATAAGTATTTTATTATATACTGAGTGTCAAAAGAGAAAAAAAGTACCACAAATCAATCAAACATGTATAAAAAGGATTACCTTTTACCTGACATGGCTCCGTGAGGCTCTGTAGATTTGTTATTTACCGGTGAATAAAAGTAATGTCCACCGCTTAGCTACGTTGCCAGGGAGACAGTAGAATTTCTCCACTATCACGTCATACGTTCTTAACCAATAAGAAAAAGGAATAAATGAACTTTGACACTCAGTATATAATAATTCAAGTTATTCAACTGTCAGCAAATATTTAACTTTAGCTGGCTTTTTGCACTATAATATTTTGTATTCTTGCAAAAAGTTTTGGGAACTTTAACAACAATTTATTGTTGTAAAAATTAAATAAAAAGCATTTATCAGGTCAACAAATATGGAGTCAAGCAAGCAGCGAACGGAGAACGAGGAAGCAGAACATTTAGCAAGGCGAAACGAGCGTAGACAACGACAAAGGCTCAAGGAGACTGCCGAAGAAGATTGAAGAGACATTAATTCGGGGAAAATACAGAGAAGCGCCAACAATTGACTATGGCGTGAAACACAAGGCAAGTTTGTTGATAATGCCTATTTATACCTGTGTTTTAATGCTTTATAAAGGCTGGCGTAGCCGTACTCATCCAGTCTATTCACTGTTTAAATTTCAGTCCAGTCTATTCAAAGTTTATGTTTTGTAAATGCCAGACTGTCTTCTTATTATTAATGTAATTAATAGGTCGTGTTTTATACCAAATTTAAGCTTACATTAAGCGTAATAACATACCGATGACAAATGTTGTGCCATTTAAAAAATTGTCAATAAACAAGGATTAAAAACTCAATATTTTGTCATTTTAAAAAAATATACAGAAAGAATACCAATTGCCGTGTTGCTATGACAACAACCTACCTCAGTACTTCATCAAATTCCGAACATTCAGCTGCATGCTCTTAGTTAGTGGCGAGGGGTTGCTGCATGCATGTATTTCTAGTTACAAATATTGACTTCCAACAGTCTGCAGTGTTTCTTAGTTCAGTACTTTGAAAAATATCGATCAGCAAACGTTCGCTTTCTAAAGTCCTCCGCAATAGTTTACAAATAAAACATTTTAGAGTGTCAAAGCTAAGAATGACTGTCGATTAGTTAAAATTTTTACACGTCCCTCAGAGCCATTTGAAGAACGAATCAGTAATAACATGTCCGTGAAATCCTTTATTATTTTTATTACGTTGTCTTGTCTGTCCGCCTAAAAGAGGTTGATTTTTTCATTAGGACCTCCTATGAGGTGTCCGCTATAAAGCGAGGTGTCTGCCTATAGGGTTATGTTATCAGTATTTTTACAAAAGAGAAACGATTCATTTGTGTCCGCTAAATTAAAAAGTAGCGGCTATTAGGGGTTCGACTGTATTATTATTGTGCAAGGAAATTTCGTGAAAAAAAGGGACATTTTAATGGTGAGAAAGAAATTAAGTCTCTGAAAAGTGGAAGCACTGCCTCCTAAATCTATTTTTCGGACGTAAGAGAATCAGGCATGTCAACAGTGTGTACTTGTCGTGTTGACGTACTTTTCGTTAAAAATAGATCTTCCTGAATATGTGGTTGAAGCGGTGAAGATTGTTGTAAGTGTTTTGTTTGCAGTACACGCAAGAGTTGACCCTATGACGAACGAGGAATTTTTCAATGCTACACAACTCAAGGTCTGAGAAATTCTGGTACACTTGACGGTCATCCGACGTCCACAGTATCTAACCGACATGTACATAACATATAATTTGAGTTGAATGCTTACATGCATCCAGTACAGCACTCTCTTTACAGGAAAAATATTCAAATATTTTGTCACAAATCATCTCAAAATGTTACCACAACAACCTGTTTCATCGAAAAAGAACCTAAAAACCAACCGCCATGACAAAAAAATTTTTATTTGCAATTGTATGTAAGCTCTCAGGAAGAAAAATCAAATAAATTATTTCGAGTGCAATTTCGTTCATTGCAAGAACACATTTTCCTCCATACAGAGCCCGTTTGGAAAGAATAACTCGCATTTTGTAATTTTTTCCTCGTTTGTGTCAACACGATATAGAAAAGGTCAGTCGTGCATTTTAAATAACCTATTTTTGGTGGAAAAGTACGTCAACACGACAAGTACACACTTGTAATCTGTCTGGTTCTCAAACGTCGCAACAATTTCCCTTCCCACCGTTCAAATGCTCTCACTTTTGACAAAATTTCATCGCATAAAAATATTACAGTTAAACCCTAATAGCAGACACCCCTTTTAAGCCAACACAAACTCAAGTCCCACTTGTTTTTTCATAAAATACTAACAATATAACGCCAGTCTATTAAGCGAACGACACCTCGTTTTAGCGGACATCTCAGAGGAGGTCACAATTAAACCACAAGGTTCATTTTATATTAAATTACTAGTCACGCATTATGCACTTTCGTGTTCCTTTCAATACTCTAAACAGTTGTATGTGATTTTCCATCCGCCACACTGACGTTGCGTTATTTTTACTCAGTATTTTTAATGTGAAGAATTTTGGCAGGTAGCCGTTTCATCATTACATCTTTTTAAGTAGCGAACTGCATTACACTTGTTTAGCGGACACGCCGGGCAGGTTTCGACGAGAGTGAACCTTCTGGTTAATCGTTATTAACCTCACGGCAATGTTCGCGTTATTACATCAACATAATCAACGTAAATTAGTATTAATATGCGTTCAAACTAGGGAAAATTCATTGCAGTTGAAACTCTATTGAGCGGACACTTTCGCGACCTCGCTGACATGGCCGCTTAAATGGTGTGTCCGTTGAAAAGAAGACTGCAGAAAACACAGCAAGGGGCAATTTTTGTTCGATTTAAATATCATTTAAACAATATAAAATATAGGGCCTAAGAATAACTGTAATTACAAGTATTGACTACCAATATCCTGCAGTTTTTCTTAGTTCAGTAATTTGAAAAATCTGCAAATGGTTCCTTTTCGAGTCTACTGCGATGACTTACAGTATAACACATAACAAAGCGTCAATGCTAAGAATGACTGTCAATTAGTTAGAAATTGTTAACCGTACATTCTCAGAGGAATTTGAACAATGAATCAGTGAGTGCGTGTTTGCTTTGCAAGGGATTCGAAGGCTCTTTAACCTCTTAAAGTTGGGACTGTCACAGAGCGTTTTGCAAAATTTACCTGGAGTAGAATGAAGGGGGGGGGGGGGAGGAGTCCTAAATATCTGCGAACAATTTTTTGTTCAATTTGCAATTATTATGCAAACGGTAATAAATATGAAGCCTTTAGCTTAGCTACTAAAGATCTACGTTTGCAATAATTGTAATTACAAATATTGGCTTCCAATAGTCTGCAGTGTTTCTTAGTTCAGTACTTTGAAAAATATCGATCAGCAAACGTTCGCTTTCTAAAGTCCTCCGCAATAGTTTACAAATAAAACATTTTAGAGTGTCAAAGCTAAGAATGACTGTCGATTAGTTAAAATTTTTACACGTCCCTCAGAGCCATTTGAAGAACGAATCAGTAATAACATGTCCGTGAAATCCTTTATTATTTTTATTACGTTGTCTTGTCTGTCCGCCTAAAAGAGGTTGATTTTTTCATTAGGACCTCCTATGAGGTGTCCGCTATAAAGCGAGGTGTCTGCCTATAGGGTTATGTTATCAGTATTTTTACAAAAGAAACGATTCATTTGTGTCCGCTAAATTAAAAAGTAGCGGCTATAGGGGTTCGACTGTATTATTATTGTGCATGGAAATTTCGTGAAAAAAAGGGACATTTTAATGGTGAGAAAGAAATTATGTTTCTGAAAAGTGGAAGCACTGCCTCCTAAATCTATTTTTGGGACGTAAGAGAATCAGGCATGTCAACAGTGTGTACTTGTCGTGTTGACGTACTTTTCGTTAAAAATAGATCTTCCTGAATATGTGGTTGAAGCGGTGAAGATTGTTGTAAGTGTTTTGTTTGCAGTACACGCAAGAGTTGACCCTATGACGAACGAGGAATTTTTCAATGCTACACAACTCAAGGTCTGAGAAATTCTGCATGGTAGACTTGACGGTCATCCGACGTCCACAGTATCTAACCGACATGTACATAACATATAATTTGAGTTGAATGCTTACATGCATCCAGTACAGCACTCTCTTTACAGGAAAAATATTCAAATAATTTGTCACAAATCATCTCAAAATGTTACCACAACAACCTGTTTCATCGAAAAAGAACCTCAAAACCAACCGCCATGACAAAAAAATTTTTATTTGCAATTGTATGTAAGCTCTCAGGAAGAAAAATCAAATAAATTATTTCGAGTGCAATTTCGTTCATTGCAAGAACACATTTTCCTCCATACAGAGCCCGTTTGGAAAGAATAACTCGCATTTTGTAATTTTTTCCTCGTTTGTGTCAACACGATATAGAAAAGGTCAGTCGTGCATTTTAATTAACCTATTTTTGGTGGAAAAGTACGTCAACACTACAAGTACACACTTGTAATCTGTCTGGTTCTCAAACGTCGCAACAATTTCCCTTCCCACCGTTCAAATGCTCTCACTTTTGACAAAATTTCATCGCATAAAAATATTACAGTTAAACCCTAATAGCAGACACCCCTTTTAAGCCAACACAAACTCAAGTCCCACTTGTTTTTTCATAAAATACTAACAATATAACGCCAGTCTATTAAGCGAACGACACCTCGTTTTAGCGGACATCTCAGAGGAGGTCACAATTAAACCACAAGGTTCATTTTATATTAAATTACTAGTCACGCATTATGCACTTTCGTGTTCCTTTCAATACTCTAAACAGTTGTATGTGATTTTCCATCCGCCACACTGACGTTGCGTTATTTTTACTCAGTATTTTTAATGTGAAGAATTTTGGCAGGTAGCCGTTTCATCATTACATCTTTTTAAGTAGCGAACTGCATTACACTTGTTTAGCGGACACGCCGGGCAGGTTTCGACGAGAGTGAACCTTCTGGTTAATCGTTATTAACCTCACGGCAATGTTCGCGTTATTACATCAACATAATCAACGTAAATTAGTATTAATATGCGTTCAAACTAGGGAAAATTCATTGCAGTTGAAACTCTATTGAGCGGACACTTTCGCGACCTCGCTGACATGGCCGCTTAAATGGTGTGTCCGTTGAAAAGAAGACTGCAGAAAACACAGCAAGGGGCAATTTTTGTTCGATTTAAATATCATTTAAACAATATAAAATATAGGGCCTAAGAATAACTGTAATTACAAGTATTGACTACCAATATCCTGCAGTTTTTCTTAGTTCAGTAATTTGAAAAATCTGCAAATGGTTCCTTTTCGAGTCTACTGCGATGACTTACAGTATAACACATAACAAAGCGTCAATGCTAAGAATGACTGTCAATTAGTTAGAAATTGTTAACCGTACATTCTCAGAGGAATTTGAACAATGAATCAGTGAGTGCGTGTTTGCTTTGCAAGGGATTCGAAGGCTCTTTAACCTCTTAAAGTTGGGACTGTCACAGAGCGTTTTGCAAAATTTACCTGGAGTAGAATGAAGGGGGGGGGGGGGGGGGGGAGGAGTCCTAAATATCTGCGAACAATTTTTTGTTCAATTTGCAATTATTATGCAAACGGTAATAAATATGAAGCCTTTAGCTTAGCTACTAAAGATCTACGTTTGCAATAATTGTAATTACAAATATTGGCTTCCAATAGTCTGCAGTGTTTCTTAGTTCAGTACTTTGAAAAATATCGATCAGCAAACGTTCGCTTTCTAAAGTCCTCCGCAATAGTTTACAAATAAAACATTTTAGAGTGTCAAAGCTAAGAATGACTGTCGATTAGTTAAAATTTTTACACGTCCCTCAGAGCCATTTGAAGAACGAATCAGTAATAACATGTCCGTGAAATCCTTTATTATTTTTATTACGTTGTCTTGTCTGTCCGCCTAAAAGAGGTTGATTTTTTCATTAGGACCTCCTATGAGGTGTCCGCTATAAAGCGAGGTGTCTGCCTATAGGGTTATGTATCAGTATTTTTACAAAAGAAACGATTCATTTGTGTCCGCTAAATTAAAAAGTAGCGGCTATAGGGGTTCGACTGTATTATTATTGTGCATGGAAATTTCGTGAAAAAAAGGGACATTTTAATGGTGAGAAAGAAATTATGTTTCTGAAAAGTGGAAGCACTGCCTCCTAAATCTATTTTTGGGACGTAAGAGAATCAGGCATGTCAACAGTGTGTACTTGTCGTGTTGACGTACTTTTCGTTAAAAATAGATCTTCCTGAATATGTGGTTGAAGCGGTGAAGATTGTTGTAAGTGTTTTGTTTGCAGTACACGCAAGAGTTGACCCTATGACGAACGAGGAATTTTTCAATGCTACACAACTCAAGGTCTGAGAAATTCTGCATGGTAGACTTGACGGTCATCCGACGTCCACAGTATCTAACCGACATGTACATAACATATAATTTGAGTTGAATGCTTACATGCATCCAGTACAGCACTCTCTTTACAGGAAAAATATTCAAATAATTTGTCACAAATCATCTCAAAATGTTACCACAACAACCTGTTTCATCGAAAAAGAACCTCAAAACCAACCGCCATGACAAAAAAATTTTTATTTGCAATTGTATGTAAGCTCTCAGGAAGAAAAATCAAATAAATTATTTCGAGTGCAATTTCGTTCATTGCAAGAACACATTTTCCTCCATACAGAGCCCGTTTGGAAAGAATAACTCGCATTTTGTAATTTTTTCCTCGTTTGTGTCAACACGATATAGAAAAGGTCAGTCGTGCATTTTAATTAACCTATTTTTGGTGGAAAAGTACGTCAACACTACAAGTACACACTTGTAATCTGTCTGGTTCTCAAACGTCGCAACAATTTCCCTTCCCACCGTTCAAATGCTCTCACTTTTGACAAAATTTCATCGCATAAAAATATTACAGTTAAACCCTAATAGCAGACACCCCTTTTAAGCCAACACAAACTCAAGTCCCACTTGTTTTTTCATAAAATACTAACAATATAACGCCAGTCTATTAAGCGAACGACACCTCGTTTTAGCGGACATCTCAGAGGAGGTCACAATTAAACCACAAGGTTCATTTTATATTAAATTACTAGTCACGCATTATGCACTTTCGTGTTCCTTTCAATACTCTAAACAGTTGTATGTGATTTTCCATCCGCCACACTGACGTTGCGTTATTTTTACTCAGTATTTTTAATGTGAAGAATTTTGGCAGGTAGCCGTTTCATCATTACATCTTTTTAAGTAGCGAACTGCATTACACTTGTTTAGCGGACACGCCGGGCAGGTTTCGACGAGAGTGAACCTTCTGGTTAATCGTTATTAACCTCACGGCAATGTTCGCGTTATTACATCAACATAATCAACGTAAATTAGTATTAATATGCGTTCAAACTAGGGAAAATTCATTGCAGTTGAAACTCTATTGAGCAGACACTTTCGCGACCTCGCTGACATGGCCGCTTAAATGGTGTGTCCGTTGAAAAGAAGACTGCAGAAAACACAGCAAGGGGCAATTTTTGTTCGATTTAAATATCATTTAAACAATATAAAATATAGGGCCTAAGAATAACTGTAATTACAAGTATTGACTACCAATATCCTGCAGTTTTTCTTAGTTCAGTAATTTGAAAAATCTGCAAATGGTTCCTTTTCGAGTCTACTGCGATGACTTACAGTATAACACATAACAAAGCGTCAATGCTAAGAATGACTGTCAATTAGTTAGAAATTGTTAACCGTACATTCTCAGAGGAATTTGAACAATGAATCAGTGAGTGCGTGTTTGCTTTGCAAGGGATTCGAAGGCTCTTTAACCTCTTAAAGTTGGGACTGTCACAGAGCGTTTTGCAAAATTTACCTGGAGTAGAATGAAGGGGGGGGGGGGGGGGGGGAGGAGTCCTAAATATCTGCGAACAATTTTTTGTTCAATTTGCAATTATTATGCAAACGGTAATAAATATGAAGCCTTTAGCTTAGCTACTAAAGATCTACGTTTGCAATAATTGTAATTACAAATATTGGCTTCCAATAGTCTGCAGTGTTTCTTAGTTCAGTACTTTGAAAAATATCGATCAGCAAACGTTCGCTTTCTAAAGTCCTCCGCAATAGTTTACAAATAAAACATTTTAGAGTGTCAAAGCTAAGAATGACTGTCGATTAGTTAAAATTTTTACACGTCCCTCAGAGCCATTTGAAGAACGAATCAGTAATAACATGTTCGTGAAATCCTTCATTATTTTTATTACGTTGTCTTGTCTGTCCGCCTAAAAGAGGTTGATTTTTTCATTAGGACCTCCTATGAGGTGTCCGCTATAAAGCGAGGTGTCTGCCTATAGGGTTATGTTATCAGTATTTTTACAAAAGAAACGATTCATTTGTGTCCGCTAAATTAAAAAGTAGCGGCTATAGGGGTTCGACTGTATTATTATTGTGCAAGGAAATTTCGTGAAAAAAAGGGACATTTTAATGGTGAGAAAGAAATTATGTTTCTGAAAAGTGGAAGCACTGCCTCCTAAATCTATTTTTGGGACGTAAGAGAATCAGGCATGTCAACAGTGTGTACTTGTCGTGTTGACGTACTTTTCGTTAAAAATAGATCTTCCTGAATATGTGGTTGAAGCGGTGAAGATTGTTGTAAGTGTTTTGTTTGCAGTACACGCAAGAGTTGACCCTATGACGAACGAGGAATTTTTCAATGCTACACAACTCAAGGTCTGAGAAATTCTGGTACACTTGACGGTCATCCGACGTCCACAGTATCTAACCGACATGTACATAACATATAATTTGAGTTGAATGCTTACATGCATCCAGTACAGCACTCTCTTTACAGGAAAAATATTCAAATAATTTGTCGCAAATCATCTCAAAATGTTACCACAACAACCTGTTTCATCGAAAAAGAACCTCAAAACCAACCGCCATGACAAAAAAATTTTTATTTGCAATTGTATGCAAGCTCTCCGGAAGAAAAATCAAACAAATTATTTCGAGTGCAATTCCGTTCATTGCAAGAACACATTTTCCTCCATAGAGAGCCCGTTTGGAAAGAATAACTCGCATTTTGTAATTTTTTCCTCGTTTGTGTCAACACGATATAGAAAAGGTCAGTCGTGCATTTTAATTAACCTATTTTTGTGGAAAAGTACGTCAACACGACAAGTACACACTTGTAATCTGTCTGGTTCTCATACGTCGCAACAATTTCCATTCCCACCGTTCAAATGCTCTCACTTTTGACAAAATTTCATCGCATAAAAATATTACAGTTAAACCCTAATAGCAGACACCCCTTTTAAGCCAACACAAACTCAAGTCCCACTTGTTTTTTCATAAAATACTAACAATATAACGCCGGTCTATTAAGCGAACGACACCTCGTTTTAGCGGACATCTCAGAGGAGGTCACAATTAAACCACAAGGTTCATTTTATATTAAATTACTAGTCACGCATTATGCACTTTCGTGCTCTTTTCAATACTCTAAACAGTTGTATGTGATTTTCCATCCGCCACACTGACGTTGCGTTATTTTTACTCAGTATTTTTAATGTGAAGAATTTTGGCAGGTAGCCGTTTCATCATTACATCTTTTTAAGTAGCGAACTGCATTACACTTGTTTAGCGGACACGCCGGGCAGGTTTCGACGAGAGTGAACCTTCTGGTTAATCGTTATTAACCTCACGGCAATGTTCGCGTTATTACATCAACATAATCAACGTAAATTAGTATTAATATGCGTTCAAACTAGGGAAAATTCATTGCAGTTGAAACTCTATTGAGCATACACTTTCGCGACCTCGCTGACATGGCCGCTTAAATGGTGTGTCCGTTGAAAAGAAGACTGCAGAAAACACAGCAAGGGGCAATTTTTGTTCGATTTAAATATCATTTAAACAGTATAAAATATAGGGCCTAAGAATAACTGTAATTACAAGTATTGACTACCAATATCCTGCAGTTTTTCTTAGTTCAGTAATTTGAAAAATCTGCAAATGGTTCCTTTTCGAGTCTACTGCGATGACTTACAGTATAACACATAACAAAGCGTCAATGCTAAGAATACTGTCAATTAGTTAGAAATTGTTAACCGTACATTCTCAGAGGAATTTGAACAATGAATCAGTGAGTGCGTGTTTGCTTTGCAAGGGATTCGAAGGCTCTTTAACCTCTTAAAGTTGGGACTGTCACAGAGCGTTTTGCAAAATTTACCTGGAGTAGAATGAAGGGGGGGGGGAGGAGTCCTAAATATCTGCGAACAATTTTTTGTTCAATTTGCAATTATTATGCAAACGGTAATAAATATGAAGCCTTTAGCTTAGCTACTAAAGATCTACGTTTGCAATAATTGTAATTACAAATATTGACTTCCAATAGTCTGCAGTGTTTCTTAGTTCAGTACTTTGAAAAATATCGATCAGCAAACGTTCGCTTTCTAAAGTCCTCCGCAATAGTTTACAAATAAAACATTTTAGAGTGTCAAAGCTAAGAATGACTGTCGATTAGTTAAAATTTTTACACGTCCCTCAGAGCCATTTGAAGAACGAATCAGTAAATGCATGTCCGTGAAATCCTTTATTATTTTTATTACGCTGTCTGTCCGCCTAAAAGAGGTTGATTTTTTCATTAGGACCTCCTATGAGGTGTCCGCTATAAAGCGAGGTGTCTGCCTATAGGGTTATGTTATCAGTATTTTTTACAAAAGAAACGATTCATTTGTGTCCGCTAAATTAAAAAGTAGCGGCTATAGGGGTTCGACTGTATTATTATTGTGCAAGGAAATTTCGTGAAAAAAAGGGACATTTTAATAGTGAGAAAGAAATTAAGTTTCTGAAAAGTGGAAGCACTGCCTCCTAAATCTATTTTTGGGACGTAAGAGAATCAGGCATGTCAACAGTGTGTACTTGTCGTGTTGACGTACTTTTCGTTAAAAATAGATCTTCCTGAATATGTGGTTGAAGCGGTGAAGATTGTTGTAAGTGTTTTGTTTGCAGTACACGCAAGAGTTGACCCTATGACGAACGAGGAATTTTTCAATGCTACACAACTCAAGGTCTGAGAAATTCTGGTACACTTGACGGTCATCCGACGTCCACAGTATCTAACCGACATGTACATAACATATAATTTGAGTTGAATGCTTACATGCATCCAGTACAGCACTCTCTTTACAGGAAAAATATTCAAATATTTTGTCACAAATCATCTCAAAATGTTACCATAACAACCTGTTTCATCAAAAAAGAGGCTCAAAACCAACCACCATAACAAAAAATTTTTATTTGCAATTGTATGTGAGCTCTCAGGAACAAAAATCAAATAAATTATATCACGTGCAAAATTCCGGCTGCTGGAAAACAGGCTTTTGCTAATCTTTTTGTCCAGGGCGGATCCAGACCGTATCAACCGTATCAAGTGATATGGTCAAATTTTGCCAATCGTGTACTTGAATAAATTAATAGTTTCTTTTTATTATTTGACATCGGCCGCTACTATACTAAGTATTTTCTTTCAATCTCGCATCAATTAATCAATTTTTGATTGATATCAAATGCGCTGTAGTAAAATATCAAATTTTGCCCCGACAACCGAAATTTATCAATAGTAATATGTAATTTTACACCCGTGTTTAGTTTTTATTTTGTCGGTGTATCAGATGGCGATGTTTCACCGATCGTTTGCCGATTGCTTTCGGAAAATTTGCGCCCGCAAACGTGATACGGTCTTTGATACGGTCAGTAACCATTTTCTTGCGCAATTCTTTCTTTTATGGTAACATTCCGATCATTTTTGATACGGTTGGGATAGATGATACCCTCATGAGAGTATCAAACCAATCAGAGCTCGCAATTTTCGATACGCTGATACTGTAGCGAAAATTTTGTTGCGTAATATGCAAGCACAGCTAACCTGAAAGCCTGAACCCGCGCACAAAACATTACACGGCAGCCTTGATTGTCTTCCCGTTTTTGTATACACTGCGAATTGGTATAACAAATAAGTCAATTGACGATTTTCGTCTGATTTTCGGCAAAACGATGATGAAAGGTGTGCTTGCTCGATTGGAATATTTGAGCGCGTTGACGCTCAAGAAGATATTTCGACCGATGTAAAGTTGCTGAAACTTCATTGTGTGGATATTGTCAAACGTGAAACACGTGGGAAGCATCTTGAAAAAAACGTCGAGAATACGGTACGCGTTTGCGAATTTTCGCGAATGCAATTTCCCAAGCTTCACTTGGAAAGATGTGGGAATCAGTATATACTTGTAGGTAATGTAAATTTATATATTTCATTCTTAACAGCATTGGTTTTGTCAATGTGCGTGAATATGTTAAAATTGGGCTTTTATATGGTAATATAATATTCAAATTTGCATCAGTGTTGCCTTAGTGATCATATTCGACCGAGAGCAAACCGCTAGGCTATATTCACGAATAATACTATTACCAGTGATTAACTTGCCGACGAATACGAATTACCACGCATTGCGAATTTGCTAGCCTGACAATATAGAACAGCATTCGAAAATCCTACTTGCTCGTATAATGCAGGCTTCATTTTATATAATGTGTAGCGAAACAGGGGCAATTATTTAAATGCATACATAAATATAGCGATGATTTCAAGAAGGCGATAAATTGCCATCTTAGAATACAAACATGTATATAATATTGTATGCCGAAATCGCAGCAAATGGTGTTTCAGAGGTACTATATTTCAAAATTTTTTCGGACCCCATGGAGGGCTCGCGCGTTCGGCGCTCGGATCACGAACGTTACATAACTCCACTGCACTTTTGATACGGTCAAATATTTTCCTGGATCCGCTTGGATCATTTGGATCATTTGGATCCATTGCAAGAACACATTATTCCTCCATAAAGAGCCAGTTTGGAAAGAATAACTCGCATTTTGTAATTTTTTACTCGTTTGTGTCAACACGATATAGAAAAGGTCAGTCGTGCACATTAATTAACCCATTTTTGTCGAAAATAACGTCAACACGAGAAGTACACAATTTCCATTCCCACCTTTCAAATGTTCTTATTTTTGACAAAATTTAATCGCATAAAAATATTACAGTCAAACCCTAATAGCGGACACCCATTTTAAGGCAACACAAACTCAAGTCCCGGTGGTTTCTTTCTTAAAAATACTAATATTATAACGTCTATTGAGCGCAGAACACCTCGTTTTAGCGGACACCTCTATAATAAATTAGTAGTCAGGCATTACGCACTTTCGCGCTCTCCTTTCAATACTCTGAATAATTGTATTGTAATTTTCCATCCGCCACACTGACGTTGCGTCATTTTTACTCAGTATTTTTAATGTGGAGAATTTTGGCAGGTAGCCGTTTCATCATTACATCTTTTTAAAAGGTGTGAACAAGTAGTACACTTGTTTAGCGACAGGTTTCGGCGAGAGTGAACGTTCTGGCTAATCGTTATTATCCTGACGGCAATGTTTGCGTTATTACATCAGTCTTCCTTTCGAAACTTTTGAACTGGCGAGTAACTGGTTGTAGAATTCTCGAGGATCTCTCTATTCACTATATTTGATGTAAATGTAACCGATACTTTGAGAGACTAAATTGCCTACGAGGCCTTTGTTAAGAAAACATGCCTTTACAGATTCCTAGTTCAACTGGCTCTGAGAAACGCTTAATAATTTGTGACTAATTGACAGTCATTATCTTGAACTTTGTTTTAAGTCATCGTAGTAGACTAGAAACCGAACCGTTTGACGATATTTTTCAAATAACTGAACTAAGAAACGCTGTACAATATTGGTAGTCAATATTTGTAATTACAACTAGTCTAAACGTAGATATTTAGTTGCTAGGCTTAGGCTTTGTATTTTATACCGTTTAAATCATAATTAAACTGTTTTCATAATTATAATTAAATTGCTTTCTGCAGTCCCCTTTTAAGTGGGCACATCGGCGAATGCCCGAATATGTATCTGCTTAATAGGATTCGCACGAATTTTACCTAGTTTAGATTGTGCCAATTTATAATGCGCAGTATGTTGAATAACGGTGAATTTTACGGGATGGAAAGATGATGGACGTTGTTCGAGAATGGTTTTTAAATGCGAGAAAGAAAGGTATTACTAAAATTTACTTGAAGTAGAATGACTAGGATTGTGTGTCCTGCCCAGAAAATTATCAGCTTTATTATAAATAATAAATGTAAAACCTGAAATTTTTTGTGGATGAGGAGTCCCAAGCCCCGCAGTATTATTCTAATTCAGGAAATATTTAAATGGCAACAAGGTTCCCCGAGGGTTTTAATGCAAGCCTTGCCACGACGCATGTTTTGAAAGGGCAAATTTTGACAGATTCTATCCGATGGAGCCAAGCGCTTCAATAAAGATTAGCTCTACGCAATAGACAATGTTTCCATAAGTTGTGTTTCCGCCTGCGAAGCTGTAACCCTAAACCTAGTAGCTACCATGTATGCGCTGTAAACTTTAGACTTTATTATTTAACTCCTATGTGGATATGTTTGGCACTGTATCATGTCATAGCCTATTAGAAGACCAGTGAACGGCTTTTTATGTCTGTTGAGCAGTTATATAAGCTGTTCACTCGTTTACTTTGTTACAAAATTCCACTATGTGTCTAAAGCCTTAGCAGGCATCTTCTTATCATTCAAACAGTATAAAACATTGAACTTAAGCTTATTTAACAAATATTTACGATTGGAATAGTTGTAATCACAAGTATTGACTACCAAAATAAATATTCTGCAGTTTTTCTTAGTTCTGCAATTGAAAAATATCTGCTAACGGTTCACTTTCTAGTCTACTAAGATGACTTACAATAGAACATAAACAAAGTGTCAAAGTGAAGAATGACTGTCAATTAGTTACAAATTACTAAGCGTTTGTCAGAGTCATTTGAAAAAGGAATCACTGAATACATGTTTGCTTTGCAAGGGCCTCGAAGGCTTTTTAGCCTCTTAAAGTATCTGTTACATTTACATAATGCAGTGTCAGAGAAATCCGCAAAAATTCTGAAACCTATGCCAGCCTAGCATAGCCGGGAACGGCTGCGAAGCAGTTCAGGGGTTTCGAAAGAAGATGTAATTACGCGAATATTGCCGTCAAATTCATCTTTTTGTTATGTTGTCTGTCCACCTAAAAGAGGTTGACTTGTTCATTGGGACAAAAATTGCGATTAACCAGAAGGTTCACTCTCACCGAAACCTGTCTGCTTTACATATCGAGTTAACAGGTGGTAATGCAGTTCGCTACTTGCTCTCATCATTCAAATGGATATAATGCTATTTTTTTAAAACAATTAAAGATCCTTTCAAATAGATTCCAAATTGTCTCTAATAGTAGTAACTCCAACTTTTCTTACCTGGTAAGATGAAACGGCTAGCTGCCCAAATCAGTCCTCACCTTAAAAACTCTGAAAATGATGCAACCTCAATGTGGTGGATGGAAAATACCAACACACTTTTTCAGAATACTGAAAGGGCGAGGCAAAGTGAGTAAGCCTGACTATATTTTATTATAGAGTGAACTTTGTGGTTAACTTCTTCATCTGTTATTGGAAATTTATGAGGTGGCGGCTAATAAGAGGTGTCCGTCCAATGGAGTATTAGTGTTATGAGACAGTTTTCGAATATTAATAAGATCAAAGAACCCATGAGATCTTCCAGGGGCGGATCTAGCATAAAATCTGGCGTGTCAATTTTAAACAAAAATCGACTGTCAAAATGTCCAAAAAGATAGCAAAATTAGTTATTTATTCACATTACTTTCTTATGTTAGGCATTAAATTCCATATGCAACTCATTTACTCAGCATGCCAAACCCTTTGCGCGTGGTGAGTGTTGGATTTTTCACGAGTGACAAGTCTAACCGGATAATGTAAGCCTGCCAACGCTTTTTTTAAATTTGAAAACTACAATCAACTTTCTGTGCTGACTTTAACGGTTTGAGCCGAAATTTACTGACATGGAAACGCTACAAACAATAATACAATGTATAATACTGTACACAAAGTCTAAAATTTTGTGCGGAATGACCAAAAATAATTTCTTTTCACTACATTCGATGCATCAAAATAATTAAAATTTAATCATTGGCTCACTTTACCATAGTGCAATTAAATATTTTTTCCAAAGAATCCCACTCCTCTCTTGGTGACGAATCTTTGTTGGTAGGGTAGTATGACTCAATAGATGAAAAATTATTGATGAAAAAGTAAAATTCTGTGCATTAAGCTGTGCTTCTTCAATAACTGCTGCAACAAGGCCTTGTTATTCAAAAATGGAAAGGGCAGAATCAGACAAACAGATAGCAAAAGCATTTCTAATTGAAGTGAATGCTCCTTTTTCATGCATCAATTTAATTGTTAGATGACTGCCATAGTATTGAGCATTTTCATACAACTCAATACTTGATAGGCATCATAAATGAATCTCGGTAAGTGGTAGTGCCATAGAGCAAGCATTGTAGAGGCAGTTCCCATCAGCCAAGGTGCTATATTGATTTTATACAGAAAAATTATTATGCAGGAGCTTTGATCATTCATATCCCAAGTGCAAACTGAAAGAACTAGTACATGAATAACCATGCATTATCATGTCACTAGATACCACATTTTTTAATAAAGTATTTACCCCTAATAAATTTTTTTCTGGAAAAATATTATGATGGTAAAATACATATGTCCCTAAATTAATTTCAAATGTAATTTTTGTAGTAAAAACTTGAGCACATAGAAGTTGGCATTGTTTATAATTTACTAAATGAAATCCAGGGTGCATTTGGTGAAGTCAAATGGGAATATATTTGGCATGGTATTACAATAATAGTCTAATGGAAATCTTGGCACACTTTTAACTTGGCATTTGGCAACACAAAGTGGAGCATAAAAACTGCCTCATGCCATTTTCCATTAACCCCAACCCCAAAAAGCTAATGCATTAAAATTTGGCAGGCTGACACACATCTTGTGCAAACAACATTGCGATGCTTTGTTGAAACATTGCTTGCAAAAGAAAACTTGGTTTGGCTATAATATAAATTTAACTACTGGTAAGTTATATAGCAGTGAGTGTAGAAGTATTTGCTAACGAGTAATGACCAGGAACAATTGGGGGGGGGGGGGCGGGGAGGGGGGGGCTTGGAGAATCCCAATTACTGTAATAATCTCATGAATAGAAACTCTAATTTGTGCTTGTATAATTTTTTACTTGCTAAATATGACCTTCAGACAAAATCATCAAATAAATCAGCAGTCTTTTTGCCCATGAATTTAAATCAATCATCAATTTATCACAGAATGTTTTACTATGATTAACTATGCAATTATTTGAGGCTGTATAACCTGTATTTTGTAAATTATACTTAGCTTATTATACTGGCTTATCTTTTACACAATTTAGCAACATAAAATCACATATTTTGTTAATCAACCTGTCATATAGGTTGACACGGTACAGCCTTGGTGCTGATCTGTTCATGTTTGAATACAACCACACGCTGTGAAGTTTCGTTTGATTTGAATATTCATAACATTACATATAACAAAACATTTACATAATTACCGATTTGAATAACGTTTTGAATGTTAAATACTTTCATTAATGAAGTGCTCGCCAGCCTCACCTTACAGGTTCACAGCGTCCTGAACGATATTTCTGGCTCTTAGGAAATTACAGCTTTGAGAATTCCCAACTTCGCACTTTCTCTGTTGGGACTGCTGCTCAACACAAGCTTCGGCCAAAACACGGTCGCAATCCCAATGTTCTTTTAACACATGTAATTGGCTCAAAGCATCCTCTCCTGAGTTTAATTGACGGGAAATAGCAGTAAGCTGCTTTAGCACATTGTTGAAGTTCGAACTAGACGCCATCTCGAACAAGAAGAACAAGGGTAATATGTATGACCCCCGATTTTCCGAGCTTTTCCCGAATTCCCGGCCAGCCTTCGTTGATACCATGGTTGATACGCGATTGCGCAACAAAATCAAGGCAACTGTATCAGAGTGTATCCAAAATCACAGGATCCAGCCATTTGATTGGCTGGATACACTTCAGTGTATCCAAAAGTTACTATATTTAGTAACATCGAACCGCGGACCGTATCAACTAATTGGCTGATCGCGGACGCCATTTTATACGAAGATTTTCCGAAAATACAACTGAATCTTCGGCGAGTTCTCGGTGGACTGTCGGTGAAGCAGTCATTTGATATCAAAGCGGGGTTTTCCTATCGATTTCCATGCAGATAATCGGCAATTTTCAGTCTGTAAACACAATTATGGAAACTATTTCCTACATATTATTGTTTGTAGCGATAAAGGACAGTTTAATGTCGTATTGGTGCAAGTTATTACGAATGCTTAATACTATATAGCACAGATGTCAGACGTTGTAAATATATACAATGACATAACCATATACTGTATCTGAAAAATCTGACCGTATCAGCAGATACGCTCGATACTCTCTGGATCCGCCCCTGAGATCTTCCACCTATGGAAGTGGCATGGAAAGCCGGAAAAGTACTGAGCTAGACAAGTTTTAAGCTTTTGTGATATTGTCAAGAGTTTGATGCCCTAGTTTTCAGAGATTTAAACAAGGATTGTAAGAGTATAGATTGTGTACGATCGAAGTGAGTAACCGAAGTATATATGAGTATTATAAATATTATAAATGCTGATCAGAAAACCGCAGTGCATTTTTGTATCGTAACATTAGTATTTCATAAAGGAACGATTGCGAAAAGAGTTTGGTGTTCGCTTAATAGGGTTTTGCGCAATTAGGGGCTGGACTGTATTATTGTTATGCAAGAAAATTATGTCAAAAATAAGAACATTTGAACGGTGCATAAGGAAATTAGTGTTACGCATGAGAATCACGCAAATCAAAAGTGTGTACTTTTCGTGTTGACGTACTTTTCGATAAAAATAGAGCTGCTTGAATATGTCGTTGAAGCGTTGAAGACTGCTATAAGGGTTTCGCTTACAAGTACACGCAAGAATTGATCCTATAACGAACGAGAAATTTTTAATATATACTTTACGAGTCAGTCAACGCCTAAAATTTCGAGTACATTGTACGGTCATCCGAACTTCACAGTATGTAACCGATTTAACATAAAATCTTATTTGTCACTGCTCACATGCAACTACAGCACAGTTGTTATAGAAGAAATTAAAGGGAAACAATTACAATTTCCACAATTACAATAATTATTATATTACATGATATGCGAAAAGGTACAAAAACTCAAACCATGTATGTATGTATGTATGTATGTAAAACTTTATTTCAACACGCTATCTTCGTCAACTATTTACATCAGTTGGTTTCCACGAAGGGCGTACTATGTACATTAAATCTAAGATATGTTACGAAACACACATTAATTAAACTTTTAATTACTAAAATAAATTTAACCAAACCCTTCCCTTAACCATTAATATTGCCAGGCTTCCCCCTCCCCCTTCTTCCTAATCTGCATTTACCCAATTATCCTCTTCATTCTGGACATGAAATTAGCTTAGATGCAATTTCACCTTTGTTTTAAAGGAAATTAGGGACTCTGCCATCTTGACATCTTGCGGAAGACTATTCCATAGAACTGCTCCACTATACCCAAATGTTTTCTTTAGAAATTCAGTTTTCGGTTTTTTAATCGAGAGATCAGTTTCGCTATTACGCAATTCATAGCTATTCTGTGATACATTTCTTCGAGAAAATAGATCTTTAAGGTTTGGTGCAGTGTGGTTTGCGAGTACTTTATAAATGAACACTAATTTATTTAGTGCTCGTCTATTAGCCAGTTTTTCCCACCCTAAGGTGTTTAGCACTTCAGAAGATCTTACATCGTAGTCAGCTCCGGTGATCACCCTTGCTGCACGATTTTGAAATTTTTGCAATTTGTCTTGAAGTCCCAAACCACAATTATCCCATAGCGGAGAACAGTAATCGAAATGAGGTTGTATCAATGTTTTGTAAACATCTTGTAAAGTTTTGTGTGGGACATAAGGTTTTATCCTTTTCATTGCCCCTATTCCGGCACTAATCTTATGACATACGGAATCAATGTGTTTCTCCCAATTCAATTTTTGATCTAAATCTACCCCTAAGCACTTAAATGTACTAGTCTGCGGGACTGGAATTTTGTTCATCTCAACAGTTCTATTCCCAACTTTGTTATTTAAATTATGCAATGATCCAATAAACATAACTTTTGTTTTTTTTGCATGAGACTTCAGTTTGTTTTTAGCAAGCCATTTTTGAATATTGGCAAGGTCCATATTCAAATTCTCAACAAGTGTGTCATAATCATGTGAGGAGGAGAATATTTGAGTGTCATCGGCATATAGGCCTGGAGTTGTCTTCTCTAAGATGTCAGGCATATCATTGATATATAGCAAGAACAATAGCGGACCAAGTATTGATCCCTGTGGAATTCCACATATTATTTTCCTTGCAGAAGAAGTTTGTTCATTAACAAAACACACTTGTTTCCTATCCTTTAAGTATGATTGAAACCATTTTAGTTCAGTATCATGAATACCAAATTGGGTTTCAAGCTTTTCTAATAATATCTGATGGTTCACCGAGTCAAATGCTTTACATATATCAAGAAAAACAACTCCGTTTATTTTGCCATCATCCATGTCCATTAGCCATTGATCACACATTTGTATAAGAGCGGCCAAGGTTCCGTGTTTTGGCCGGAACCCAGATTGGAATTTTGAAAGTGCCGCATGTCTATTTAAAAAGCCATATATTTGACTAAAGACCTCACCTTCAAATATTTTACTAACAACAGGGAGGACTGAGATTGGTCTATAATTCTCACATTTACGCTTATCCTCAGATTTATAAATTGGTATAACCCTAGCTAATTTCCACTCATCTATGTAAATACCAGTCCTGATGGATAAGTTAAATATGAAAGTTAAAGATGGTGCAATAAAGCCTGCTATCATTTTTAGAATCTTTGCTGGTATACCATCCATACCTGTGGCTTTTGAGGCATTTAGTTTTTGCAAGCGTATGAAAACATTATCTATGGTAATATCTGAAAAGTGAAAATATTCTTTAGGAGGGTTGACATTTCTTTCAGAATTGCATGTATCAGTACTTTGATTTCCTGATTCAGCAGCCATTTTCATACCAATATTTATGAAGTATTCATTAAACTTTTCAGCCATAATTTTATCGTCAGAAATAACCTTGTCATTTATTATCAATTCATTAATGTTTGCTCTCTTACTCTTTCTACCTAAAAGGGTATTTATCCAGGCCCATCCATTTTTACTATCTTTCATTTGAGAACAAGTCTCAATTTTATCACAAAAGTACTTAGATTTTGCTTTCCGCATGTCTATGTTTACTTTATTCCGTACTGCTTTATACAATGCCCACTGGGTCTCAGAATCATGTTTTATGGCTTGTTTTTTGTGATAATCCCTTTTTCTCATCAGTTGTTTAATTTGAGGGTTAATCCATGGCACAGAGTTATTCCTTATTCTTTTGTGACAAATAGGGGCATGTCTGTTAAGTGCATCTAATAAGAGTGATTTCCACACTTGCCAGCATATATTTGGATCTACAAACTGATAGACTATGTCCCAAGGCAATTGAGACACATCCTGGATAAAATCATTCTCTATAAAATTTTTGAAATTACGAACTTCGCGAGTTTTTTGTCTTCCTTTTGGTGGGATAAATTTTCTCACAGCATAAATAAGGCTATGATCTGAAATTCCCAGGTGAATAACACCTGATCTAGAAATATTTTCTGGAGTATTTGTCAATATTAAATCAATTAGTGTAGCAGATGTAGGAGTTAGTCTTGTACACTCTTTAATAAGTTGGTCTATCTGATAGAGAGAGCATAGAAATTGTAACTTACATGTGTGTGCATCAGGCACATTCTTACTGACATCGCAGTTTAAATCCCCTATAAGAATTAACTCCTTATCTTCATTGTCACATTTTGTTTTACTGTAAGCTTGTTTTCATTACTGTAAGCATTGTCACATTTTGTTGTTACTGTAAGCTTGTATGTTTTACTGTAAGCAAATTTAAATATTTTGCCACAAAAGACCTGAAAAACTCACCACTAAAGATTGTTTCATCCAAGAGGATATAACGATACCCTATATTACACATTGATTAACGATATTTTATACAGGTATTCAAAGTGATGTTATAGGATCATCTAGAATCTCTAAGGTCTTTAAATGAATTATTTCTCCTCTCATGTCAATGGTTGACTGTCTAATATTTTTAGTGGACAAGAGTATCGCACACTGAGGTTTTTGAGAAACCACAAGGTAGCGCGAGCGTATAGCCTGGAGTGTTTTTATGATACTAGTCAGTGAACTAGTTGTCACTTTTCCTATTCTCTGGAGTGTTTTAATGATACTATTCACTGAATTAGTTGTCACTTTTCCTATTAAGCTATCTTATAAACTTGTGTGGCTTTCACTGGCGACCCAAGCATAAGCAAGAAAACAAAGCATTAATGTTAAGCGAAAGATTTTGAAGACAAAGGAGAAAGAATTTTCCTTTGCATATATCTTTGTTCTATATTGGCTTTTTTGGTTATATCGATGCTTGTGCACACTTCACTGCATATTTTGGTTTTGTCTTAGCTGACGCCTATATCTATGTCTCCAGTGAAAATCAGGCTCTATAGCTTTATGAAATCGTCATATCAAACACTTAACTACCAGAAAAAAATAATGAGCCTTTTAATGAAGACGATGTAGAAGTAAAATTCGATTATGCACTTCTACTTTTTGTGTAGTATGTAAGTACCTCTTAAGGCTGTTTTCCACTAGCTACTTGGCAGAATTTTGCGCGCGGAATGGAAAATTGAGTTCTCAGGCAAAAATTTCATCCCGCACGCGAAATTCAGCCTAGTGTAAAACAGGCTTTAGTTAGCGTGTTTTTGTATAGGTTCTTTGCAAGGACACGTTTTCCACCATAAAGTGCCCGTTTGAAAAGAATACCTCAGAATTTTTCCCAGTTTGTGTCAATACCAGTCAGGCACATTTCCGTAAGCGCGAACACAACCAGATATCGTGCTTTGCTTTACCGCACATTTCGGATGTTTCAGGAAACCGTACAATATGATATCATAACGCAATCTTATGCAATACGTTGACGTGTAATATGTAATATGTAAGAGTCTACGCCTACATCACGCCCCATGTTCTCCACTATAAAAAGAATACTGTATAAGTTCACATTTTAAATTCGAAGCAAAAGGCGTAGACAGAGGAGTTTGGACAAAAGATCATTAGAGCAAGATCAAATAAAGAGGTCTGTCTGAATTTCAGATTGTTGGGGTCTATTTGACGCTGATATTTACAGATATATACACAAATGCTATAACTTTGTTTATTCACAATTTTTGTTTCTCTTTGGGGGAAGGGGTGAAGTGCTCCCTCCGATAATTTTCAGATCATATATAGAGTCACTTTATGTTATTATTAGCAGATTTTGAGAGCTGCATGTCAAATAAGATCTTAGCCTGTTGGACAGGTTAATGTTTGGGGGTCTTACGTAACTCGTTTAAGATTGCTTGCTTGTAACATGGGATCCGATTTGCAAAGCGCTTTAGAGCTGGCGGGCATATTGATATATAAACTTCGCTGCGTTACGGGTTAAGTAAGTCTACGAGTCTGTGATTACATGAATAACTATAGGTAATCATGCAATGGCGAGTACAATTTGTGATTAAGATGTTTGGAAATTTTGCCAAAACTGGACGGGCTGCTCCAATAATTTTGTCAAGGCATAATAATAATGCTATGTAATAATTCGTGTAATGTCGGACTACCTAACCGCCGCCACCATTTCTCGCTAGACTAAAAAGGAATTTAACAATTAATAAGTTTTATTTTAATAGTAGTTCTTCAGTGGGAAGACATTCAATAAGCTACTATTGCGCATCCAATTACATGACGCCATTCTGCGTCAGTAAGAAACGCAATTGGGTAGTGACATGTGGTTCACTGGTTGGGAATGCTTTTATTAAAAAGTGCACGGAAGCACATTAAAATTCACATGTCAAAGCATTTAACGGTTCACTGTTGAAAATAGAATTACAAAAAAACTGTGATAGAAGTGTAATAAGACAAGGGCAAAACGCATTAAAACATGGACGTTTTTTTTATTAACCATAAAAAAAAGCTAATTGTTTTTGGAGCAACGCTTGATATATTGAAATAGCGACCGAACACATGATTTCTTTGATATGCATATTGATGTTCTAATGATGCAGAACGCATCATTTGGACGCAGAGTAGCTTATATGGTTGGGTTTTTTTTCTATAGATTTAAATCCAACAAGATGATTTTTATTGTCGCTCTATTGGCTTGCATTGTGGTAAGAAAACGTAACACATTTTTAATAATGAATACAACAATGTTTAGTTGTTTGGTCAGTGCTTAGAACTTAGAAGCACTTGACTTTCGCGAGTTAATTATCAGTGATTTAAAAGACATCGGAAAGACATCACTGCTTGATGATTGACTTACAAGCCGGTTATTGGCAGCAAAAATACAGCACAATTTTTTGAAAACTGTATCGAGCCACGTTAAGCGAGCTGAGAAGGACGCCCAAGAAGGATTGCCACATTGTGTTATATATACTTCTTTAGCTATAGTGGAGCTGTCTGCGATATATGCAATTCCATGAAGATTAATCGCTAAAGGTTAAGGTGAACTTCTAACTTCCGAATACGTTCTTTTTATATTTTTGCAGGTGGAAGGCAGTGCCTTAGATATCTCTCTGCGATGCAACAAAGTTGTAAGTATTTGTGTTAGTGGTAGTGATGGACATCAATAACTTTGTATAATGCGAATATTTTTTCCTAATTTCTTAGGAATTTTTGATAACTTATAAGGACACAAATAGTTAGAATTTTCTTGCTGTTTTCTGGTAATCGTAAATCTTCACATTCCAGGTTTCTTTTCTGATGTCAAAAAGATGGTCCGAAACAATTTTGATGATATTCTTGTTTCATTTAGTTTCATAAGCTGAATAATGATCGTGTAGCGGTAACGAAGACACCCGTTAAGATCAATCTACAAAGTGCTAGAGTTCCTGAAAATGCGGATGAAGTGGTTGTTTTCACGTCTGTCAGAGTTGGTAAACTTTCACAAAATGTTGGAAATCATGTTCTTGTCAATTTACTAAATGGTCAGAATGGTCTTGTTGATACAAGGAAGCTTTACTACAGCACTAAAGGCCAGTCAGCATTGTCCTACAATTCTGAAAACATGGAATTTCCTATCGAGTCCGGTGTTTCCTATACTGTTCAAGCAAAACTCGAAGGTTCCGGCGGCCAAAAAGTCCACGCGTATGTTCAAGTTACTGGATACTACACCACACTTTGTGAACTTACATCTTAACTTTCATCCTAAGTAATACGTAACTTTAAGTAATCTAGTGCATGAACGCAAATATGAATGTTTTGTTTGTGAATCGTAGGGTCTACTGAATGCTTGCTTTTAGTTGACTGACAGAAATAAATTTTCTACAAAATTAATGTCGTTTTTGTTTAATTCGGCGATGGATTTGCTGGTGGCTCATTCGTGAGGTTCAGTACATGCCTGGCATTTTTGCACGCGAAATTGCAGATTCGTTCAGAATAAGCCGATTTTTTCGCAACCGTGCGCCAATTTCTGGAGCTTAGTAACGAATTTAAGATTCAGAAAATTCCTCAATTTCATCGAGTCAATCCTCGTGTGCGTTTTCCCGGAGGGTTATCTGATGGTAAAAGGGAGAAAGAGGGTTTCTCGAGGATTAAAATGATATCTATATTGCCATGGTTACGTGCATTGTCTTTCAACTGCAAGGCTTCTTGTTGGAGCATAGGCGGCCCAATTCAGTGTGTAGTTTCATATAGAGATCAGTGCGCACATAAACACACTTCGTCAAAGATTAAGGAGTATAAAGATGGCTCACTCGCGGAATTTTCTGTCCCTCCTGTACTTGCGTGTGATTTGCCCCATACTGCGCATGCGCCGACCTCTGGTAAGTGCACGTCGAAATTTTATATTGAATTAGATAGGAAAACACAAAAATTCCGTAGAAAAACGGCGATTTTGAAAAATATATATGGTCGATTTGTTTGTTGCGCTCATTTTTTTGAAAACGTGCCGACCTCGATATTTTAAACAACTAATGGCTTTAAAAATATCAATTGGACTGCCACAAAACCGGAAAACAAGGTGCGAGGGGTGAAGTTTTTGTAATTGTAAAAAGAATGCTTCGAATAGACTAATTTACAAAACACTAAAAACATCAGAATCTGCTTGAAATTAGTGTTGTGTTTGTGTAGTACCGTAGATTCTCAAAACTGAAAAGGTGAATGGCTGTTGTTTAAGCATTTTAGCACGAAAACGAAACAGACACGACTCAATTATATAATTTCATATTTTACAAAGAAGCTTTCTTGAATTTGTTTTAAAAAGCCAATGCACGGACTTCAATTCTACGCTTACGGCACAAAAGACCCTGTTTTTCGTTTTTGCCACCGTCTGTCCTGACTGGTAAAGTGGTTGTTATCAGTTCTGACCCACTTGTTTCACCAATATTTCCTGTCAATAATACTACCAATTTTTTAAAATTCAACTATGAGAACAAACTTAAGTGTCTTATAACAGAAAACAAATGTATACCCCATTCCAATAAGTTTGAGTAGGCTCAGGAAAATGTCATACAGAAAGCCTTTATTGAATTTTTGACATCCTTCCCATGCATTTGTTGCATGGTCATCATTGAATGAGGTGATAGGTGTATAAATTTTATCCTGTAGCATATGTAGCTTGCTTGAAATATTTATTTTCTCTCAGAATGTAGCCTGTAGACTTGTCTTGGAATTTAGCTTGTGGACTGTCTTAAATGGCATTTATATGAATACCTGCATGCAGATGAACAACATTCAAAAGCAATCCATCTGTATGGCAGCTGCAGAAATTACAAGAATACTGACGCTGAATGGTATTGCTTCTGCTCTCAGTATTGAAAAAATTCAAAGAACAAACTTTGCACTAAAATCAAAGTGTATAGGTGTATGACATATCCTTAGTGAACATCTCTAGTTCAGTAGAAAAATTTCTAAGATCAAGGACAATGTCATGAATGCTTGCAGGTTGTCCAGTTCTGTAACATCTTGTTGCATTATACCTAGCTGCAACAATGCAACAAATTGCTATGCAACTAAACAAACTGCAAGCTGGGCTGTTTGTAGATCATTTTACTATACTCTACTAAATCATTGATTTATGATTATGTGTGTGTATCTTTCTTACTGGTAAATTAATGGAAACTTTAAAATTACTGGTTTGACTATTGGTTCTGACAAATACAACTGATCACATAATTTAAAGCCTAACCTTTAAACAATTATTACCTGCAGCCTACAGGGTATATCATTTTTTATTGTTTACTTGAGTAATACAACTATAACTTAAAAGCACCAGAAGTGTAGCTGTATAGCATTTCTCTTATACTGAATAAGTATATTTACATAAGTACAGTAGTACAATAATATTAAGCATCACTAGAGTATATACTAGATTTTATTTTGTTCATCACTTTGTTACTTGGCAATAGGTAACAAAAGATAAAAAACTCCTATGATACAAAAAAATTTGTGTAGCATATTAAAGAACTATAATTATAAAACTAAGATTGCACTACTGGCAAGCCAGCTCAGGCCATATAAACATGAGGCCCTAATTTAATTATTTAAGCACAGTACAATAATACAGTTGCAGGCATAGTATGTGGCAAATGGGGGTTTCTCCTGGTGATATTACAACCACCATGCATGGCACCATTTTTATGCAAGAATAATTTGTAAACATAAGAAGTTATAGTTTTAGTTGCCACCTTGCTCTAGGCAATTTTTCCTGGTTCATGTATGAAGCTGTTGTAAAGTTTATCTCAAAATTTAGTGATCCTGACAAACATGAGTTTTGAAATAAATTAAGTTTGAAATTAACCGATCGCAAAAACTAGACAGTCTTTTAAACGTGCGAGCTTACAATTGGAATAGTATGCAGAATTGGCAAAAGTCATAACAAGTCCCAAGTTATAACAAGCAGTCGCATTTTTTTTAGAAAATCTACGAGCCAACGCACAATAAAACCAAATATTTTGAACAACTGTGCGGTCGAAAGTTACCGACACAACCCCAAACAATTTGACACGTTTTCTTTGATATATTTAATGAAATATTAAATAAAATTTATGTTAGCTTTTAAGTACAGAGTACTACACAGAGGGTTCACGTCATATATTTTCCTGTGATTTTTGCGTAACGACCTTTTGCTCAAACGTGCGCTAAAGAGTGGTGGTCAGCACCCTAAAAAATTCAAAATGGCGGCGAAGTTCAGAGCCATTTTGAGGTTGTCAGGGGGTGAATGCCTCTATGCACTTGCTGGGATAAAATTCTTAGCAAGTGCATCGAGGCATTCACCCCCCCTGACAACTACGAATCCGTGTTACGCTTTTTTCGTCGAGTGAGCCCTCTGTGTAGTACTCTGTGTTTTAAGCGTCCTCACAAGTCACAAGACACGTCGTCCTCTTTTCTCATCCCTAGCAACCGTCTCTAAGGGGCGTGTTGTGGGCCTGCGTTTGGCTCACACTCTCCTAAAAATTGAATCTATCGATTTTTATGTTTACATAAGCAAGAACAAATATAAACGTTTACAATATTCTTCAACTATAGTTCAATCGTCGTCGTCCGACAGTTGTGCCCGAATCCTTTGGTCTGCTTTCTTTGCTGCCTGTCTCTTTTCTCTGGTAACTTTTGGAATATCTTCGCTTTCCACTCGTTCTTTCCTTCGCTCGATAGCTTTAATTTCCAGTGGACAAACTAATTGCAATGGTTGTCCTATTCGTTTACCGTTGTGTAACAACACGACTCCACGTAAAATGCTATGGTGCTAGCGTTCGTGAAGATGTATAGGCGAACTGCCTTCATTCTTCGTACACTCTTTTTAATACTTCGAGGCACCTTAACATTTCGCAATTGATTGGTCCACTTTAACCACTGGTACTTTAATTTTGGAGAAACTTCTGTATTCCACCCCCTTTTTTCTTCACACACTTCGCGGTAGATTCGTTTGCCTTCTGGCAACGTTAGCGAGATTATTCCCAACGGATCGTAAATACTACCTAAATGACTAAGAACACTTCGCTTCGTTACCAATTCATCATCCTGGTAGCTAGGAACTGTGACCTCTAGTGTTTCTTCATGTTTATCCCATTTATGTCCCATAAACTTGGCAGGATTTGGCATTCCTTCGCTTTCCAGTGTTGCCACATTGCTCTCCCACTTGTGGTCTGGGAACTTGCCCCTCTCAAGTATAGTGCTGCTCTCTTCTTTAAACTTCACCAAATCTTTCACGTCTTCCCCACCATGCATTAGATTGTCGACATACGTATTTTTCTTTAGGGCGTCCACCGTATACTGGAAGTCTGCAGGTTGCTGGTTCAAGTGGTGCTGTAATGTTGCTCCTAACACGAAAGGGCGAGCTTCCGCTCCAAATGGCACCCTTGCGAATCGTAAATGCTTCTCTACACCGTTTACGTTGTAGAGGAACCGGAAAGAATCCCGATCTTCTTCATTCACTTCGATTTGAAGAAAGGCTTTCTGAATGTCAGCGAGAACTAAGTCCTGCATTAAACGTGTTCGCACCAGAATATCCCACAACTGTGGCTGTAAAGGGGGACCGGTAAACAAACAGTCATTTATGCTTTCCGCCGACGCATTTGGTTTCGCATTCGCATCGAAGACCATGCGGACTTTGGTGCTGGTAGCATCCTGACAAACTACCGGTTTATGAAGCATGTAATAGACTCGATCTCCGGTTGGATTTTCTGGTGCTTTTTCTACCACGCCTTCAACTTTTCTTGAGTTCTGGTTCTTTCTCTAGTTTTCTGTTCACATTCATCAGGCGCTTTCTACTCTGTTGCTCATTGGTATCTGTTGGTTTGCTGCCAGGAATCCACGGGAAACTAAATTCGTACCTTCCAGTCTCCTTTCTCACGATGTTTTCAGTGAAGTCCTTCAAAATTTCACTGCCAGTATTCCTCTGTCCTCAATTCCCAAGACGTCCAGGCTGAACAATCTTTCACAGTCGCTATTTTCTCTCACAAACATGCACTGATCATCAGTGTAATCATCTCCTCCATGAACTAGCCGCCCGAAGCTAGTCTCTTCCGCGACTGGATCACCTTCCTCCCCTTTGCACACAGCTTCGGTACCATTCGGCTGAACGTCTTGTCTCCAAATATCAGGTGTATTGTGCAACTACCATTCTCTGTGTAATAGAATGTTTTATTCTTCATGTGTTCATGTTTCTCCTTTAATTCAGAAATAGCTGGCCTGTTAACCGTTGTGAAATCTGATAATTTAGATCCTGTAACTTCGATTCTCTCTCTTGCTTTCCCGTCTAGGGCGTTGATTTCTATTTCGTATATTGGCATGGATTGTTTTGTCACTCCATTGAATGTAACAATTTCTCTCACTTCATGGCGTTTTGGTTTCAAATTCAATTTCTTAGCTGCATCTCGAGAAACAAAATTCTTTGCAGAACCTGTGTCCAGATAAGCCCACATGACCTCTCCCTTTATCTTAACTGGTACAATTGTAGGCAATGATTTTCCCTCAGAAGAATTGCTATACCCATTCAGAACACGGTTTCCATCTGTATTGGGTTTTAGATTTTCATTCCTTTCATATAGGCTGGTATGATGCTTTCACCCACACTTAAAGCACCCACGGCTGCGGCACTGGTTCTCCCTGTGTCCACTCCGTCCACAGTTAAAGCATAAATTTTTATCGACAAAGAATTTTTTCCTTTGAGCTTGAGTGACTGTTGTTTTACACTCATCACTCCAGTGTCCCTCACTACAGAAGATACATTTTGGTTTTGGCTTTCCCTCACCACCATAATAAGACCTTTCCTTGTTTCTTCGCTCACCCATGTATGCAGGGGATTTTTGGCCATCCTCACATTTATTCCTTTTCAACCATGCTTGTAAATTGCTAATTAGGGTTTCCATTTCCCACTCCTCCCAGTTGTCATCAACCCTTACTAGGTCAGGCTTTACATGAGGTAATTTATTCAATGTACTCATAACAAACCCTTGTAGTTTTCCTCCTTCACCCAAGGTTTGCAAAACATCATAATTGTTGCTCAGCTTGTCATAAAATTCTTGGACTTTTCCATGATTGGTTCCTCTGACAGTTGGGAGGTTAATAATCTCATCTAAATGAGCATTAACTACAACTTTTGTTTGGCCATATTCCTTTTTAAACGGTCTCATGCCATTTTGTACCCGACAGAACTTGGTTTAAGATTTGCAATTATATTCTATCTCTCAAGCAAGTATCCAAATTTTTCCTCATCTGACATAGAACTACTGTCTACTTGAGTAATGAACATGTTCTCAAAACGTACCCAATCTGCAGCTGTGCCTTTGAACGGTATAATTTTCAGTTTTGGTAACTTTTCTGAACTTGCCTTAGCTTTGTTTTCCATTTCGATTCTTTTTTCCGCCATCTTCAGCTCTGCTTCAAATTTTTCTTCCCACATCTCTCTTTCTCGTTCCCGTATTTCATGATGTAATCGTTCTTGTTTTTCTCATTCTGCTTCCGCCTTTTGTCGCTCTAATTCCTCGTTGATTTGTTCTTGTTTTCCGTTGTAAGCTTCCATTAATTCCCCCATTTGTTCCACTAGCTTTGTATACGATTCCTTGATTTTCTTTTTTCATTGTCGCACACTCCTTGATGTTTCGCCTCGGTCGATTTTTAACTCTTGCACATTTGCGACTAATGTGTTTATTTTGTCTAAAATCACGGCTGCCCGACTGTTTATTATCTTGATTTTGTTGCAATCCCCTTCCTTGAAAATTTCATCGGCGTTGTCTACATAGTATTTGAGCTTTTCGACCTCTTTCTTGATCTCCGATCGTAATTTCTCTTCCGATGCTTCACCACTCGTATTCATACTTTTCGTCGTTTTCAATGGTAGAAATAACGTTAAAATCCGTCGATAAATCCTGGTCACGGCACCAATGTGTGCGGTCGAAAGTTACCCACACAACCCCAAACAATTTGACACGTTTTCTTTGATATATTTAATAAAATATTTAATAAAATTCATGTTAGCTTTTAAGTGTACTCACAAGTCACGTCGTCCTCTTTTCTCATTCCTAGCAACCGTCTCTAAGGGACGTGTTGTGGGCCTGCGTTTGGCTAACAACTTATACCTATAATATCAAATGATTTAGTCCAATGATCAGGATTGGATTCGCCAGTTTTTAAAAAAATCAATTTTTCGTACTTCGAACGCGTTTTTCCTATCTATTCATCAGAGAATTCGGCGATCGGCACTTACCAGAGCAATTCGCGTGGCGCGTGGAAATGACGTAGCACTTCGAAAAGCGGGGGACACAAAATAACCTGAAAATTCCGCGAGTGAGCCATCTTTATATTCCTTAATCTTTGACATCGTAGTTTCTTAAATATAATTCCCTTAGGTTGGCAACTAAATCAATTACAAACATACACCTCCCGTGAAATAAAGCATAAATACACAAAGAAAACGTAACGAATTACAAAATAAACAAGACCAGTGTGTGGCTGGGTAAATTTACTACCCTGTTTCGAAAACTGCTTAAAAACGCTGTACGTATACGTGTCTAAAGTTTTTAATGTTTTGTTAAATGTTACGTCTGTAACTATTCGGGATTCTCTCATCCTGCTACTAGAAAACGTTTTAAATGACGAATACGTGCAGCGATTGGCTTAACTATGAATTTTTAAAGTTAAAACTTTGACAAGCCAAACTTTGACTCACCACAAGGGTAGTAAATTTATCCAGCCACACAATGGTCTTGTTTATTCTGTAATTCGTTACGTTTTCTTTGTGTATTTATGCTTTATTTCAGGGGGGGTGTATGTTTGTAATTGATTTAGTTGCTAACCTTAGGGAATTGTATTTACACGCTTGGCGTTTTTTCTTCAGAAACGTCCAGTTCGTTTTGCCGCAAATTTTTTTCGGCCGCCCGTCATTTTGTCGAAAGTTGGTGACAAGTTGTTTTTTTTTAAATTTGCTTCACTTTCCCGCTCAATAAAAGCGGGAATATCGAAGAATTCTGTCACTATGAGGATAAATGCTTGATAGATAGGGCAATTCATGAACTTCAAGGTGATACCAATATTGCCATGGTCACGCGTTATGTTTTGATGTTAGCGAGTTTCTTCTTCAAGGCATTTTAGCGAAATGGCGACTTTTGTCTCAGTTCCCAAAAGTGCAACAACTTTCGCTTGTATAGTTTTCTTGGTTAAAAACTATTTCGTAATGTTTTTTGGAGTCTGCACTAGATACGATACCTGTTAAAAATCGTATGTTTTTTGTTTTTTGACGCTAAAATTATGTTGGTATCATCTGTGTCATAAATGAGATAAAATTTAAATGTAAAACCATATTTATTCATATGGGCTGTGGTCAACTTACACATTTGTTACAAAAAGTACAAAATGTACTGGATTATAGAATCTCTTAATTGTTTCTATTAGTACTGTTGATAAAAATAAACTAGTATCTTACAAACAAGTTTAATTAAGACTTTAGTTGTTCGCCTGTGTCTGAGAGGACAAGAGTAATTCATAATTAATATCAAAAATAATTCTTATTCTGTAAATTTTACCATAAATGTCATATACTAATCTGAGTTTAAAAAGTTTGATGAGCAAGTTCCATCAATTAAATGGTACAGTATTTACACTTAAATACATACAGTACTATTTACAGTACAGTAACTATGTAGGATCATGAATCTTTATACAGTATTTATCTGGTCAAAACTCTAATTGCTCTTCGTGAAACTCATAAATAATTCTTAAAGAAACCTCAAAACAAACCATGAGTGTGAAGGTCCGTACATAAACTTTCACTTTGTCTTATATGTATAAGATGTATTTTCAAAATTACTTTCAGAATAAACCTATAAAATATTAGAAAGTTTCACAAGCCATTTACAACATGAGCGACCATGTTGTATCAGACATACAGCTCTCACTGAGTGTCTCTCACCTTCAGCTCGAGTTGGTATATCCAATACAGCACAGCCTGTCATGTTATAGATAGTACTTATAACACAATTGTATGTAGTATTTCTAGGCTTTTAATTTACATGCACTCATGACAAAGAATTGTTCATCATCATCAATTGGTGTCATATCAACTCCAATTGGAACACATTCTATATGCATCCAGGCAAGACATTTGTCACACAGGCAAGACATTTGTCACGCATAACCCATGGACACTCTACGTCATTGGTTGGTTGGTAGTCTACCAGGCACACTTTACAAGTATTTTCACTTAATTCAGTTTCCATGCTTTTTCTTTTTCTCTTTGTAGGATTCTTGTTTTTCTTCTCAACTTTCTCTTTCTTTTTTCTTTCTGCTTTTTTTTCTTTTTGCTTTGCTCTTCTCTGCCTTTTCCCTTAATTTCTTCTGTTTTTCTGCCACTTCTCTTGCTTTTTTAAGTTTCTCATCTAATGATATCTTCATTGCCCGATCATTTGTCATAAAATTTGGAATTTTTACATTATTCCTTGGTTTTTTTACACTCTCCTGGGCTGAAGGATACACTAGGATATCATCAAAGATGGATGATGATTGCTTGGGTAATGATGGCGACTGATGACCACGAGTGTTACCAGATGCTGAAACGGAGCTTTGAGATGTTAAAGTGGAACTCTGTAGTACTGGACTCAGGGAGCAGCTGTTGCTGGCTTGAGATGACTGCATGGAAATGTCATTCTCCTTTTCTGACACTGATTCATACAGACCTTTCCAGGCAATGAAGACTGGGCTTCCAGGTAGGTCATATCCCTCATCTATGCGACGTTGGTATTTAGCTTTCGTTGGTGTGTCTAGGCTGTTATTGAGAGCATCAAATGCGCTGGCAGCACTTCCGGTATTGCTGGTATCTTTGTCTGATGGTGTGGACAATGACGATGCTGATGCACAATTTTCTTTTCCAGCAGTGGTAGTCGTTGATGTGGTTTCAGCAGCATAAACAAGAGATGGCTTCATCTTCTCATTGGAGATTTGAGCCCTATCAAGTGGATAGGCGCCAGACATGCGCAATGCATCCACAAGCAATAATGGTCGCATAACTTCATCCCAGGTTGTCCTAAACACTGAACAAAAGTTCTTCTTGTTAATTTCGGAGTTTGGATTAGTTTGGTTGTAGTGTCTAGCATTCTTGTACCATGTTTTCTTCATAGTACCAAAAAGACCGACATAAGCTGGTTGTACCAGATGGGTTGCATTCTTTAGAAGTGCGTAAATGTGGATTTTATTTTGTCTGGCTAGCTCAAAAGACTTTAGATCGATGTGGGATGTATGGGAATCCACAAGAAGAACAAATGGTCGCACTGGAGGAATGTTTGGAATAAAGTGGTTGGCTAGCCACATGTAGAATGATGGTGTGTCCATATACCCACTCTCTGTTATTGAAAATGCACTCCCAGGAACCCCTCCTTCCAAAGGATTGCACGTACTTTGTTGGGACACGTTTTCCTGCAAACAGAAGGTAGGGAGGAATCTATTGGCCACAAGCATTGAAGCAGGGTAGGACTGTTATATGCTCCTTTGTACCAGTTGTAATGTGGTAAGGTTTCTCCTTGGTTGTTGGACCCAGAACTCTGCCAGCTCTACCTGGCAGATCAAAGCCGCTTTCATCACAGTTCCAAATCTGTGCAGGACTATTCTGGAGGCCTTGATCATGGGTGAATTTTTCATACTCTGTAAGCCACTCATCTAAGTCTGCAGACGAGATTTTTGCACGTTTCTTATCAAGAGGGCGTGTAATGCGCAGACGAATTTGTGGATTTCTATCCATGAAGCCACGATACCACTTATCACCTGGTCGATTGTCATTGAATGGTGTTGTTCGACAATCACCGTCCACCAGATTTTTAACTGTGTCCAGCTGGTCGTCTTTTGAGAACCCAAAACCACGATGCGCCATCTCAATGACCCAATCAGCAATACGTGTTTCTTATAATAAGAGTTTTCATAGCACAGAAACTGCGCTTGTAAAAGTACATAATGATATTGTTACTGCTATTGAGGATCAGCAGCAAGTGATACTGGTACTACTTGATCTATCTGCGGCTTTCGACACTATTGATCATAAAATATTGTTGTCCAGGCTTTCCACTCGCTTTGGCATCAGGGGAAAGGTCTTGCGTTGGTTCCAGTCATATTTGGCAGATCGTAAACAAGCTGTTAGTGTTAATAGCAGCACATCGTCAAGCAGAGAAGTCACCTGTGGAGTACCCCAAGGATCGGTATTGGGGCCAATTTTGTACCTATTATACACATCACCACTCGGGGACATTGTCCAACGTCATGGCCTATCTTATCAATTCTACACTGATGATTCACTGCTATATATGTCTTTTAAGCCGATGAATCAGTCGGTGTCGATATCTTGTATAGAAGCCTGTATTAAAGATATTGATGCATGGATGCTCTCCAACATGTTGAAACTAAGTAAGGATAAGACAGAACTTCTTGTAATAGGATCACAATAACGGTTGCCATCTTCTGTAGAAGATATTATTGTGGCTGGAGAACGTATCGAAGCTTCGCATACGGTCAGAAATCTTGGAGTAACATAAAACGTAGTTCGTCATTAGACAGTTTTAAAGTCAGACTGAAGACACTATTATTTATTGAAGCTTTTAATTGACATTGAGATTTTTACAGTAGAAATTAGTTAGTGTAGTATTTTAACATGCAGTTGTATGTAAATATAGGTAAATGCTAGTGATATGCATATGAGTGATATGATACAGATTGTAGCTTTCTTAACTTTCCTAAACTTTGTAAATGGCTATTGAGCTTTCGGAAATAGCGCTATAAAAATTATATTATATTATTATTATTATTTTATTAGTTGGTGGGCCTGCTCTTCTATGAACCTCAATTCTACCACTTAAACGATCATGCAAAGTTGACTTTGGAACACCCCATTTACTGGCTGCTTCTCGAACACCAGTAGTATATGTAGGCCACTATAGGTCACCACATACACCAGGAGGCGACAAACTATCATTTTTCGACCTTTTGGGCGATGGTTTTTAAAAATCTAATTATGACGTCATCAAATTTTAAAACATGCATTGTCAGCATTTTTTCCAAGATGGCGGAAAAAAATTCCTTAATAAAATTTTTAAGGAATTTCCAAGTCAAAAAAATTTAGAACATTTTAAAACAAAATTTCAGGATGTTAATAAAACAATAATGTCTTTGAAATTCGAAACTGTAAAATAACTGAATGTCGGAGGGATGAAAATGATTCCAATCAAGACGGACGACGATAAATCAGTATTTTTAAAAACCGGAAAGTGTTTTTCATTTGGCGTGAAAAAAGATAAGCGATTTAAAACGACATCGATGTCATTAAAATTAGACGACGTGTCAACGGCAATTCTTAAAAATATTATCGATCAATGCGAACGTCATTTGGGTTCTCCGTTATCGAAAAAAGTGCTTTACAACGACAACACGGTCTACCCGAAATTTAAAGCTACAACAAAACTTTACGAGGGTGTTATTAATGAAGTAGACGCTTCGAAATACGGAATGGTAAAAAATCGCATGCTTTAAAAAAGTTTTTTAGAAAATTGTAATACAATGAAACTTTACAAAATTATATTCAAGTTGAACTTATACGATTTGGAATCGGTGTTTGGTTTAACGCAAATAAAAGTAAAATTCGACGACGACAATGATTAGTGGTTAGTAACTTTATTAAAGGACGAAAACATAGACATCATTATGTTATCGTCCATCGCGTTGTCCCCGAGGCAGTACCGCGTTATTTAATGGGTTTTTATGATCTTTAAGATTATAAAAACATTTTTTTGTTATATCATTCATCATTTTTTTTAAAAAAAAATATACCTAAGGCAACACCAACACAAACACCAAGACGCCAAATATTTTCCTTCTCCGCACATTGCCTCTCTAATTCTTCAGCTTTTTTATGTTCTTCAGCCTTTCTATGTTCAAGTTCGTCCATAGTCATTTCTACAATTTTTTTAATTTCAGATTTGTCCATATTTATTCTTCTTTGTTTTGAAAATCGCGTATTTTAAAAAGCGTTTTTTGAAAAATTTAAAAAAAATGGATAGAATGAAAAGCCGAATTCGTCATATGGAAGTTCCAAAAAAAGCAAAAAAATTATGGTCCGAACATAGTAAAAATTATAGTAGAGAAGAATTAGATATTTTAGCCAAGGCTGCCGGGATTCCATATATTTCAACATACAAAAAACACGAACTTGCATTAAAATTAGGTGTAGGCTAATTTTTCATATTCTGGGAATAGGGAAAAAATATTCTTCTTCTGGGTCTTCGACCGGTTTTTTAATGGCGAGCCCTTCGTAGGTTTTTTTCGCTTTTCTTTCTATTGCAATTGCGAATTGAAAGTTCGTTTCTATTCCGTCAGCATTCCTTGACATGTGAAATCCCGTGAGGATTTTCCTTCTTTCACATACGTCCCTGTTACACTTGTCTTCGTTCTTTGAAGTTGCACAACCCATATTTTTTTATAGGAAAATAAATTGCGGTTTAAATTTTTTAATGTTTAAAAAAAAGTTTGAAAAATGACGTGTGAAATTAAAAATCGTACTGTTTATATGCTTTGTAGGACCGATAAGACCGAAGACGATGGGACTGATATTTATATAGGCAGTACGTCTCGGCCTTTGAAAGAACGGCTGTGGGAACACCAGAAAAAAGCTAGGAAATTTAAAATGTTAGGGTATAGCGTAAATAACAAACTTTTTACAAGGATGTTTGACGTCGGGATTAGAAATTGGCGGATTATACCACTTCTAACGTTTGCATGGGACCAAAAAACCATTTTTGAATTTGAGAAACAGTGGATTGATTTAATTGGTGCTGGTTTAAATATAAGGTCACCTATTACGGACCGGAAGAAATATAAAGCAGGTTGTTATATAGGAAACAAAGAAGTAATTAGCCGGCGGCGTGCAAATTATTACAAAGAGAATAAGCAAGTGGTTTTACAACGGGGTAGGGATTACCGCGGATTTAACGTACTAAATAAGGTACATCATTGTGATGTATGTGACAAGTCGTTTAGGTACAGGAAGGATTTGAATAAGCATTATAAAACCCTTGCACATTCGTATTCATATTTGGACTCTGTTGTCTAAAAATAAATAATGAGTTTACTATTTGGTTATTCAAGCCGTTTAAGTACAATAGAAAAAGATATCAATATGTCCAGGAATAGGATTATAAGTCTACCAGACCCGGCTATAGGTTCAGAGCCCGTAACGAAGAGTTATGCCGACAGTCACTATTCTGGTGGTGGTAGCGGTCAACGGGGCCCGCCGGGTCCACAGGGGCCACGTGGGTTACAAGGTAGTCCCGGCCGTGATGGCCCACAGGGGCCACGTGGTAGTGATGGAGCACAGGGGCCACGCGGCAGTCCTGGTCCACAGGGGCCACGTGGGTTACAAGGTAGTCCCGGCCGTGATGGTCCACAGGGGCCGCGCGGCAGTCCTGGTGCGCAGGGAGCGAGGGGTCCAAAAGGTGATACCGGTCCACGTGGTTTGCCTTGTTCCGGAGGATTATCCGCTTCAGGTTTTACAATGCAAGGAAATATTGATATGGATAACAACAAAATTACAAATCTTCCCGACCCTACGTTAGCAAACGATCCAGTCACGAAACAATATGCAACCCGAGTATACTTGACCGACAGTGGATTTACGATGCAAGATAATATCGGTATGAACAAGCACGAGGTTTTAGGTCTAAATCCAGTCCCATCCGACGGTACGTCAGCTGCATCTAAAAGTTATACCGCCACGATGTTCATTAAAAAAAGTACTGATATCGATATGAACGGTCATCGTATTACCGGTTTGCCTATTATCTCGTTAACGGCCGGCGAACCGATTACGAAAGGGCTTGTTGAAAGGTGTTATTCGGATTATACGAACATTATGACGTTTAAAGGGAAGCCCGGTAACGTACAATACTCCACAAGGATGATATGGTCGACACCCCTGCAAACGGAAGAAGCACCAAGACTTTAGATTTTTCAAAAGTCGGCGACAGTTACCAGATTAATTTCGACGTAACTTCAAAACTTCCAAACAGTGTTTACACCTACGAAATGGATATTGTGTTAACGACGTCTAGAGGGTACGATATCATGTTGTGGGGCGACTGTGGTGGGTCTGGATACAATGCGTCAGCGAAATACAAGTACTGGAGTTGGATTAAAACGAATAAGATTGCCCATGACGATGTGCAGGGTGGGTTATTCCACAGAGGTACTGGTAAAAGGGTGCGTATCAAAGGATCGTTTTTAAACCAGGGTACACGTATTTACAGACAGGAAATTTCGCTTTCGTTAGATTACGAAAAAGGGGTAACGTACGAGTTTGTCATGCAAGATTTGGTGTCAAGAAGTACCGACCACATTCTTAGTAACTCCATCTATTTCGTGTTCGAACCTGATAATAACTATACTATGGACTTTACAGACGAAACGTATTTCAGTTTTAAACGGTTATTAAAATTATAAATAAAAAATGGAAGATGAAACGACGTCTTATAAGGAAGAATTTTTACGGCTTGTTGCCGAAAAGAAAATTAAACATACTGCAAAATATATTGAAAAAGCAACGGACGAAACGTTAAAAAAATTTACGACGGCTACCAAAGACAAGAATGAGATGAAGTCAACGAACAAGAGACTGGAGTGCTTATCAGTAAACTATCGGAACTTATGTACAATTTGGAATTAGTTAAAGATAACGTATCGTTAGAAAAAGACCTTTTGGGGAACGAACTATTTAAAAAAGACGTTAAAAAATAATAGGATATTTAACACCATATATTCCTATGGTCGGATTAATAGCGGGTGGAGTTACAATCGGTGCACATGCCACCGATAAAAAGTAAATCCTGAAAAAACGTCATAAAAAAAATTCGTAACGTTATTTCGTTACGAATTCACAAAACGTCTTTCGATGAATTCTTATCTAACGTTACGAATTAATTTGTCAATAAAATTTTTGATGGGTTTTAAGATCGGCCAAATTACCAGGGATGCGATAATGAACGGGAAAAAATACTAAAAAAGTAAACATTAGGTAAAAGATCATCATGATTAAAATTATTTCAGTTAACATTTTTTATTTCAAAACCTTTAAAAGGTTTTGAAATTTTTTTTGATTTTATGGAATGATTACTTGGTGGGTATAAGGACGTGTCGTTAATATTTCTAATCGTGCATAATCGTTGTTTTTTAATGTATCGATAATTCTTTTTTCTTCTTCCTTTTCGATACTTAAGTAATTGTTGAAAATATATTTCGTATCGTCTCTGCATGCGTTATAGAACGTAACGAGTTTTGAAATGTTCATCCTATACGGTTTAGCAATACTCGTCAATTGTTGCGTGATGACGATCGTGCTCAAACCAATATGTCGGCCGTGAAATCCTAATTTCACGAGTTCGCTCGTTCTGTTTTTTACATCTTTACAAGCAGCGCAATCGTCTAATATGATGAGACTGTTTGTACTTTTTGCAAAATGTACAATGTCCTGAAGAATTTTTTCAACTTCGTCGTGAGCACACGCTAATTCAAATACGTCTGGATCGTTTAAATATTTCCAATGTTGATACGTTTTGTTATCTCCTAAGGTCGGGCAAACGATGAAAATATAGTCGAAATCACCTTTATACTCTCGTTCTAACATGTCCAAAAGGTAATGCGTTTTATCACACGCCGTCATTCCGACGATAATCATATGAAAGGGTGTATTCATTTTTTTAGTAAATGGTGGGTCCGTTTAAATTCGTACCCATAATATTAATTATACCGTCAGCTATTACAGAAACATGGCAGGTCAAATCCGTTGTCGTTGTTTCTTTTCCTATTTGCAGTAAAATTCCTGCTGCGTCCCAACAAGTTTTCGACCGCTTCCGCTTACGGTATCGTCGTCGACGGTCCTAAAATCAATAACGCAGGCAAATTTGTCGGTGTAGTATTTTCGTCGTGATACGCAATTGGTCCCTAAATATTTTTCACATTCGTTATTGCTGAAAAATCGTACGGCTTCTCTATACATATCGCGTTTTGCAAGTCGTTGACTGTATATATCGTTAGGGTTTCCTTCCACGGCAACGTCGACGCGTGTTAAATTGGGAAAAACAAATTCTTCGCTATCTTTAGCATCTTTTTTCGTAAATAACAAGACGACCGCTTTCATACTTCTCCTCGGAATGTTAATATCGATCGATATTATCGAAAGATACAATATCTACCCCAAATTATCACCAATCAATGAATTAACTGTGACATAATATTACAAATTATAATAGCCATCTTGACATACTGATAAATGCTATATACTATCATTATAGAAAGTGTATGTACTTATTTCTTTTTCTTCCTCTTCTCCACTGGCTCATCACTTACCGAAAACCATTTCTTTTTCTCATAGCGGCCACCCACATTTCCTCTTACAACTGGTGCAATGTCTCGTTGTGCTGCGATTGTCAAGTCATTGTACCCAAATTCGTATGCACTTGGATTATCAGCTCTTCCTCCTTTAGCACGCTGATGGCCGAAGTAATCCTCCAGTACATCCTGCATAAATCGTTCACTCAGGACGTACTGGAAGCCTTGTTGAAGTAGGAACTGGATAGCCTCAATATGGGAGTGAACTGAAATCTGAAGACCTTCATGGGTTTGAGATGAAAGGAACATTTTTGCTCGATCATCTGCTGAATATTCACCATCCCTTTGAAGAGTAGAGCTTTTCCAATTCTCCAGGTACTGCAGGAAAACATCACGTAGCCAACCAAACCGATCATCATCAACAGCAGTGTAGGGTTTGAGAAGGTCATTTCTCTTTCTCTGATGCTCGTGAAGTGATCTTACATTGGTGCAGTCAAAAAAGTCGTTCATCATCCTACAGAATTCAGCAGTTCCCAAAACCTCATTGTTTCCACTTTCCTGTAATGCAAGAGCAACTGATCGACTAAGCAATTGAGTTGCCAGTTTGACTTTCATCTTGCTAAAGGATGTTAGAACAATGTGCTCCAAGGTCAATTTTGGAAGCACATGCAGAGCAACAGCTTGATCCCGATAAAAAATATCTGCTATGTGTTTGAATAGCAGATACTGGCCATCATTCCACATCAAACGACTGCATGATCCTGAGCCTGAATTGTATAGGCAGTTTCGTGCCGTCTTCATCAAATGTGGTACGTCAGCAAAGAAGTAGATAAAGCGTGATGGTGCAAAAAGATTTATCGTCTTATATACAACATCACACTTTCGGTCAATAGCCAGCTTAATATGGAGGTTGAATAACTTTCTATTAGGTGAGGCGCCATCATTGACCAGAGCAACCACCCAAAGATCTAAAGATAGTTCCAAGGTGGAAACCACTTTCCAAAAAATTGGCATCAGCTGGTATGAAGTGACATTTCCTGTAAAGAAGTATGCAATGATGTGTTTAACATCAGTGCATAAACCCCTAACAAGAAATGCCAAAGCATGGGTGGCAATCATATCTTTATCATCAAGACAAGCAAAGTTTGTCATTGGGTCACCGAGATCCATAAAGCCAACTAAGTCACCAGAGTTCTTGTCAAACACAAGATCTGACTGAATTTTCATTTCGTCCATTACAAGAACAACATAACGTTGATTTCCAGTGAATGAAGCAGACTTTTTACGCAAGGCATCAACATTCTCAGTATTTATTCCAGCCTTTGGGGGGAAATAATTCTTGTAGTCACGTAGTGTTCTTTCACTGGGTAACACCAAAGCACCACTCTCCCGAAGCTCTCTATAGGCAGATGGTGACTTTCCATGTATAGATAGAGCAAACCGAACAATTTGCGGATGATATCTACGACCACAGCTGGTTGACTGAAGAAGTTTCATCTGTTCTTCCCAGAAGAACTTCATGTGTGGAGTAGCATTCAGGTTTTGTCCATCCATTATTTTACGGATGTCCTCCTCCAGAGATCTATTAATTAATATTCCTTGATCTTGAATGCGTTCCTGCATTTCCTGCAGTTGCTCTTTCAGCATTTTGCACTCAATCCGAGATGCCTTGACAGTCACTCGTAGCTTTTCAGGTCCACATGCAGCCAGGGATGCCTTACTCTTTGCAGGGGATGCTTTGGTTCTCTTTTTGGCTACCTTCCTCAACTGTTTGCTTGTTTTAGAGCAAGAATTGCAAAGTTCATCAGAAGCCTCCATGATAACTTGGCAATTTATACTTCTAAAAAAAACTGTTGCTTCAAACTGCTTTGGGGATGGCAGCTTGGGGACGGAATGGCGAACTACTGTTCGAGGACCAAATGCTGTGATGTCTGCATTTGGATCTATAGCAGCAGACCTGGATTCAATGCCTTCACCCACACCCTCACAAATGTTACTTGTCTCTATGGTTGATAGAAGTTCCTGCATATCTTCAACACTCTTAATGGAGCGTTTACGATCATTGTAGATCTTGTGGTCATCAGGTATTGGCCAATTATATACATAAAAAGTGAACTCCAAACTTGAGTCCACAATTACAGTATACGTGGGAACTGCATGAACCTTGTCGCTGAGGGAACATTTGATATTCTCATCCTGAGCAATTTCTGTTAACCATGGCAACAAAACACTGGTATCAAGCTGACTGATGAGGTCTGTCAAACTTGTGTTCAAACACAATGTTGGCTCTGAGAAATCGGAAGAGGTAGATGGCAAATCATCTGCAGACTCCACTTCGTTTCTCAAAAGGATCCGACGAGGTTTCTTTTCTGATTCATGTGATTTCAAGGGCAAGTTTTCTGTGGGATAGCTGCCAGTTAGGAGGGTCTTCCTTGAATTGGGCTTATCAGGGTCTACAATGTAGTATCAAACACACATATTTCAATAATATCCGAAGTAATAAATACTGAAGATCATTTATTCACACACCCCACGCCACACTAGGGATTACTTTGCGAATTTTAGCGAAAAATTAAGTATAACCACTAATAAAACACATCAACTAAAGTCGAATCAATGCTCTTTAAGGTTCAAACAAACAATCACCTATTTATATGCTTTATAAAATGTAGCAAGAATGTTGAGTCAAACGTGATTGTTTGATAAATAAGCAGTATCGACAAACCAGATAAAGAAATCGCTCATTCATAACCAAAATAATGACCTCTTTGTTCTCAAGCCATATGGGATACAAATAGCATTGTCAACTTACAGGCGCATATAATCTCTGGTTATGCAAATTAAAATCCTACCTGACTGAATACACTCGGCTTTAAAATGGCGTTCACAAACATATATATTGTTGTTTTCAATTCTTGTTTTCAGTTCTGGAGTCATCTCCCTTGTCCTCAAGATAGTTTTGAGCCATTCTTCCCGGCTTTTCTTCTTTATCGCGGCAGTGTATTCACTCTGCTTTGCGCTCACAACTGGGATTTGAAACAGCGAAAGCTTGTGCTTTTGGCTTGTGGGACAGCCAAAAAACGCACAGTTTCGACCAGGCATGGTTTAGAATTTACATCGCAAATTTAAAAAGTGGAAAGTAATTTAACAGCGGCCTCTAAAGAGTAATGTTTCGCCTTCAAGTTTATAGATCACATATAAGCAATTGAAATTTGATGCGCACTATCCGTCACGTGACCTTTTAAAGTCGAGAACAATAACATATTACGTGGCTCCGCCCACTATCCAAACCATCTTATTTCTATTAACTGTGGTACGACCAACTGGTCGACGATCAAAGCAAAACGATAAACATTGACACTTTGTTACCAAGAATTCGCCATTGGCGAACGCTGGAGTCGAGCCGTGATGACGGTGATGGCCAGTCATAACCTGCAAAACCTGGTGACATATTTCCGGCATAAAGTGTGCATAAAGGAAGTAAGGCAACACAGAGCTACGTCTACATATACTATCGATAGAGCTGATTGGTATCTTTCTTGCGCGCATAAAAACACGGTTATTGAAACATTGATCTTTCGCGTTCTAGATCGAATTTAAAAAATTCCCCCGAGGAAATTGTAAAAAAAATCACGCTTTCTCACAATTTGTTGTTTTTAAAGTGAGAAGTGCAATAACGAATGGCACGGAGGCCATAGAACAAGGTGCTATTTCCCCACTCCTTTTGTTTACACATTGTGAATTTCATGCAATCTGATTGGTCAATTACGCAAAATGTCAACAAACGCGCTGATTGGCTAACATTATTTGCCCTTGTTGGCTCATACAAGTTGTCAATGGCAATATGATGAGAATTCCTATACTGAAGGAGACCAAGAATGTATAATTGCATAGGGCTTTTGTTGCCGGCAGTCCTGCTTGTGTGTTGAAGATAACCTTGTCTCCAACTCTCTAGGTGCCTGTTGATGCGAGGAACATACACATAGTGTACTGCAAAAATGTGGCGAGGGTTTGATGATTCCAACCGTCCGCTGTCTTCCAGATGGTAAAGCAAGTGGTAATATATATAAATCACCCCTTCAAATAGGTCACGCCACAATCTCTCGATCAGTGGCGGATCCAGGGTAAGTCAAAATAAATTATAGCAACTCAATTTTAAATTCAGAATAACTTTATAAGAATGTCATAGGTTATGAATTTCAAAAGAATAAAATCTGACCAATGAAGATAAAATGAGCTGTGGTAATTTATTTTGACTTACGCTAGATCCGCCACTGCTCTCGACCTCTGATTGTGCACGCTCCTACCAGTTATCATGCTACCCCGATTTGGACCTCGCAGCGGATGTTGCAGCATGTATTGTGAGACTGCTGCATTTTCTCTTCCTTTATCAGAACGGACTCGTGAGGGCAAGCCGTATTCGTTAACAGCATCAATGAAACAATCCAAGACTGTTTCAACTGGTATTCGTGTATACCCGTCTATTCCACCGTGTATAACCATCCTCCATCTATGAAAAAAGTTTTAATTTCAATGAATTCAAACATATAAAAAATGCAGCTTGTAAGTACAAAAAAAAATCGTACAGTACCTGATTAATTTGTGATTATCATCTATGTGCCACAATGCCAATGGTCCTGACATGCTATATTTTCTCCTAGGAGTCAAACGTAACCATCTGACTGCAACTCCTTGTGGGTCAACTCTTTGCATAGATTGCCTAACTCGAATTTGGGACGGTTTCACTTCAGCAACTGACAATTGAGAAATCACCCTTCGATAGCCTGCATTTGGAAACTGAGTTAACATTTCTCGTACTTTGCTATCAAGTTCTTCATCTGAGATAAAAGGTGAATTATTCCTTGCAGCTAGTCCATACTTGTTCATGCGCCTAAATATTGTACTTTTTGATACTCCTAAGGCTCGAGTAATATCGGGGACTGAGAACTGATAATTCAAAAAATAGTTCAGTTGCTCCTGACTTATATCAAAGTAAGGCCGGCCTGCTCTACCAGAATGAACAACATCTGTTTGGAAAGGTCTTTCAGAGTTTATCTGCTCTGCTCTTTGCAAATTTTCCATGGCTGCAGTGACAAGGTACTGGATATCATCATTAACAAGGTTGACATCACAAAGGCGGATAATATGGAATGCAAGTTGTTCTAGCCTAAACACTACCCCCATCCAATTGCTCTGAATCCAAATTTTCAATTTGTCTTAACAAATCCAGCAGGGCACCTCTCAACTGGACTTGCAATATTTCCTGTTCTTGATTCATTTAATTTTTAAACAGGTTCCACTATTCTTGTTTGACATTTACATTTTAATTGAACAAAAAATCTAAATGGTTAAATTGCTTTTTCTAAAATAAATTGCAAATTCTGTGCACATGTCCTCAACAAAATTTTTATTCATTTGCTCTACACAATATAATTTTCTACCAAGCATATTATGTATAAATATGTAAAATAATATAGTACGCATTATTAATAGATATATTATTAATAATTCATACCTTTTTTCCAATCTTTTGACAATCAATTTCCTTCAAGCTGAAAACATTTACACAAGGTGGAATGATTAGTCATGTGCTTCCAGTTGTGAAAAGAATTTCCTTTTTTTTTATTGATTGCAGGAAATTTACGCGACGAAATTTATTTTACCTAGCTGGGAAATAGTGCGTTTTTGCATGGAAGCACGGATGAACATTGTCATTAAACGACTCCACTATTTTCAGAGTCTTCCTTTCGACTCCACTAATACATAATTGACTCCGTAAGCTTACGTTCGTTTCCGCTAATAGTAAAATTGCCTGCTCGCTTCGGTAAAGCCTTGTTTAAGCTAAGCTTGCCTGTTCGATTCCACTAACTCTTTAACGAATCGGAAACGTAATCTTTAGTTTTTACTTGTTGACTCCACTAAACGTTGATCGATTTAAAACATCATGTTCGATATCGATTTGCATTCGTCAATTTTGACATTATTAACGCACCATAAATGTAAGGAACTCAGAATTGATGTCAAGCAGAATAGAAGTATATATTCACCAATTAGTATTAATGACAAACAAGTAGAAATAGTTAATGAAGTTAAGCTACTTGGAATGACTTTGAGGTCAGATTTGAGATGGAACAGCCACGGGCATAATATTATCTCTAAATGTTCTAAACGTTTGTATCTTTTAATACAACTGAAACGGGCAAATGTCGCAAAAAAAGATATCTTACAATTATACAAGTCATGCATTAGATTGGTACTGGAATACGCGGCCATAATATTCCATCATTCCATACCAAAGTATTTAAGCGAAGATATAGAACAAATCCAAAGACGTGCATTGTCAATCATATACCCGGACCTCGATTACAAGGACGCTTTGACTGAATCCGGAGAAATAACTCTCCATGAAAGAAGAGAACGAGGAAGCCAAAAGTTCTTCCAACGAATATTAGACGATCCTTGCCATAAGTTATAAAATTTAATATCGAAAGTTGACCCAGCATCCTCGTATAGTCTTCGTCACAAAAGATTAATAAACATACCTCATTTCAAAACTGAACGATTTAAGAAAACTTTAGGTCAGCAATTGATCTAAAGACCTAAAGGTCAGCAATTGATTTTTATAGTTTTAAACTTATATTGTTATATAATGATCTTTTAAACTTGCAAAAACCATGTATTTCAGTTTTACTGCAATGATTATTTAATATCTATCTATCTATCTATCTATCTATCTATCTATCTATCTATCTATCTATCTATCTATCTATCTATCTATCTATCTATCTATCTATCTATCTATCTATCTATCTATCTATCTATCTATCTATCTATCTATCTATCTATCTATCTATCTATCTATCTATCTATCTATCTATCTGTCTATCTATCTATCTATCTATCTATCTATCTATCTATCTATAGTAAAGTACCTGCCTGCTATAGTACCTGCCTGCCTGCCTGCCTGCCTGCCTGCCTGCCTGCCTGCCTGCCTGCCTGCCTGCCTGATTATGCCTTATGTGTCAATGAGCACGTATTGACGATGCCTATACACAATAAAAACATACAATAAGTATTTTAGCATATACTAAGTTTTAGAGCAGAAAAATACCACAAATACCATAGAGTGTATATGTAATTAATAAAATGTAAAACATAGGCTCTGTTGACTTGTTATTCAACAGTGAATGAGAGCAACGGCACTGATGTGTGGCTAGGGAGACAGCTGAATTTCTTTGCTATCATGTGATATGCTTTTAGTTATTGCTTTTTATTTTACTTTGACATTTACTGTATAAAAATTTGTTTTTGGCATGTTTTAATCTGTCCTAGTTATATTTGTATCAAATGCAGTGAAAGTAACGTCGACCGCACAGATCATGTGATATGCTTTTGACTTTTGCTTTCATTTACTTTGATATTTACTATATAATAATTTGTTTCGTAGTACGTTTTAATCTGTCCTAGTTATACTTGTAACACATTTATCTCATTGTGCATTGTACTCCAATTGGTTGTACTGCTAGTTCTGATGGCTCTCAAAGAATCTTTGCTAGTCACAAGAACTTCTAAATGTCTATATATACCAAGAAGCTGGTGGTTACCTTAAGTTAGTAATGCCTCAGTCATTTGTAACCACGCCCCCCCCCCCCGGGGACATAGCGGGGAACTTAACACTAACCAAGTGTTAAAAACTGTTAATTTCCCCACCCTTGGTGCAAAGTTACTTGTTAAACCCCCAGTATGGCAAGGCCTCAAAACATCCAAATCAACCAGATCACACATTAATTTAAAACCTTATGAAGTGTTAAAAATATTACGCCAATGTAACAAGAAAATAGTAACAGTTAATATGACAAATATATAAAGCTCGTGTTTATAAATTGCGTTCAATCATGCATGTCAAATTTCAAATAGATCTTTTAATATTGCTGAAATAAATACGGTAAAATATGATTTAATGTATACCTACTGTAAGTTTATGAATTGCTAAGGATATATAAACATAACCAAAATCATATTTTTTTAGAAGTTGTTTTGTGGGACGCCATTTTAAGACCGGCTGTTAAATCCCGGTTTGATTCCCAGTGTTAAAATTCGTAGTTAATTCCACGACACTAGGGGGCATATTGCGCTGTTAAATGGCGTTAAATCCCCGTTATATTTTTGAACATCCCCGCTATGTGCCGGGGGTGGGGGGCCGTAGTTACAAATGACTGAGGCATAAGGTAACCTTAGGTTAGTATATTCCGAGGGTTCCTTATTTAAAGGGAAACAGCAATATATTTTTTACCGCCTTATTGATAAGAACTTTTAAGATAACCGTAACATCTCTTGTTAATTTTTTGATAACATGCTCAGTTTTTGAAATATTGAAGGACAAAAAAAGACAAAATTACTAGTCATCCGCCATCTTGGATATCCAAAAAGTCCATGACGTCACAACCTGGATAATTGTTTTTTCTCTTGAAGAAGCAATAACCAAGTATGTTTAATGTTGAAAACCGACTAAATTTGTATGTATATACTTCTTACGTCAAATGCGAAGTGTTCAAGAAAATTTCATTAAAATTTAAATAATGGAGAGCAGGTTTTATACTGTCTACGCAGGTTGTGACGTCATTAAAATTGGCCTAATTATAAAACAAGATGGCGGGTGGCTAATGTTATTTGTCCTTCAATATTTTGGAATCTAAGTATGTTGCCAAAAAAATAACAACGGATTTTACAATTACTTCAAAGCTTTTTATAAATAAGCCGATAAGAGAATATATTGCCATTTTCCTTTAAAGTATCAAATGTTTAAAGTTTGCATATAGTGCTTTTTAAATCATTACGCATCAAAAACAGCTATATGATCACCAAAGTATCTCATTGTATATAAATCCTTAGTGTCTCGACTATTCATTTAGCCAGAATCAAGAGACGATTTATTGTGAACGAACAAAAGCGGTGCTTATTTGTTATGAGACGGTTTTTGAATATTAATTAGGAATTCGATGAGCACGTGAAGGCTTCCATATATGGAAGTGGCGAACACATGGAAAGCCGAAAAAGTACTGAGCTAGACAGTTTTTAAGCTTTGTGATATTGTCAAGAGTTTCATGCCGTAGTTCTTCAGGGAGTTAAACGAGGATTGTAAGAATACAGATTGTGTATGATCGAAGTGATTTGTAAGCGAAGTATATACGAGTATTATAAATATTAAAAGCTGATCAGAAAACCGCATGCGGTACATTTTTGTATCGTAACATTGGTGACCCCGACGAGACAATATTTGTTTACATATTTACAAGGCGAGTAAAATTTGACATAAAACTTGTTCGTTGTTTGTGAATTTTGGGTTGTGTGTTCATGGATTGTTATAAAGATTAAGACCTGTCCAAAAGGATATCGTAGTCGACATAGAAGGAGTTGCAGGAGCTGAGAATGTTGAAACATTGAAGAGACGGTTGAAACATTGAAAACACAAATGGCAGCAATGCAAGCGGACATCGAAGGACAATCGTCATCATTACGCCAAATTTACATAATAAACTTGAAATCCCACTCATTTCCCCATTAACTAATATCCTGGACCGTACCAATCCACCCAGTTTAACAATGTTCTAATAGACGGTGTTGTATCCTTGACCCTTCCGTGCCTTTGTGGGTAATGTGGCTGCTGTGACAATAATCAGTACAGAATTTTACCATAAAGTTTTAAGCACATCATCACCTCTCGAAAATAGCCAAGTGCTTTAATCAGCCAAAACAGCAAACTGTGCTCATATCCCAATAGAGGGCATTGGCACTTTTGATCTTGGTCTTGGTCAAACAATGTAGCGCATACAATGTAGCGCATATGTTGTTTCAGGCCTGAACTATTCTGTTGTTCTTGGTCGAGACTTACTACAACAGAACTGTGCGATTGTAGATATGGATACGCATACGGTTGAACTATTTGGTGATAATGTGCTTACATTTGCTAATGAAAGTTGTCCACTAAGTTCCTTGCCAGTTAAATGTGATAGAACCCAAGTTATTGATGCCCAATGCGAAGCTATCATCCCGCCACTGTTATCCAGGCCCTAAATAATGTTATTAGTCTGATAGAACCAGGAGAAAAACTTCTGGACAGGTACCATCTAGCTGGCGCGGCATCCTTGGTATGTACAGGCATACAAGGAAACATCCCATTTCGATTGTTAAGCCCGACTCACAAGCCAGTTACAGTCTTTCGTGGCGCAACTTTAGGACAGTTCATACAAAATGATTTTGATGTTACACCTATCGATATTTCCGCCCCTACTTCATCTAGTCCACCACTCACAACGATTCAAGAGGAAACCCAGTATCCTACGATTACGCCCTTGTTCAGTGCGACTTTCCCACCAAGTAGGGAACCATCACCACCAAACACATCTCAGCTCACCCCCACAACCACCCCTTCTGACTTTCCAGATCTCATCATGTCTGTGTTGTCTCACCCTGAAAAACAAGCCCTCTCAAAATTGCTCACCGAATATGCAGATATCTGGTCTCAAACTACCACCAGCTTGAGTCGAACAAATCTTGTTCAACAGAAAGACGGTCGGTAGCATCTTTAATGGTCGGTAGCATCATTGATCTCGTTCCCAAGCTTAAGTGTCTGATAAAACTAATAGATTTTGCGTTTTAAAATTTTAAATAATACAATCCGTGACCCAAACCCTAAACCTAACCCTTACAAGACTCGTATAAAAGGGAAATAATACAAGAAAAAAAGTTTGACGAACTTTAAAAATAAAAAAGACTCGGGTGGGATTCGAACCCCTGTCTATTCTATCAGAAATCGCGCGCCAAACGACTGAGCTAACAACAAGCTAGCTGAAAATAGTCAAAACAATTTCTATTTGAAATAAAACTTCGTCTAATCGAGACGACAGGAATGTGGGAACGAGATCAATGATGCTATCGACCATTAAAGATGCTACCGACCGTCTACGGTTTCTAAATAAGCGTCGGCTCCAGTCCCCAATTCGCCAACCTCCCTACAGCTCCCCCCTCCCCTACCCAACGCCAAGAGATTGAAAAGTATGTTTCAGAGATGCTTCAAGCACACCTTATTCAACCCTCCCATAGTCTTTGGAGTGCTCCAGTGGTCCTTGTGAGAAAGAAAGATGGTTTAACTCACTTTTGTGTGGACTATCGCAGGCTCAGCTCTGTCACACGTAAAGACAGCTATCCGATTCCTCGAGTTGATGACGCTCTTGATGCTTTCTCCAGTGCCAACAGTGGCGGATCTAGCGTAAGTCAAAATAAATTACCACAGCTCATTCTAGGATGTATTTACATTTTAAAATAACTTCAAAGCTACTTCATTGGTTAGATTTTATTCATGAAATTCATAACCTATGACATTGTTATAAAGTTATTTTGAATTTAAAATTGAGCTGCTATAATTTATTTTGACTTACCCTGGATCCGCCACTGAGTGCCAAATATTTCAGTACGCTGGACCTCCGCAGCGGTTACCATCAAGTTGAAATGGACAAAACTTCTCAGCAGTATACAGCCTTCGCAACAGCAGTGGGTTTGTACGAGTTTTGTGTCTTACCTTTCGGTTTATGTAATGCACCATCCACCTTGCAACGCCTAATGCGCCAAGTACTCCATGGAACAGACAGGAATGCCTAATTTATTTAGATGATATCATCCCCACACTTTTGATGAACACCTTTCACGCTTACGCTTGGTTCTCGACTGTCTACGTGCAGTTAACCTCACTTTGAATCCTAGCAAGTGTTTCTTTGGCGAAATTTCGGTGGTATTCCTTGGTCACCTCATATCCTAAATTGGCATCCAACCTAACCACGCGAAGACACAGGTAGTGAGTGATTTCCCAAGTCCACGAAGTGTAAAAGACATACGTGCCTTTCTTGGCCTCACTAGCTACTAGCGCAGGTCTGTGAAATACTTTTCCTCAATTGCAGCCCTTCTCACTCGTCTGAATCGAAAGAACACACAAAGCATGTGAAACAGCCTTCAAACGTCTGAAAGATGCCCTGACCACACTACCAATTTTGGCATACCCAAATCTTTCGCAGCCATTCCACCTTCTTGTCGATGCCAATGCAACTGGTCTTGGGTATATCCTTGGACAGACCGTTGAAGGGAAAGACGTTGTTATCGCATCTGATGGTTGACACCCAAGGGTAGATTTTCGGGAGGGGGGAGGTTAAACCTTCCTAAATTCTTCTTAACCCCCCTCAGAATGTGTTTAATCCCACTAGAATATCGCTTCACTCCCCCTGGCGCACGTGCTTGTTTTCTAAATTTGTTCTACAACTGCAAGCTTGCAATATGAATCTACTTATACTTGTATGACTCTGTACGAGTTTCGCAAATTTGTTCTAAACGTCAATGACGTCTATCTTTTAGCTTTCTGCGGAAATGGCATGTTCCAAATAGCGTGTACATGCACGTGTACATGCACGTTCCCTACTGTAAATAGTTCACGACAAATTTTCAGTGAAATATGCTTATGTCAGTTTGGTGCTCTGGGCATGATTTGAAATAATTATATGAACTATGAAGCAAAAAAAACACATATTATTCTAGAATATTTATCAACTTAGAAAGGTCTAATAAGGTAAACAAAACTGCCTGATACTATTTACTTATTAACCTTTATATTTGTCGTTGAATATCATTTATATGATAATGCCGCACCACAAGGACATACAGTATAATATTATAACAATTTCTATAATTTTTCAGGACAATAAAAGTCCAGGAAGATTAGCAGAAAGACTAGAAACAGATAGAGCAAACGAAGGCGAAACTATACACGATGTCGATGAGATTATTGATAAAAATGTGGTAATAATTTTAATTTTCTTCAGCTGTACATATTAGATTAAACATTTTTGTTTACATTTTTGTTTATCTGTTTGATACTAAACACATCAAATATTATATTTTATTGCTTGGGATATAGATTTGTATTATTCTTATGAAGACTGTGAAATTTCTGTGTAAAATACAGCAAGTTGTGTAAATTTTGTCAACAACGTGCTAGACTAGTATAAATTAGTATACATTAGAAAAGCGCTGGAAAACGCGTTCGAAATTATTATCGAATATACGACACTCCAATATTTATCACAGGAGCACCAGAGATCAGATTTTGTAAAATAAAAAATGATGTTGAAAATAGCGTTGAAGCAATTGATCAAAATGTCAATGTTGTGCATGTCGGTAACAATGATGTTGCGAGCTGTGATAATAATGCAGTTATACCTCGACCTTTACCCTCGGATGACCACTTTACTGACGGTACTGTACAACCTTCGAACTTAAGTAAATTTAATATTTGATTTATTATTAACCGTTAATATGAGATTTTATGCATGATCAAGAAGGACAGATAATACGCTAATAATTTTTAGATAGACACTGCTTAATATTATTCAACAGTTAGTGACAAATGCACTTTTCAATCTCAACTTTTAGCTCAACAACTTTCACTACCAAAACTGTCAGTTTATTCTGTAAGTGAGGCCCTGAAATCTTACAAAAAATAGCAAAAGAGAATAAGAAGTACCTCTTGATTTTGTTCAAATATGTGTTGTGGTTTACATCTAATGACATTGCAACCCGGGGTCATGACGAGACAGAAGAGTCCGAAAAACAAGGTAATTGGCTATCTTTTATTACAAGAACAATGGCACTAAAAATTTTTATTGACTAGATTGATAGCGTTGCCTTTCCTGATAATGAATATAATAGTAAAACCTCAACGAAGGTTTTCGTTCCGGCGTTATTTGCATGTTATTTGACTGCTAATTCATTTCTTGGCGGCCTTCTTGGCGCATGTTTTCGAAAAATTATCTTCGTGGTACATGACCCGTATGACGTAAATGGCTGGGTAAAATAAAAATACGCAATATATTTTCTAAGGTGTCTGTCGAGATTACGAACGTTTGTAAAGAAATTACTGCCTTTAAATCATTGGTATGGAAAATATTTGCGCGAGACTCAAGCAGAAGTGTTAGCATACGAATATGAGGCAGAAGTAAGGGGAAAAAGAAAAGTATAAGCGACGGGAAGCCCTGGCTCGAACGCGTCTGCGGTGTAATGAAGTGAGAACATTCTAGTGTTTGACGAACGATTAAATGCTTTGCGCTTGCGGAATTCAACCCATGCCTTTTTTCTGTATTGCTGATTTGGTGATTTGCAAACTTGGAAATCCAAGAACACACTTCATTCGCCGTTTTGCTGTCACTGTTACAATAACAATTACAATTGTATCTAGCTGAATTAGACTATTTGTCTAAAGAGCTACAAGCTGTGCATATCAATTAGCCTTTCTCACGACCTGCGAACAGGTGCATGTCCGCCATGTTTGGGTACCGAGTAGCGCGAAGAGCGAGACGGAAAACACGACAAAAGTGGTTTTTTAGAAGCAAACTACAATGTTGGAGTTGAAGTTTTAAATGGTTAAACATCAGCAGACAGTTTGATCTTTCGTTGGTAAGTAAAAAGTATAGTTACTTTCATTCTGGAGAAATTCTGGTGTCAAACTTGCAAAATATAAAGAGATAAAATTATTTTGAACGAGCGAGGAGTTAACTCAAGGTGAGAACATTTTTGTACTCAATTGCTGGGTTTTCAAATCCGAGCTATGTCAATTCTACTACACCTAAGGTCATATAATTTGGTACATGTTATCATGGACCGTTTCTGCATCTGGATTCGGTAAAAACAAGACACTTGTACAAAAATTTAAAGGTTTTTTTTTGTTGTTTTTAAAACATGATCGCGATATTAACTCGACGATTTAACGTTTTGTTCCTCGTATATTAATATTTTCAGAACCCAAGCAAAATAAAGGGGCTTATTGCCACAGCAATAAGAGTTTTTATTGCTCCCTTAATAATTTATAATTCGAAGTAATTATGCGAAATAGGTTATTTGCGCGCGTAAGTTAATTTAAGTATAGTCATGTGATTTGAAGATCCGGTATTTATTGGTGGTGAAACGGGTCACCTTTCCTTTCCTATTCCACGAGGGCTGCAGTGCACATCAAGAAATTGGACGAAAGAAATTTTATCTTTTGGATGTGTAAATATATCAGATAGTTCACAGTTTATGAACAATGTAGTACATTGGATACCAATGCCATTTCCATGTTACTTTCGACGTTGAAGTATGACTTAATTTTACTTACATATTCATGCCTATTCAGTCGCACTATGCCACTATATAGTTATATGGTCTTTGTGGTGGCAGTGGCGACTACAGTAACCTTTGGGTGTTTACAAACAGCCCCTGGTATTCCAATTTATAAAGTAGGAGCCAAATTGTTTGGGGTAACTCATCCTCAGACACAATAATATATTGGATTTGGTCATTTGGATACCAATAGCTGTCCATTTTACTTGCGACGTTGACGTGTGCGACTTTATTTACATATTCATGACTTTTCAATCGCTCTATAGTCTATATAGCAGTCGCTATGGACGATTACAGTGACCTTTAGGTGTTTACAAGACAGCCCCTGGTATTCTGATTTATACAAATTAGGGCTAAATTCTTAGGGGAATATCTTACGTTCACATGCATCCTCAGTGTGCATGTGCTAAGCAGCTTCGCTCAAACAGTTCACAAGGTCGTGATAGTACTCACGATATAAACGATCTTGTTCCACAATCTTTGCGACGCTATACCTTGAAAAGTAACATATCCCTATGGCAATAGCTGAGTTTAATTTTATTGCTTTTGCGTCGTTGACTTGTGCAAGTGTTAGTATATTAACTAGGTTACCTGAAAGGTAGGATTGCTGCGGATATTTTAAGCATATGCTTGCTTCCTATCATGGTATTTTACAGTCTTTGTAGATAGCTTTTCTCAAAAGCATAAATATTCCCTGCCACCGCAGCAGGAGCTATGTGAGTCCTCTACAAGTTTGTTCATTTGTTGTAATTCGACCTCAGTGGCGTCGCCAGCTGCTGAGTGGTCGATGGGTGGGGCAGACATGTTCACATATTTGCATTTTGCCCAGTTGTACCGTCGCAGCTTTACGGGATTTTCAGTTTGCGGCTACCATGTTGTATGCCAAGATTATTCGGCTGCATCTTATTGTGTTTTATGTATAGTGTATGTTACCATAACTTTGGTTTTGTTTGACTTGTGCTATTGCTATTCTGGTGCATTAGCTTATATTGGCAATTTACCCTCATTTTATGTTCATGAAGTCAATTCATGTTTTATGGGCTAGAGCAACTTGACTGTTTTCAGGTGCCCACGTTGAGATTTCAACATTGGGTTTTTCTACACAGAACTTTTCATGAATTGTGGCATTTATATATACAATTGTTGTAACTCAGTTCGGTTTTGTGTATATGTGTGTCCGGATTGTGCTTATGATTTTACTAATTTTAGTGAATATGTGTATGTGACCGTATATATATTCTGCTTTTGTTCTTGTGTAATGAAAAATGCATGTCTAAGTGGGATAGAGCGTTTTATCGTTATCAGATGCCCACAGTTGGAATCAATATATTGTGGGATGGAGCGGCTTGTTGTTTTCAGATTGCCCGAATATTAAATATTTTTGCAGCTGTGTATAAATGGAATCTTCAATTTGCGGCTACCTCCGATGTATGCCATTGTGATTATTCCGCTGCTTTGTGTTTTGTATGTCGTTTGACTCTTGTACAGTATGTTCTTCTTAAGATTATGTATGTCGATGTTAATATGATAATAATTTCCACAACACCATAATTACAGATGTATATGTAGCTATTTACAAAAATGTGTATATAAATATACACTATACAAATATGTTATATAAAAATGACAATATCATATAATAATACAATAACAACAGTAGTTAATGTGAAGAAAAATACACACTTACAGTATGTGGGTGGAGCGTTTTATCGTAATCAGATGCCCACAGTTGAAATCAATATATTGCCCGAATATTCATATAATGGCAGAATTGTAAAAATGAAATATTTCATTAGTGGCTACCTCCGATGTATGCCATGAATAATCCGCTGCCTTGTTTAATGTATGTCGACGTTCACAGTCAAGCATGTAGCTAATGTGATGTAACTCTAATTTTGCTTGTCTGCGTTCTTTAGTCTTTTCTTTTAGAACTATGCATAGACAGCTCGTTCTGTATCATCATGGCGCCGCGGCGGACCAAGGACGCGGACGGCAGGTTTTCAAGCGCGAATGGCCGCTAAAGACAACGTCAATCATCCTTCCTACATGGTTGTCAGCAACAGCGACTGCGAGACGATATGGCACACTTGATGCTGCATTGGTTGATACTATGATAAGGCTAGGCGTCTTGCGATTCGACTGTTGTGATTTTGGTGCGTAAACTGGTGCTTGCTTGTAAGCTTGTTACCATAGTTATATCATATTACTTCTTCCGTATATATCTGCATGGATTTAAAAGTGTTTCAGAGAATGTTTTCTCTCAGCTACAGCTAAGTTTCTAAGTTTAGCTTGCACCAGTGCGCGTTCATTCATCACAAGCAGTCTTTTCGACTTAAATTATCCAGTTTGTTAATAGCGGCGGGTATTGTCGGCTGGATGATGAACTGACGCAGGGGTAAGGTTCACAATTGAGCTGATGATGCTTATTACGCCGAAACTGGTTATTACGCACTTATTCGCTGCAAACGGTTATCTTCATGAACTGACACAGGAGTAAGGTTTACATTTCAGCGATGACATTTAGTTTGCTGGAAACTGTGGGTATTTTGTCGCGCTTGGGGCACTGACTTTATATTCGTCATCGTTTGGATATTGAACTGACACAGGGGTAAGGTTTACTATTCAGCTGATGATGTCGACGCTTTTGGTTGACTATAGGTAACTTATAGCACAGTTATTATACAAACCAGTAAAGGTGCATAGAATTCACTTAAAATTGGCATTGCAATTAAACTGACATAGATTGAGGTTTTCGTAACCTGGCATTTGTACTGCTTTATGTTTGGTTACTTCACCAATCAAATAATTAGATAATCAATGAGTTTGGTTGCTGGGATGGTCAGCTTTGTTTCTCGTGTTACCAACGCTCCAATCGAGAAGTTGTAATATAGAAGCTTTGTGGGGAAGCTGCTGGGTAATTGTCTCGGCCCCATTCAGGTTTCCTGTATTGCAGGTTTTCCTGACCTCCCTGACTATCCAGCTGTAGTTTAAGCGATGGTAATACTCAAACACATGTCTTACTATCATCTGCATGGTCAATTAAGTCTGTCTTCCATATGATTACAGTTATTGTGAGAGTACGATTGTTCGTCTCTGGAGAATACTCATGCATTTAGTATATTTGGGGGGGTCAAAGTGGTCCTAATTGTGAACTTAAGGCCTATCGATTCAGGTTATTTATTGCAAATATAATAATTGATCGAATCGTGGGGACTGAACTCAGGGATTATCACCCTTTGGTGAGCTAAAGTTGAAGGAGATTATCACCTATCTGGCATAGCCCTACTCGGGACCATCGGCAAGCGGCTTGTCGTGTTGGAGTGGGGTGTGTCTCCTTTATCCCAAGGATACTTGTGGCGTTAGTAATACCCCACCTTTTCTGTGCTAAATGTTATATAGTTATCAATTAATAATTTTGCTTGTTAATTATTAAAAATTGATTAAAACAATTAGGCGGCTATGTGCTAACAACTGGGCACATAGCCATAATTATGCCATAAAGGCTTTGACTGGTCTTGTATTACTCGGCAGCACAGAAAACCGAGCTCAACGCGACGAGCAGTTTGCCGATGATCGTTTAATATATGCAGGGAGGCGATAAACACCAAAAAAGGTTTTAAGTGGTTATATAAAATTTCTATAAATTCTAAAATGTGAGCTACTACACGTACATCAAATTTGAGCACTTTCAAAAGCAGTACATGTACCGCCTACTGCAAAGATTATAATTGCTGGCGTTATTACTACAAAACACCGTTCGTCTACAAAAGCCACGAACGTCTAAAATTTCGTACACTTACTCCTAAAAATACAGATTTATGACTTAGTAAGCAGGTAATTTATCGGCTAGTATTTAAACAAAGAAAAGTCAGCAGCCTTGTTTCTATTTTAGTTTTGTTTTTGTAAAGTTTTAGCTAATATTTACTCTAGCCAGAGTCAAATCATCATGAAACTTGTTGAGTCAATACGGCCGTGTCGCGATCATGCTTTAAAAACAACAAAAAAACCTTTGAATTTTTGTACTAGTGTCTTGTTTTTTAAATGTTCTCACCTCGAGTTGGCTCCTCGCTCGTTCAAAATCATTTTTCTCTTTATATTTTGCAAGTTTGACACCAGAATTTCTCCAGGATGAAAGTAACTATACTTTTTACTTACCAACAAAAGATCAAACTGCCTGCTTATTTTTAACCATTTAAAACTTCAACTCCAACATTGTAGTTTGCTTTTAAAAAACAACTTTTGTCGTGTTTTCCATCTCGCTCTTCGCGCTACTCGGTACCCAAACATGGTGGACATGCACTTGTTCGCAGGTCGTGAGAAAGGCTAATTGGACGGAGGTGCAGTATTGCTTGACCAGAACGAAATTTGCATTAAAGGAAATTACCGACGAAGTGATTTATGAGGCTGCACAAGAGTGTTCTAAGGAAATGAACATACCCTTAACGCTAGATAACACAATACACAATACTCGATCATCAGGTTTTGAAAGAAGTGAGAAAGAAACTGCAGCTGAAATTGAGGATTCTATTAGCGCCCTGAACATTTATATCCAAACTAAACTGCAGGAGGAGTTCAGAGTGAGATTTGACGAAAAAATGTTGACATTCTATATGAAAGCTTGTGAAGCATTCAACGCTGGATCAGAACAATTTTTAGATATTGAAAAACTTCTGTACCTGGTAGAGGACTTTGACTGCCTTAATGCGAACAAGACCTTATTGAAAACAGGAGTAACAAAAGCGAAACATGACATTTCGCTTGGTTTGCCAATCAGAAGTAGAGGAACAGAAAACTTAATATAGCTTGTTAATGCGAAAAACGCTTTATCAACATCTACTGCTAGGGTAGAGAGGGCATTCTCAGCCATGAACCGCATATGTACGAAGTTGAAGTCATCTCTGACTCTTCAAAAACTCAGTGATTTGATGTGCATAGCACTTAACAGAGACATAGCACTCAAGTTGGACAATGATAACCTCATAAAAAAATCAGCATCAACATGCAATCGAAGAATTAACATTTGACAATTCTTGACATATAATGTTGTGTTGACTATTGAATTTACTATTAAATATTAATTACTCAGCGTTGTTGCATTTGGTTACTGGTAATAATTTAAATGGAAATTGCTACTTGGTAATTTTAAGGCCCTATTCAACAATGCAATTTTTCTCGCAACTTGCAACATGCGATTTTACTCATGAGGGGTTGCGATGTCAGATTGGCATTTCCAATTTTGGTAAATACACATATTTATTGCATTTAGCTTATTAACCAATTAACATCTCTTGCAAATAGAGAACTGCTTTGCTACAAACTATAGAAAAATTTTATCGTGTTAAAGGACCTTAAAAACTTAAAGTTATTTTGGTTTGGCATTACAATAACATGCCCCTCCCGGCCAGAAGCATAAAAAATGGGCGAAGTGTTACACCCCACCTAAAATTTTTCCACCCTTCCTGTGAAAAAAAAATGAAAATCCGCCATTGTCGACAGCTTAACAAGGCTGAATGCAACTATAGCACTACGGAACGGGAAGCACTTGCGGTCGTTGAAGGCATCAAGAATCGAAGTACCAAGTTTACCTCCATGGTCAGAAAATGTATGTCCATACTGACCATCATGCATTGCAGTGGTTGATAAGCATTAGAGACCCTACTAGCAAACTTGCACGGTTGGCCCTTCAACTTCAACACTACGATTTTGAAATTATTCACCGCCCTGGCGCATCTAATGGTAATACTGACGCAATCTCCCGTTTACCATGCTCAAACGTCCATATCACAGCCATCGAATCCCCCGGAATCCAACGCTCTAACGCTCATGATCATGCCATGTCTTGGTGTGCTCCCGTAACGAATTCCGGATCTCGTTACATTGTTGTTGTGCTGTGAATTATGTTGGGCTATAATTTATTTGCAATGTTATTTACAATTTATGCATGAGAGGGCGGGAAAAGTTAGATACTAGGAGAAGTAGCATGAAAGGAAAACGAGTGAACTAAAACACAATATTGGCGACGACAGAATGGCTACAGGACTCGATTTGTCAGGAATACAACAATTCAGCCCATATGAAGATCCAACAACGCTTAGCAATCGCTGGACAGTCTGGTTGAAACGTTTCGAGCGCTTCGTTGTTGCCATGGACACTAAAGATACAACTAGAAAGCGTAGTTTGCTGCTCTATCTTGCTGGCCCCGATGTTGAAAAGCTTTTTGAAACTATCCCGGATAATGGCGAAGAAAAGGACTATGATGTTGCTGCCACAAAACTAACGGAGTATTTTGACCCTATGAAAAATATTATGTAAGAAATTCATCTATTTAGCGAAACACAACAACGCCAAGGTGAAACGATTGACCAGTTCTGCACGCGTGTGTGTCAGCTTGCAAAGACATGTGAATTTGCTGATGAAAAGCATGAAATAAAAATACAGCTTATCGAACGGTACTCATCAACCAGGGTTCGACGTAAAGCTTTACGCGAGGAAGCAATAACACTCGATGGCCTATTGAAATATGGACGCTCTTTGGAAATTTCTGGGCTGCAAACAGGTGAGCTAGAAAAAAACAAATGAATATTCTGATTCTATTAATGCCTTGAATAAAAACACCGATCGATTCAAAAAATCACATCCTCCTTCTAACAAGATAAAAACTGAGCAAAGGTGTTTTTATTGTGGGGGTTCATACCCACACCCTGGTGGCAAGACATCATGTCCTGGCTTTGGAAAGGCATATCGGGGGTGTGGTCGCCTGGGTCATTTTAAGGAGGTGTGTCGAGCTAAACACAGATCGGTCAGGTTCATTTAGCAGTAACCGAAGAAGTGTGAGGAAACGTATAAACCAAATGAATATTGCCAAGCAGCCATCACATGAACAAGGGGGTGCCCAACCTCTACCTCGGTCTCTAGTGACAGTGAAACCGACAACGAATATGCCTTCGTTGTAAAACCACAAAGCAATGTGGTCAACCATCCTACAGTTATGAAAACCGATACATCTCGAATTTCCACGGCAAAATCATCACCACAAGCCCATCTTAAGTTTCACAAGACCAATGATAATTTCTTGATAGACTTCGGAGCGACAATTAGTATCTTAGACCCTCATGATCTCCAAGCAATATCGCAGCACTACAAAATTTTATTAACGCTGACACGCACCAAAGTCAAAGCATTCGGTTCTGATCGTCCAATTGAGCTATCTGGAAAATTTGATGCTGTTGTCGAAAGCAAGAAGCGCATAACTGTTGCCACATTTTATGTCACAAAACAAGAAAATGGATCCCTGCTCAGTTGCAACACATCTCAAGAGCTAGGGCTAATTCACTTTCCCTGCATGCAGTCGGATTGTTCTAGCAAAAACAGGAGTGAGGCTGTTAAGCTAAAGAAAGCATTTAGGACTAAAATAACACGAAACCGTAATCCTGAAAGTAAATCACAAACACCTGTGGTAGCTGAGGTAAAAGGAGCATCCAACTGCAAATATGAACAGATACTCCGTGCCAACTATCCGGCTGTTTTTGAAGGCATCGGGAAATTACATGGTCATGAACAAAAGCTACATATCGATGAATCTATCCCCCCCCCCCCGTATCGCAGACATACCGTCGTACCCCTTCCCACCTCCGCAAGCAACTGGACATGTGGCTGGATACGTACCAAGCTGATGACATCATCGAGTCAGTGACTGATGAGCAGACAGACGGGTAAGTGGCCTAGTTGTTGCCCCCAAACCTCTCAATCAGAAAGAAGTCTGAGTATGCAGTAACTACCGACAGGTAAACCAAGCGATCAAGCGTGAACGCCATCCAAAACCGACACTTGATGAGCTTCTTGAAGAAATTTCAGGTTCTAAAGTCTTTAGCATAGTCGATCTCCGCACCGGATATCATCAGATTCCCCTAGCGGCAGAATTACGACCAATCACTACGTTTGTCACTCTCCGTGGACTTTTCCGATTTAAGCGTCTTCCTTCCCTTTGGTGTCAACTCAGCCAGTGAAGTCTTCCAGCAGGCAAAGGTAATTTTGCTGATGATATAATCGTATGGGGGAGCAGTCAACAAGAACACGATGAACGCTTAAGTGCCTTGTTCCACCGTTTACATGAAAAGGGACTAACGGTTAACGTCGACAAATGCCTTTTTGGCCAGTCCTCCCTGTGGTTCTACGGATACACACTCACATCGGATGGTCTACAAGCAGATAACAAAAAAGTCGAAGCTATCAAGCATTAAAAAATTACTGAATGGTTTTCCGTGCAGGATAGCGTGATCCATGCACGCGGGATGTTGCGAAATTTTCGGAAAGGGTAAAAACACGAGCCGCAGGCGAGTGTATTTTTACGCTTTCCGAAAATCAAGCAGCATCCCAAGTTCAAGAACATGCGGCCCATTCCCTTCAGGCGAAAGCGTGCTCGTGGTTATTGATACATATTCTCGGTTCCCAGAAGTGGACATTTTAAAATCAACCACCGCACCCTCCATAATCAATAAGCTAGACCCAATATTTTCTACGCATGGATTTCCAGACAGCGTAACGTCAGACAACGGCCCACAATTTGCCTGTCATAAAATGGCAGACTATTTTTCCCGACGTGGTATTAAGCACCACCATGTTACACCACTATGGCCTAAAGCGAATGGCATAGTTGAGTCCTTTATGAAACCGCTTAATAAAGCAATTCGAACTGCTCATGCTCAAGGACAGGTATGGCAAAAAGAACTACCTAAGTTCTTGCTCAATTATCGTACGACGCCACACACCACGACAAAAGTGGCCCCTGCACAGCTGTTATTCAATCGAGTGGTTAACAATGGGATTCCAGCAATTGCAAACACGAATCTTCACCCAGTTCCTACACAAGAGCATGCGAAAGCCCAACTTTGTGATGCTGAGCGTAAGAAGGAGAGTAAGATGTACGCGGATATAAAACGACATGCAAAAGGAACACATATTAAAGTTGGGGACATAGTACTTCTCAAACAACCGAAAGAAAATAAGCTTTCTACACGATTCAGTCCAAAGCCATACCAAGTGGTGGCCATGAAAGGTCACATGGTTACTGGCACTCGTGGTGGCCAGCAAGTCACTCGGCACGCTTTATTTTTCAAAAAGTTCGAGAGAAAAGTGGATAAGAAACCAATTGAAGATGATGTATCAAAAGATCAGGACGAGGAGGCGCAATACCGTTATGCACCAGAAGAAGCGGAACCACTTCAAAGGAGATATCCAATACGAAATAGGCGTCAAACATCTTTCTGACAATAGGCTCTGTTGAGTTTCGTTATCTCATAAGTTAAAAGGAACATGTGAAGACTTTGCTGAACGGCAACTTGATATTGCTTTATTTTACTAGTTTTACCAATATCAGGACACGTATAGTAACTGCGTTATTAGGGGTAGAGATTAAGTCCAAAAACAATAGGAGAGATGTTGTGTTATGAATCATGTTGGGCTATAATTTATGCGATGTTATTTATAATTTATGCATGAGAGAGCGGAAAAAGTTAGATAGCAAGGGGATGTAGCATGAAAGCAAAACGAGTGAATTAAAGCACAATAATTGTCTTCTCTGACTACTACACACGCTGGCATGAAGTATTTGCCTTACCCTCTTGTAAAGCACACCGCATTGCCTCCCTCCTCATTAATAAGATCATGACACGACACTGTGCACCCCGAACTCTGCTTTCTGATCCAGGTCCCAATTTTCAGTCAGCCCTTGTTAAGGAAACTTGCAAAATGATGAACACATCTAAACTAAACACCACAGCATATCATCCCCAAACGGACGGCTTAGTGGAGCGATTCAATAGTACCTTTGTCCAAACCCTTTCAATGTTTGTTATTTCTAATGAAAACGACTGGGATGAACATCTCCCACAAGTCTTGTTTGCCTACCGAGTGTCTCCAAACGCTACCACTGGCAAGTCGCCGTTTTACTTACTCTATGGTCGTGAACCCCAGCTTCCTATGGACGTTAGTTTACTTTCACCTACTAATCTAAACCCATCGCCGTTGTTGAACACTTTGTGTTCGTTCAATCCGATTAAAACCTTATTTCGACCCAAAAGACCGTCCAATCGAGGCCCTGCAAGAAGATCCACCTACGGACAATAAACCGTATCCTAACGAAGATGACCTCCCAGCAGACAGTTTCCCCTCCCTTACATCTCATGCTTCTGCAAATTTTCCAACTTCCATTCATCCCGACGATGCAGCAGCGACCGAGGTAACCACTTCTACAGCAGAAAACGCAGACCAGATCTATGACGCTGAACAAATAGTTTACCGTCGGGTACGCCATGGAAAACCCGAGTTCCTTATTTAATGGCACGAATATGCAAAACGCTACAATCCATGGGAACCACTAGACCACGTCTTTGATGAACGTCTTTTGACTGATTTCTATCATCGATATCCCGAACATCGATCCACCACTGCCATCACTTATCAAGGAACATTAACAATTAACTTTTGTGACACTTAACCACATAATTATTTTTCATATTTTGTTCATGGTTGTTCTTCCTCTATACAAGCCAGGAGGCTTGTTTTTGCAGAGGGGGGGGGGGTAATGTTATGAGGCAGTTTTCGAATATTAATTGGACATTCGATGAACACGTGAGCGCTTCCATATGTGAAAGTGGCGAACACATGGAAAGCCGAAAAAGTACTGAGCTAGACAGTGTTTAAGCTTTGTGATATTGTCTAGAGTTTGATGCCCTAGTTTTCCAGAGATTTAAACGAGGATTGTAAGAATGTAGATTGTGTATGATCGAAGTGATTTGTAGTATAACCGAAGTATTTACGAGTATTATAAATATTAAAAGCTGATCAGAAAAAATCCGCAGTGCATTCTTGTATCGTAACATATAATGATCAAACAATTATTTAACATGTATTAATATTCTATATTATTCAAATCCTACTTCAATCTGCATCGCTAATACAAATATACTGATGCCAGAATTGATACAAACTTGTATATAGCTTGTGAAGAACAAATTTATATGAACCCGAACAACGCCGATATAATTTCTATATTTTCCGCTTGTTTGAGAAGCACGAATGCTAGAAACAGATTTCTTACCTTTCGTTCAAACCATTCGACACCAAACGTCTCTAGCAGGGATATTTTAACAAAATTTGCAAAAATATCCCTTCAAAAGGGAGAAAATATTTTGTCCTTTTTATACCCAAAGCAGCGATTCAGCCCAGCGCTTGGAAAAGCATCAAAATGACGGCCTTGCCCAGCTTTTTCAACTCTTTGGTGGTATCTCGGTAGGATTGTATTGATTTTTTGAAAGCTGTGTCTTTTTTAAAGTCTATAGACCTTCCAGACTTGTTGAGGAGACGGTTTAATGCGTGGCGAATGTTCTAAAGTGATCCTAGCGGGAGGTGTTCTCCTTCATTTGTACGTGTACTGAACCAAAGCTTCATTACTTTCTTTTTGCATTATTCTTACTTTTCATAGTCTTTTTGTTAAGCAAATATAATTATGTCTTTTCTGGCCTAATTCTTCGTCAGAAATTCCATTTACGCTGCGATTGTTTGACGCCATGGAAAAATGACTGGATTTAGACAATTTTATTTGGACAAACCTAGGCGACAGGCCGCAATACTTCTAAATTTTTATTATTATCTACAAATAATTAATTCTTTATACAATATTGCATCCTATTTGGCACTGTACAAAATACGTAACTAGTTGATAATGCAGTACGAAACAAAAATAAAGTAAGTTGCAAAATATAATTAATTATGACTTGAGCGTTCATTATTTACAAAAATGCTAGTATTAATGCTAGTACAATATTAGTTGTATAATGCAAGCTAGCATGCATGCTGTCATGAAAGAATGGAGCCATAAGACTTGCATTAGTTTTGTGCAGCGGACGCAAGAGAAAAGCTACGTCGTATTTATCAATCAAAATTTTGGCTTGGTTGTTGGAGAAGTTTATATTATATCATGATTGTCTGCGGTACTTAGATTGACGCCACATATCACAAATTGAAGTAAAGCGAAGTGACCGGTTGTATAAATTTTGTTTATATCGATTTTTTAAACAATTAAATATAACAATGTCGGGTATGTAAAGAAGTTTTGTATATGCAGGAATTTTTTAATCAAACAGGAACTACATGATAATCAAAGTTAATACATAATCTACTGTAGTCAGAGTGTCGCCACTAATCGCGGACTGAAGAAAAATGAACTGGTGCCTTGCTTAAAGCTGCAGAATTGACTGACGCGACAGTACAAAGGCGATTAAAGAACATATATAAAACAAGTATGGGAATAAAAGTATAATTTGTAACTTTAACAATCATTTATAGTTAAGTTGTATAGAAAATACTGAGGTATGCTGTAGATCATTATAAATGTATTTTATTTTACATAAGGGTGTTAGACGCGTGATTATTGATTGAATTAGTAACATATCTTATAGTTATAAAAGAGGAGTTTTGGTCCAATCCTCGCTATTTCAATATTCCATGCAGACCAGAGTAACGAAATATATTTCGAAAGGAATCGGGTTTTTTTGCTCCTGCAAAGAAATTCGCAACCTAAATTCGGTGTAGCTTTGGGTGTATAAAAAACGCAAAACCATCTATTTGTATTACGATTCGCTTAACTGTAGTAAAGTTTACATGGCACGATTTTGTTTAATTCAAACCATGCTTTGCTCTATTTCGAACAAGCTGTAACGGAACAACTTCACAACATCAAATATACTTTTGGTCGTAGATGCTCAATAGACCATACCATTGTCAATAACATATTACCTCATTAGACAACGAGCGTAAGGTCAGGTCTCAGTAGTTCAATATCAAATTGGCGTTTGCTGTTGATTATACTTAATACTTGTATTGCGATACTTGTGTTGATTTTTTTGGACCAGGAAAATGTTCCCACACGCTGCTATTCATCTTCTTCTGCTCTTCCTTGTTGTTAAGTGCGCCACTGGCTTTGAAACCCCCAAGGCTCAGGCATTTCGAAACCGATACGACGATGGGAATGAAATTTGATGGAGTCCGATTTTTTTTTTCTATTAAGCAGTGATATATAAGTGATTTTACAATTAGTTTACAGGAATACAAAAATATATGGTCATTAATATGTTGAACAAGTCAACCACAACAAATTAGGGCATCTTAGCCGCTTTGTTGTTAGTAGGCTATTATCTACACAATAGTACAGTCTAAAAACATAACTGATTCTGTGACTGGATTTGGAGAATTCTATTTGGCATAAACCAAGGCCACAGGTTGCAATACTTCTAAACTTTTATTAATATCCCCAAATTAACTTTTTATGAATATATTGCATCATAATTTGCATTGTACAAAACCACATAACTAAGGTTTATGATGCTGCACGAAACGAAAATAAAGTAAGTTAATTAGTTAATTATGATCTAGAACGTTCTATAATGAAGAAGTATAAAATATTTTCCTTTTTGATAGACAGATGATATGAAGACGGCTATTACACAATGAGCGTTTAGAATTTACGTAAATGCTAACTATTAAAATACCAGTTGTATAATGCAAGCTAGCATCGGGGAAATTTGTGTCATAATGATGATTGTCTGCGGTACTTAGATTGACGCCACACATCACGCAAGTGAGGTAAAATGAACTGGGGCTGTTTGTATAAAGCTCTTAGTCACTTTTTAATCACGATTTTATAGTTAAGTAGAGACTAAGTTAAATCACGTAGCTTGTTAGGTCGGTTGTATAAAAACGCAGTTAACGTTAATCAATCAGTGGACGAATCCGGCAATTCTAAAATAAGGAAATTTTTCAACGTACAAACTGAGAAGTGTAGCAAATTCGTCCGATCCTTTTAACTCTTTCGTCCTTATAGGAAAGACAAAGCAAACCCTTTTTCATCTCACTTGTAATTTCTAAAAAGTATAGAAAAGCCTTACCTTTTTTCTCAAAAAATTTCAATGTTTGTCACTAAATGGCGATGCTTAAAATGCTTTGCAACCCTCCCCCCCCCCCCCCCCTTTATTGAAAAATAGATAGCAAGTAGAGTAAGCAATCAAGATACAGCTAGTGCATTAGAATACTAGTTTGATTCTCCTAAAAGGGAATATTTCTGTGATGCGTTGATGAGTGTGCTTGCTTCAATAACAAAATGTCGACATAATAATATTCGATTTTAAAAAAACCTTTATAAGGAATAATTCTATTCAAGTTTTCGTTGTGGTGACATTATCTTTTTCTGAGAGACACTGTACTAGGCATTTGACACTATTACGTTATGAATAAACGACCATGTGCCCCTATTACGTAATCGAAAATATTACCCAAGCAAGTTTAAAATATCCATGTCAATCATGTCTCATCGCTGCGGAAGGGGGGGGGGGCGAAGCTAGCAATTAAAGCGAGCGGTATAGAGCAGTGAAAAGCACAAAAGGAATATTTTGCTGTGTGGAAACAACATAAACAGAATTTGACGTTTCGAAGCAAACAACCTACCTAACTTCAGGACGAAGAAGTGCCTGAGTGTTTAAATCGATTTTTAAACAATTACATATAACAATATCAGGTGTATAAAGAAGTTTTGTATACTTTGTTTTGTATACATAGTTATACTATGGGGGGTTTGGACCGACTCTGGCCCCGCCATTCAAATATTCCATACAGACCAGAGTAATGAAATATATTTCGAACCGAACTGGCTTTTTTGCTCCTGCAAAGAAATTCTCAAGCTAAATTCGGTGTAGCTTTGGGTGTATAAAAAACGCAAAACTATCTATGTGCATTATTTTTTACTTATTTGTGATAAAGTTTACATGGCACGATTGTGGTTTATTTTAAACCATTCTTTGCTCTATTTTAAACAAGTTGTGAAGGAACAACTTCACAACATCGAATTTATTAAAAGCTTTTGGTCGTAGATCCATAATTGACCATACCATTGATGACCTCATTAGACAACGAGTGCATGGTCAGGTCTCAGTATAGCTAAATATGAAATTGGCGTTTGCTGTTAATTATACTTAATGACTTTATGCTTCATTGCGATACTGGTGTTGATTTTTTTGAACCAGGAAGTTGTGCCCAGACGCTGCTAATCTTCTTCTTCTCTTGTTGTTAAGTGCAACACTAGCTTTGAAACCCCCAAGGCCCAGGCATTTCGAAACCGATACCGCGATGGGAATGAAATTTTATGGAGTCCAATTTCTATTTTTTCTATTAAGCAGTGATATATAAGTATTTGTTTACAGGAATACAATAATATATGGCCATTAATATGTTGAGCAAGTAAACCACAACAAATTAGGGCATCTTAGCTGCTTTAAAATCAAAACAATAGATACTCCGAAGATCGATAACATATTGAAAATTTATTTCGACGTTTCGACTAAACTATAGTCATCATCAGGAAATGAATGATGATGATATTACATATACGTACAATTATTTAGTGAAGTAACAAGATATGATTAGTTAAAAATTAATAGATCTTTAGAAGCTTTAGTTCCATGGTTAATAAATAGATTGAAACCGTCACTTAACCATGGAACTAAAGCTTCTAAAGATCTATTAATTTTTAACTATTCATATCTTGTTGCTTCACTATACAATTGCACGTATATGTAATATCGTCATCATTCATTTCCTGATGATGACTATAGTTTAGTCGAAACGTCGAAATAAATTTTCAATATATTATCGATCTTCGGAGTGTCTATTGTTTTGTATTTTATCAAAATACTCAGTGGTTCCCGTAATTAGCTGCTTTGTTGTTAGGAGAATTTTTTTGGCACAACCAAGGCCACAGGTTGCAAACCTAAGCAGGCACTTCTTCGTCTTGAAGTAAAATAAACAGGTGCCGGTTGTATAAAACACTTCGAAAAATTCATCAATAATTCCCATGATTTCCAAAACACAAAGGAAATCATAGCCGCGAAGGAAGTCTTTATATGTGATAAAGCACACGTGAAAGATGCCTCAAAAGGTAAAATAACACACCTCAAATTTCTCGGCTTCTACAACATTTATATTGAAAATTCTTTCGCAAACAAACTGACAAGATGGGTAAAAAGTAGATCATTTTTGAATATTGAATGCTTCGCTGCGCATTTGTTTTATATGTGACAAAGTACATAGAGGATATTACACGGCGGTGCGAAGATATGAATTTTATCTTCGAGTGGTTAAAACAATATTTTACAAACGAGCGCAGCGAGTGAGTAAAATATTGTTTTCAGCACGAGAAGATAAAATTCATATCTTCAAACGTCGTGTAATGTTCTGTTTATTATATAGTTATAAACAATTTAAGACCCAAGTCAGTAATATTAATTTTCGATCAATGATGCTAAAAACATGGCTTTATTTCAATTTTTTGTAAACTAAAACAATACCTGTTCATCATTTTAGTGTTTTCTTGTATTATTGCCTATTTTTCGGCACAAACATGTAGTTTTTTTCTTTAAACAAAGGTGAAAATTGGTTCGCTGCTCTTACAAACATCGCCATTTTGAAAATACAAAATTTTTGGCGGGAAATGATCATGTGATCGATATCTTCACTAGTGAAGATATGGAAAATATCTTACGGTGTATTTTCAGTATCTTACTGTCAACTATATAATAATCTTGTATATGGAACACCACCGTTATATATGAACTGCATTTAACACGGCATTGTGTATTTTGCAAACTTGCTTTCTCTGATGTAAATAAAACCTACACTGTTAATTTTAAAGAGTAGATACTACTCCAAAAAGGGAGTAAAAAAGAAAGGTACCAGTTAACTCTGTTTTGGGAGTATTTTTCACTCCAAGATTTTAACTCCATGTTTAGAGTACTTTTTACTCCGCTAATAGCGTATAATTTACCTTTACAGGAGTTAAAAGTACTCTAGTTTAAAACTTTACTCTTATTATGGAGTAAAAAATAACCGAAAAGTGGAGTAATTTTTATTCCTATGAGAGTTAAAAATACTCTAATTTAGAACTTACTCTAATTTGGGAGTAGAAAATATACTAAAACTGTAGTAAATTTTCTTCCTTTGTGAGGGTGAGAACTACTCTAATTCAAAATTGTGCTCTTTTTTTCAACAGGCAACAACAGTAAAACTGCAACATATAAAGCAAGAAAATTTTAATGAACATGACACATTAGTCATGGGTATAAGGTCAAGGATAATATGTGTAATTATTTTAAAGCTCACGTCATTATATGATCACTCATAATTTATTGTAAGCACATTCAGTGATAGATTATCACTTACCTAAGTTAAATATCATTTCAGTTCTTGCAAAAATTCATTTATTGCTACTCTCTTCTTGGCTTCTCTGCCGTAGTCCTTTGCATCATTGGAGCTTCCTGGTTTTTGGTACTTCCAGGTATTCAATGTTAAACACATGAAAACAACTTACGAGCAGGACCAATGCATTTATCCATTGTGGTTGAAGCATTTAATTTAGTCAGGATCATGCCTTCTCCAGCAATATATATACAACAGCTTTGGTTTTCCAAACATGGTCAATGAAGCTAGGTTGAATTTTATCATCAATGAATTGTTTGTCCTGTGTGAATTTAAGTAAGATGTTAGCAAGTTTTACCATAAATTTATGGATAAAGTTCAATAAGTTTCTGAAACTTTCTCTGATCGTAAAATTTATTAAACACGATCTTTCGACTGCCAGTCTGCAGTGTTCGACAGGTAAAGTGATTTACCACTTTACCTGTCGAAGACTGCAGATTGGTAGTCGAAATGCGCATCAAGCATTTTTAAAATTTATGGCTATTGGACAACATATCTCTACGAACCAGACCTTTATATTTATAGGACCAAACTATCTGAAGTTTCAAATATGTTTAATACAAATACAATTGAAGGAAGTTGCCCAAAGAATACATGACACTGAGTTACAGGCAGAACTGAACCTCTGTATGATATACTCACTCTGCCAAAAGTATAGCCTTGGTATATGGTGTATTTTTATATTTAGCCTGTTTGTGAAAAAGCCTTCTAGCTAGATTAAACCTTTGATTAGTTACTATTCGGCATTTCCTTCGCATCTACACGACTAACTGATGCATTATAAACTTAATATTCATTTACCTGTACTTTGAACTGTGACACCATTTGACTCCCTTGACGACGAGAAGTCCATATTACAATGGCAATGCTATATGGCTTACTGCGTAAGATTTGCGGCATGAAAAGGCCATTTTTCTTTAGAAACCCTAGACAGAAACAGTTTGTAATTACAAAAGAATACTTATATTAAAGTGCATATGAAAGAATTTTGATTTTTTCACTAACAATCGGCCGTGGCGAGACGATTCGAATGACATGTTGCATTTCCCAATCCGAAAAATATTTTCGCAGATATTTGACTTTAAGCCCGCCAATTTTCAAAAGTGGCCGGGAAAAATAAGACTGAGTCCGAATAAAGCTCGTGACGTCAAATCGGGAACGGAAGTAATTTTGCAAGTATCAATTTGCTATAAATCAATATTGTTTGGCGCGGCATATGAGCACAAATATGAGCATAAAATACCTTCGCTTTGCGTTGTTTTTGGGTGTCCTAACACGCCGGATCCAAAAAGCGGTATAATTCTTCATAAGATTCTTTGTGATGAAAATTCCAGACCAGAGGCGATAAAGCGAGTCAAGCGCTGGGTAGATTTCGTTAAGCGCAAACACGCTAAATTGGAGCCTTCCAAGCTAAGCTGGATATACTCGAAGCATCTGGAGACTGGACGCATTTGTTCGCCAAGTAAATTTGCCGGGGCAAACTTACATTCCGTGGCTAAAAAAAGATCAGATCGATGTTTCATCGTTCCCAACATTGTTCGCTGCAAGCGAAGGCGGCCAGGAGATGACGAAGAGAACAGCTAGAACACTTCAACACAAGGTGAGATTGCTGAGGCAAACAATTTATAAAGCAAAATTGCATATATGATGATGATATATCGCAAGTATTTCTAACTTATGTTACCATTAAAAAAATTTTTAGATTGCGAAGGGAGAACATACTGCAGTAGAAGAGCCTCAACCTCTACATCAATAGAGTTCGAGGAAACTGGTGTTGTAATGGACGAAACTACAGCATCAGAAACCATTGTTTCGGTAATTTAACACTGTTAACACTTTAAGTTAATTCTTTCATTTGCATACCGCAAATCGGTTTGCTACAAACTTAGCTTTATTGACCTTGTTGTTGACTAGACATTGTAAGAACGATTTACACTACATGTACGAGTAGAGTGTCCACAGTTTAACAATTGTTTTTGTTTGAACCCGAAGGAACTAAATGAAGGGATATAACGTGAGAAATTTACCCAAACAATGGCTACATACGTGTGTGACGAATGTGTCATATTACGAAAAGAAAACAGGCTTCTTCGCCATGAACTGTTGACGAAGAACAAAAGTTGACCCAGGAGAAGAAAATCTCTGCCGATTTACGTTCTAGTAATTGTTTTCAGTTATATATACTTAGATCTAGTAGGAGGCACGCTCATAAGGCTTTATTCCTGGTTTGCAGTCAATCTCTAGGAAAGCGCAGACAATGTCGGCCATCCAAGCCAGCCAGATCCGACAATAGTACTAATAACATATTCTTTATTCTGTGTTATACCTCCAACATGGCTGCTATGACATTATATACAAACCAGCAATGGAATTTGTTTGGTGCAATGAATGTTTCTGTATGTCGGTTTGATAAAAGAATAATTGTATTTTGCCATTGTTAGTGACAGATCTCGTTTAAAACAGCTTGAAAGTCACCAGGGCTAAGTTATGTTTTCGTTCTTGTAAGTTTTTTGTTCTTCCCACATTATGAATTCATACTGTTCATCTATAACTGAACAGACAAGGCAAAATCTTATCTATTTACTTATTTTATACCAAGAAAACAGCATTAAACATTTTGAAATACAGTTTTGTGTGGTGCAATTCTGTGTCTGTCTCTTGAGATCATGTCTCTTGACCAATAAAAACACATAAATTCCTAACATTATATAATTATTTTATAGTGTCTGAAAATTGTTGAGAAACCAGAAGGGACATGAAAATGTCCTGGATTGCCCAAGGAATAAGCAGAGTGGCAAATGACTATATGATATTGTAGATATTGTATATTTAATTCTGTAGTTTTATTTTATTAACAAATAGATATTTAATACAACAAATGTGATGGAAATAGATAGAAAAAGTGTATGTACAAGATAATTTATTAACCTGTGTTTATTGTACTGTTCACCAAGTGACCTTTAGCAGTTTTGTGTTGTCATTGCCTCATTGCACTCAACTTGTGCATAATAGATTTAATGCACTAAACAATATTTGGCTCAACCTCAGGGAGGGGAAGCAAACATTGACTATGCTATTAAAACAGTTGAACAAAGGCCATTTGGGGCAAAGTGTAAAAATAGTATGTTGTATTTGTAAAACAGTTTATTATTCTGAGTCAATATCCTCATCAAAACCTGTAAATACATCTGAATTTTCTCTAAATTTTGTTTGAGCTGATTGGTATACACATGCTGTAGACAAGTTGAGAAAACTCCAGTTTCTATATGATCTTGCCTGCTAGAACCTAAAAAAGATTAGAAATAGTAAGTATACAAAAAACAAAATAAAGGCAAATAAATTAGATAGCATCCGTGAAGAATGCTGTGGTATCTGGTGGTATATTTTTCATGGTGAAGCAAAAAATATTGGAAACAAAATTATGTACAGTAATTTGAGCAATAACATGAAGAAAAGCAAATTGCAAACAACCACTGCATGCATTTTTAATCTGCGGTCTATCTATGTATCTGCGAGCGTATCGTTAGCTGTATTAGGGTTATAATTTATGTAGTCTATTTCTTAAAGTGAGTATAGCGTGTTTGTGTAAAACAAGTCAATTACTTTTAATTGCAACAAAAGCTCAGCCTAATACTTACGTCTCTTCTGAACCATTCGGCGAAATGTTCGGCGAGATATTGTTCGATATTTACTTGCGGCCATCCGGAGTGACCATTTCTCTAAACAGGTAATCCTAAATCCTGAATGATGTGCTACACATCACTGGCTTTCCTGTATGATCCAAGAAATTGAAGCTGCCGCAGCTACACTGTCTTCCGATGCCTTAACCTTTGCCTCGTGCGATGGCGAAGTGGAACCTACATGGCTACATCAAATTGCTCGACTTCAAGTTCGTATTCATCAACATAATCCGGCTCTGATTCATTAGATGAAAACGTTTAATCGGAGTATACCTTAGAACTACTCATATTAGTATAACTTTCGTAAAATAAAACAAATTTTCTCAAATTTTTCTAATTTAATTGCGCTGTTTATACAAAACACTAAACAACAGTTAGGAGGTCAAATTACTTCCGTTCCCGATTTGACGTCACAAACCTTAATTCGTACCCAGCTTCTTTTCTCCCGGCCTGATTTAAAAAAACCTATTTTTTGGCGTGTTCGAAGCTAAATATCTCTGGAAGTATTTGTCCTATCAAATAATGATATATACATCATTCGAATCGTCTCGTCATGGCCGATTTTTTAGGGAACAAATAAAAATTCTTTCATATGCACTTTAAAGTGTTTATGAAACGAAAATCTAAATAACCAATTTTTGTGATATTAGAGGCTTTGAAACTTTCTTATTCCGTTAAGAATGTTTTTGTTTGCATCAAGGCAACGAGATTAACTAATTTCGACAATTAAAACCTGACCTTTTTTCGATATTTTTGCTCAAATACGTCCGGAGCCTGGACCCAAGCGAGAAAGAGCATATGACGTAGGTGGTTGTATACATAAACAGTTTGTTCTGTTCTTGTCTCACTTGTTTATAATGTCAGACAGCGAAATTGCATCAAAAGATTCGCCCCATAGGAGCGACATTTCTTTCGATAGCGATGCCAGTGACAGTCAAGATTATTTAGTTGTCGGAGCAAGCTATGCACCTCATAGTGGCGAGCCATTTGCAAAAAAAAACACACATAGCGTTAGTGACGAGCCGATCGACGAAGAGGGAGACGAAGATGGCATATTGCCATCTGTTTTGGAACAACGTTTTAAAGGCGAAATTCCAGTTCACAACTGTTAAGGAATTGTAAACATCAAAACAGACGTTGCTTTTTAGGATTCTTTCTGAAATTCTGTACTGTATGTCCTATGTAAGTACTGTTTGTCGCTTGCAGGTGCTCATGTGGTAATTGTGAGCGCGAACATTTAGTAGATGTTCGTGAATTTCGATGTTGTTTCAAAGTGGAGGAAGCGACTGGAAAATTCCTATTTGTAGGTCTAAATCGGGAATGTATTTTCGTTAACACACCGCGCTGTTCTCCATAAGGCAGGACCACTTCTACGCAACAAAGATGGCAAGTACTATCGACAAAAAGGCAGATCGAATAATGCGGAGAACAAGTATGTATTGTATTGAGCACTCGAAAATATATACTTTATTGTCGTTTAAAGATAACAAATACCTGTAATCCCAAACTTTTAGATTTCTCAGAGCGGTCGCATATCGTTGGTTAGCACGCTGGCTTTTTGGTCGGCTTGGATGGGAGAATACACGGCCTTTGCCAGCATGTGTTTATCGCAATATACGAGAGAGTTTCCTAACTATTAATGAAACAAAAGGCTATGTATCTGGACAAGAACGTTGCTGACCAAGAGAGTTGAACCTCACAAGTTCAGAATTATTACTGGTATTATAGCGTGTTAGTACATAAAAAATATTCTCTTTGTATATTCTCTTGTAAATAGTTGTGGATCCTGTGATCATAATATATACCTTTTTTGTGTGGATTGTAAATCAGGTATGGGCCCCTGGTTGAGGTAGATTGGAGGGCCCTTTGATATACATCATTCATCTTCAAAAAAACTTACCAGGCTAACCTTGTGAATTCAATAAGTATATGAGCCGAACATGTGACTGATTTTGTTACTGGTTTTTTAAAGATCAAGCGCAAAAGTACGCAAGGCCTTCCCTAAGAAATTCCTTTTCCCAAGGCTCCTAGCTTTGGCCAGGTTGAGCTCTTAGTAGCTATGCCACTGGGATTGAAGCTAATTGACAATGGGAATTTATTGTTTGTAATTTATTATAAATTCAAATAGTTATAAAAGCTATTTCTTTTTTTACAGTTTGGATTCATACTATATGTGTATGATTATAAAACAAATACTTGTTTCTTTGCCCTTGAACATCAACCAATACATGTTATATGACTTTTGCTTCATTACTAGTTCAGTATCCAGTGCCCTAGGTTGTACATGTCATAAATGACATAATTAACTGACTTACACAGTTATCCTGTCTGCATACAACAAATCAGGGACAATGTGTTTTCGGATGGCCTAGCATAGGCTTAAAACATTTTCTACATTGTCTTGCTTTTCTTTTTGATGCAGGACCAGCATTGGAGCTTTTTGCCAACTGTATTTGTTGCATATGTATCTAATTGCCTTCCTCGTTGTCTTGGTGGTGCAAAACATTACTTTCTGAATATCTTCAACATAGTCTAAATACAAATTTTAAAATGTCCAGTTTGAGGGGCAGGGCTATAGTACATAAAATTATCCCCAACTACATACTAGATATTATGAACACCTCTAAAATAAACAAATACTTAAACAACAATTAATAATACCATACACTACATTTACATAAGTTGCACCATTCTTCTTTTTTTTGTTTTCCTTCTCAAATTTTCATTAAAATGAAGACTTGCAAATATGTGCCTATATAATAAATGGTCATATGTAAGAGCAGAATCATGTAGTGTGACATATGTAAATTGAAATTAAAGGTTTGTAAATGTTTTATCACTAGATTTCCTCATTTTGACAGTTAAAAATTTCTGATAGTAAATATGGTACCTGCAGTATGTCCCAAGCCAAGAGAAGCATAACATCTTTGGGTGAAATTGATTCAGTGTCGAGTGAAAGCCCTCCAAACAACTGGTATCTGCTTTGGGGGAGAGGTGTTGGATGGCATTTAGGAGAGTCTTTTTCATTAAGATGTCATGAACTTTCTCATATGCCAATGTCCCTGCAAAAAAGGATTTTTGTGAGAATAATACCAGCATGACAATGTCATAAATAATATAAAATGGGGCTAAATTGCTCAATTGTCAAATCAAAATCACACCTTTTTTTATCCACTCACGTTGCTCAATACTATCATCATGAGCACACTTGGGGAATAGCACATCAGGATGACCACTGTGATTATCAGACATATGCTGTACCAATGATTTCCATTCGGTCAATATCATTGTTTGGAATCCCTCTTTAGTTGAAGTGCAACACCAATATACATGGTTTCTAGCTGCAGCAATCCAGTCACTAATTAATTCACATCCTTTCTGCTTGCTGGCAGCAAACATTTTTTTTCTGATATTTTTTGCAATGTGCCACTGATCAAAATAGTGGGGTGTTGAGGAGAATGATTCTCTAATGCATTTAGCAACACCCTTATGCTGGTCAGACACAAACACTTTGATTGGAATTTCTCTTTCTTGCAAATGCTTGAAACATAACTGGGCTCCTTTTATTTCCATAGCGTTGCTGTTTCCAGTTTGATTAGCCTATAAGAGGTAACATATAACTGTTGATTTCTAAAATATGGCCAACTATGCCGCTCCTTGGAGTCTATAAACAATCATATTTTTACAATACCTGCAATAATTCAAAGTGTACAATTTTCATTTCTGGTGAAGAAAATAGTGAATATACCCCATATTTTGCGGAATGACCCATTGAGTCGAACCGACCATCTCCAGCCCATTCTACCTGATCAGTGCTTCTTTTTATTTTGCTCATAAGGGAAGATTGGTATTCTTCCCAGTATTTCAACATTGCTGGGAAAAGGAACCTGCTTTGATGGTAGAAGAATGTTCTTATATTGTATACACACAATTTCATGTGCTTGAACACCAGTAAAATCTTGCTGATGGAAGCACCAGCCATCAATGCAGAGAAGCTCAGGAGGACATTACCAGCAGGGTACCGTCCAAATATAAAGGGCTGACTTCTCCAGGTAAAACCAACTTTACAAAAGTGACAGTGTTGTCCTACGGTCACCATGGTACCATTATTATTCATGAGTTAATCAGGAATTACAAAACATAGCTGCATAATTGAACCACAACACTACAATTAATTGTGGTATTTATTTACCTTATGTTATTTTGTGATGCTACTGAGCCACTCTGTTCTTAATCATCACCAATCTCTTCATTTTCTGCTGCCTCCTCCAAAATATTCCAATGAGGATCCTTTTCATCTTCATACTCATCAGATTCATCACTTATATAGCCCATGTCCATTCCTTCATCTTCATTGTCATCTGTTGCTTCACTATCACTTGCCTCACTTAGGCTATCATCACATGATAATGGGTCATCCACTGACAATGTTGTCTGATTCACAGCTGCCAATTGCCTAATTTTAAGAGTATAAACAAAATATGAGAGGAAAATATGAAAAGTAACTATTTAATAGATCCTGTGGTCAATAGACAATAGTTTGTACTGTATTAACTCTTTGTACCTTTTGTAGTTGTTTATTAATCTTCCTTAGATGTCGAACTTCCATATCCAATACTGCCCTACTCTGTTTTACTTTTCTATGAGAGTCCTGCACTTGCTCCAGTCGATGTGAATACCGATCGCATGTCTCCCCTTTTTCCGAATATTCCCCTGGCGTATTAAAGTTGTCACCTTGCCGAATAGCTTCATCGTGTGTTTCGTTGCCTTCATCGTGTGTTTCGTCGCCTTCATCGTGTGTTTCGCCTTCATCGTGTGTTTCGTCGCCTTCATCGTGTGTTTCGTCGCCTTCATCGTGTGTTTCAACATTTGAATGTTCGATTGATTCCTCTGAGCGTACAATGAGTGGTCGTGTCGGCATTAGCTCGGGCAAAGGCTCGTTTATTTGTCTATTTGCTTCGCGCATAATCTATAACAAATATTTATGTCATTGACAATGTGTAATTAATTGTACATTATAAAGATGTAAAATTATACGGATAAAAAAATTACAATGTTGTGCTATTTAATACACGCATGGACGAGTATTAAAAAAGAGCCTGAAATACATTAATTTATTTTAATACATATCATTAATTTAAACGCAATACTTACCATTCTTCGTTCACGCGAGGACAAGACAATATCATTGTCATCCACCACACGGGCACAGTCGATTGTTGGAACAGCGTCTCTCGTAAGCCATCTTCGTGCATTATATAAAGACGTATTTTCTGTCTGCCCCAAATGCAAGTCTTCGAAACAGGAGGGTATGAAATGTGCGGAACAGAGTACCGATGTCTCAGTTGGCTTCCATTCAGGTCGATGTCGCCAAACAAAGCGTGTCCATTGCTCTCTAATATCCTTGTTTTGTGGGAACTTATGCATTAAAATCCCCTTTGTTTTAGAGTTATTATTACAACTCACACTTTCGGGGCCTCCTGCAACGCAGAATTTACCCGAAACTCGTTTTTTACGATCTTTTATGCGCCTTGCAGCTTCACACTCCATTGCTCAACCAAAACTCAAGTAAATGTATACACAACCAGTGACGTCACAAGCCTTTTTGGCCGAGAAACAAAATGGCGGACACTTTTTGGTGAACATAACCGTTTTTAATGCTAAATACAACAACAAACGGTTATAGTTTTACAAAACAAAACATATTACGATGCTTTTAAAGAGTTAAACTACGCATACAGTACAAAAAATCGACACTCAAATTTTATTTTCATAAACACTTTAATATAAATTCAACTTTGTGATGTCACATTACTGTCGCAAATACATATATATTGTCGCTATACAATGAGGGCAACCGCCATTAGCTTTGTATGCAAATAAACGCTTCAATACCGCACAAATTCACAACAAATTTAAGCCATTAATCATGTACGACACTTACCTAATAAAATATCGTGTAAATCTGCGATAATTGGTAGTATTTCATGGGTTTTTTCGTCGAAATTTCATCAATAATTCCATTCAAAACAGTATTCATCTCTCCAAATTCAAATATGACGCGCTTCACTTAACGCGCAAAGCCTAATGGGCATTCCAAATATGGTAAAGCATGACTACTGATCTCTATTACCCAGGGGAGTGTTATAGGAGAGCGCTTGCAACAGTTGTGAATAATTATATAGTAATGATGGTTATGCGCTATAACAGTTTAAGAATGTAATCTATAATGTAAATGTTTTAATTCATATTTGCTTAAACACATTATTCTGTCATGGTGCATTTTACTCATTAATGCGTGGAAATTGACTCACAGGAATGCATTACTTAATTCGGTACGTTGACTCCTTTTCTGGAGGGAAAGTACAGGACTAAATACACAATCTAGATTCATATTAAACTATATTAAGATTAATATCAATCTAGTTTTTCATATCTCTGAGGATGGTTCTGAAATTGATACACAATAACTACTCCAATACTTCTATTCCTTTTCAAGAGTACATTTTACTTCATTAGAAGAGTTAGATTGACTCCTGGTGTAGTAAGAACGGAGTTAAGATTACTTCTAGAGTAAAAATAATGGAGCAAAAAATACTCCAATATTTGAACTCCTTTTCGGGAGTATATTATACCCCCGCAGTGGAGTAATATTTTCTCTTAGTAGAGCAAAACATTTAATGTGGAGTAGTTTTAACTCTGATTTCAGAGTGAAATATACTCAATTCTTTTTACTCCCCAAAAGAGAGTTATTTTAACTCCTACGGTAGAGTTAAAATTACTCTTCGGAATTAACAGTGTAAACCATTTAAGAGGTGTTTCTCTTATTCCACATCGTTCCAGTTTTGCTAGTAGTATTTTTTTGGTAGACTGCGTCAAATGCCTTTTTAAAATCTATAAATACTACCCCATTGATAAGACCTTTGTCCATGTTAGCTAAGTAGTTAGTTATTGAATGTAATAGGCTAGTTTCTATTGAATGGTTTGTTCGAAAGTGGACGGTTCCGGCAATTCTAAAATAAGGACAGTTCCGGCAATTCTAAAATAAGGAAATTTTTCGACATAGAAACTGAAAAGGGCAGCAAATTCGTTCTCTTAAATATTTTATCTTTATGGGAAAGACAAAAACACTTTTTCCTCTCATTTGAAATTTCTCAAAAGTCCTTTTTAATTGACTGAGTTCACTGGCCAGAGTGTACAAAACTATGTCCTTATTTGTTCAAATGAAATAGCTAAAGAGAATGGTATCCAATCCCGGTGCTGTGTGAAAGTACGGTGTGTAATTTTGGATCATGGAATTTCAATTCTTTTTATGGAGCAAAGTTACTCAGACAGGTCCTTGGTTCATATCAATAGCAGCTCATGTGCTGAAACAAGTTTCACATGTGTACCATATTATCATTGCGAGAACAGCTAGGTATATAATTATGCATGTTTGCAGCATGATTGGAATGTACATGTACTCCACGCATTTAGTGACGGCCTGATAGGTGTGGTTCAAAAATAATATTGTATTTTTACGGGCGTATTGTATTCCGAGAAAAATGCAACAATTGTGTACTCTTGCTTTAGGTTAGTAGGCGATACATTCGGCATGTGACTTACCTCGTCTACAGACTGCTGAATAATATTATCAACCTTCCGATTTTTCAGCTGCTGATCCCATGTCCTGACATATTAAACGAATGTTTTCGACGAAGCCTCGCTTTTCTCCTGAAAGACCTCGTCTAACCTCGGGAAAAAATGTTGTCAAACTACGCCTAAGTGTAATTCGTTCTTACTATAGTATGGCACCATGTTTCAGAACATTCCGCAATTTCCCTTAAATTGGATACCATTCCCTTTAGCTATTTTATCTGAAACAAAATCCGACCATAGTTTTAAGCACTTCAGTCACTTTGCTTAATGTCATTTAATTTGGCAAGGCGTGTCCTTATCGACGTTTTCCCGGGAGTGTTTATTCTGAGCACCTTTGTTAACCATTTCAAGTGACAAGAAAAATTTCCAGATTTCATAATTGCCGGAGCCGTGTACTGATTTTAATTGTAGATAAAACGTCGTTAAAATTAATATCACAAGAGCATCAAAGCGTCGGGGACGAGGCAAGTATCGCGCGACGTTCGGGTAGTATTATGAGTTAAATATATTCCCGATAATACTGCACGAACGTCGCCCGAGACTGACCGGCTATCACACGAGAAAAAACAATTTCGCTAGTTTCTGACAGATGTAAAAAAAACATTATGTACAAGATTGATCTATTTTCAGTACATATTCGTTAATGCGATGGAAAACATCCCAGAAGTCAGAGTGCTTTTGTATTTAAAGTTAGGTTACAGTCGCTTCTGCGCATGTGCGATTTGTTATGAGGAGCCTCCTCATAACAAGTTTCCAGTCCCATGGGTAAATGAAAACACGCGCGGCCGTCTGAATCGTTCTTTGTTGTATTTCAAGAAGTGATGGCGCATCAAGTCCTGGAATAAAAATTGTTGCTTTGACAGTTTCAAGATCAAACAATTAATATTAGATTCTGGAAACGCGGCAAATCGCGTCGCTTAAAGGTTTAATTATTCGCGTTCGGTAGGTATTGCTTCAGATGCTGTGGGTTTCGTTCGAGACTTCGAGTCGCACTACAGAATATTCACGAGTCACGACATGCTCACAGGCTCTGTCATGCAATGTGGTAAGAAATATATTGTATTACTTTTACATAATAAGGAAATGTGAAGCTAGTTACTACACATATTCAATGAAATTTGTCTTCAATGTTTCCGAATGGATGCAAAATTTCAACATATTTTTCATGTATTGACAAAAAATTTCTTGTCCCGATGCGGGATGCCAGAGGTTGGCGTACACGTCAGCCTTTAAAAAGCATTTATAAACTCCTATTGGTGCACTTTTAACGAAATATTCATTTAAACCAATAGGAGTTTATAAATGCTTTTTAAAGGCTGACGTGTACGCCAACCTCTGGCATCCCGCATCGGGACAAGAAATTTTTTGTCAATACATGAAAAATATGTTGAAATTTTGCATCCATTCGGAAACATTGAAGACAAATTTCATTGAATATGTGTAGTAAAATTATCGGAGATTAACGTGTTATAAATTTTTACCAGTTTTTAATTCCACGAGCGATGTATTTTGTGTTTAACAAAAGTCATATGTTCGTCAGGTGAAATTTAGTTGCCTACCTTATGTATCTTAAATATGTAAAACAATACGCTACCGCTCGCTACTGATCTCTATATGAAACTACACACTGAACTGGGCCGCCTGTGGTTACGCTAGCTGAGTTCTGCTAATAATATTCAGGATGTATTTAGAAGTTGACAAGTATGTTTAAAACATGAAACAGTGTAGAGAGGAACCTTACATCCAATCACAATTTTGGCAGAGAACCAATTTTATCAAAAGAAAATTACGATACTGTAGTCTGTATATCACTCAATGATTTTATTGTGCATGGATATGATTTATAACATAGCTAGCAATACATAGAGGATATTACACGGTGCATGGCGCGGAGATATTATTTACGAGTGGTGAAAACACGTTCAGGCTGGAGCAAGCGAACAGAGAACATATAAATCCCAGGGGAAAACACACGCGTTTTTCAAGCGTTACATACTTTTTCATGTCTTCACTAGTGAAAATATGGAAGGTACGAGTGTTTAAGTTTGCGGTGAAACACCCATAAAGCCATAACCATGTAATAAATGAGCTTATCCGATGGCTTACATAGATATTGAGTGCAGGCTTCAACCGCTTGTACAAGATGTGAAATAAATTATACATTCTATATGCGCCCTGTAGAATATGCAATTAAATTGTCGTATTCTCGATTCATTAACTCTATAGTAACTTTTACAATCCGTTTCCCAAACAAAGTAATGAGTGAATTCAAAGCCGCGAAGCTAGATGCAGAAATTTCGAGTTCGAATATCCGGTATTAAAATTGTCGGTGTATCTTAGGTGTGGCTATCTGTAAAACAAGGAACGGGAAATCGGGGAACGGAACGAGGAACGAGAAAACCAGGAACACGAAAAGCCGGAATCTGTAAAACCAGGAACACGAAAAGCCAGAATCTGTAAAACCAGGAACACGAAAAGCCGGAATCTGTAAAACCAGGAACACGAAAAGCCGGAATCTGTAAAACCAGGAACACGAAAAGCCGGAATCTGTAAAACCAGGAACACGAAAAGCCGGAATCGGTAAAACCAGGAACATGAAAAGCCGGAATCTGTAAAACCAGGAACACGAAAAGCCGGAATCTGTAAAACCAGGAACATGAAAGCATTTCGTAAACTCTTAGCAAAATGGCCAGGTAACTCATTTTTAATGATATCGTGATAAATAGAAATGTGGTGGTGGTATCCAAAAGCCACCAGTCCAGCGACCAGATGATCTTGTCGTCGTTTGCCGGGATATCCGCGAGTACCGAGATAGGATGACGGGACAGCTAACAAGAAGTAGTTCTCCGCAAAATGTTCACTTCCATTTTCGACGGCAATGTATCTTGACACGGTATCCTCGTTTCCATTCTGGTCTCCTTGCAATAAGTCCAGCTTTTCAAGCATTCCTGCACCAAGAGCACAGACAAAGCCTAACGGAAAATTTTGGATGGAACTAGTGCACTTTGTAAGGAGGCCCAAATAATTGCATTTAATGTTGCATATATACAGCACTGTGCAGAAGTTTTAGGTCACCCCATTTTTTGCTTTTACAAAACAAGCCATAAACAAGTTTCACATGTACAAGTTTTGCTGTAATTGGTTCAACTTTGAGTAAGATATGCCTTGTTATAAAAAAGCCAAAAATGGTTTGGACTAAAACTTTTAGACAGTAGTGTAGGTTATTGAACAATCACTGCTTTGTTTTAGTTTTGTTCTGTTGTGTTTCATCGTTTAGTTTTTTAAAACGTTTACTGCATATACAGGGTAAAGCATGCAAACAATGTAGACGTTTATGGTATTTTATTAGTGTATGCTACACGAAAATGATTTAAAAGGCGACTTTTAAAGTTAATGGGGATTGTTGTTGAAACCCAGTTATGATACAATATAGTTTATTCCCAAAAGTGCAAAAATGGAAGAAGACGTTTACCTGCTATCAAGGTTTAAAACAGTTTGATAAAAATTTTTCCCAAAGAGCAATTTATTTCGCAGATTATTGAACGCAGTCTTTACAATGTAATACATATATATTTAAAGAAAAACCTGGTCTGTATCAACTTTTTCACTGTTGCAATTTCGGATATGGCGTAAGCGGGGAAATTGCAAACGATAATTCCTCTATTCAATTTAAAGCTGAAACTTCAATAGCAAGAAATTTAATAAACACGAGGGGTTCCTTTATTAAGATTGCCATTTTGCTTAGCCTGAATACTGCAAATATTGCCAATCAAGACGAAAAATGAAATTTGGGGTGAGCAGCACGTTAATTTCGAGCACTTGATGCTGCCAAAATTAATTCAATAGTTTGCGTACGTAATCATGTAATATATACTGGGGAATAAAAATAATATTTCATTATTCCAATATTAAAAATATTGTAGTTTGTCATTTTTCTGTATCGAACGAAAAAACGGGAAAACAGAACTAACATGAAGATATAAATACATAAATTATATCTTTAATCAGGGGTCTGTTACCCCACGCATACAAGTTCATATAAAACCTAAAGTCACGCCTTTCATAGAATTCAGGAAGCTTCTAAAACGCGCGTGCAAACGCCATAAGAAACGTATATTCCAATTTTCATGCTCCTGGTTTTACAGATTCCGGCTTTCCATGTTCCTGGTTTTACAGATACCGGCTTTTCATTTTCCTGGTTTTACAGATTCCGGCTTTTCGTGTTCCTGGTTTTTACAGATTCCGGCTTTTCGTGTTCCTGGTTTTACAGGTTCCGGCTTTTCGTGTTCCTGCTTTTCTCGTTCCTCGTTCCGTTCTTCGTTCCATTCCCCGATTCCCCGTTCCTTGTTTTACAGATAGCCTCTTAGGTGTTGATGTCTCTGGGAGTGTTAATTTTGTGTTTCAAGCATAATAGCCTGGAATACATTTCAAACTATTATACCGGTATACAGTTTTTTTACTACATATTATAATTCCAGATTCAATATAATGCAATATAAGCACAATATATGCTCTCGTCGTGATATTATATCGTATAAACATGATATAATGCTTTCGTCTAGGTGCACGCCATAGATGTGATTTTAGTTGCTGGATCGAGAATTTAGCCTGATGTTTGACGTACAGTAATTGTCGCTCATTTTCTCTTCTGTTCTGCTGAATCACAACAAAATACGCGCATGCGAACCGCCCAATTATGTAAAAAATCCTGGCAACATTTTCAGGTATTTGCACCTGGATAATTTTATTATTTTACTTATGTAGTAGTTTCATACATTGAAATATAACACAAGTGTTATCTAATATCATCCTACCAATCGTAGACCTTCTATAGATGCTATGAACGTTTATATACACATACACAGGCTACACTTCTAAATGCTTATCAATTCCATTTTGTAAACTAATTTTGTATAGTAGAAATCAAATAAATGTTGTTCATGAATTTTTCACATGAGTTTTTGCTTTCATCACTGTGCTTTCAATTTCATTACTGTATCTGTGTCTTCACCAACAACACATTCGCTGCCAGTTAATGTATCCTCATCATGATAAATAAGTCTGGAATCGAGAATACGACAATTTAATTGCATATTCTACAGAGCGCATATAAAATGTTCAATTTATTTCACACCTTGTACACTCGTAAATAATATCTTCGCGCCATGCACGGTGTAATATCCTCTATGTATTGCTAGCTATGTTATAGATCATATCCACAATATACTCATTGAGTGGTATAAAGACTAGCCTGTGAGCATGTCGTGACTCGTGAGTATTCTGTAGTGCGACTCGAAGTCTCGAACGAAACCCACAGCATCTGAGGCAAAACCTACCGAACACGAAAGTTAAACCTTTAGGCGACGCGATTTGCTGCGTTTTCAGAATCCAATATTAATTGTTTGATCCTGAAACCCTCAAAGCAACAATTTTTATGCCAGGACTTGATGCGCCATCACTCCTTGCAATACAACAGAGAACGATTCAGACGGCCGCGCGTGTTTTCATTTACCAATGGGACTGGAAACTTGTTATGAGGAGGCTCCTCATAACAAACCTATCGCACATGCGCAGAAGCGACTGTAACCTATCTTTAAATTCATATATTTTTTAAGATGCGAGTTCGAATCCCGCTCAAGACAACGAATTTTTTCGTTGTTCTCTGCAGTGTCAGATTAATAAGAATCTAGTTTTTCATATCTCCGAGGATGGTTCCAAAATAGAATTGAAATTTTACACGTCCTTAAAGGCAAACGTTAAGTCGTCACAAAAATATTTCGTGCATGCACTTAAATTGGATAAGACTCGCTACCGATCCCAGTTAGCTCGATAGCTCACTTGGTAGAGCGGCGGTCTAGAAACCCGAAGATGCAAGTTTGAATTCCTCTCTTGACAACGAATTTTTCGTTGTTCTCTGCAGTGTCAAACTATTATGAGAATAAAACTTTTCCAATTATGAAGACAAGCAGTAGAGCTATGCAGTAACCTAAACTAAGCTTTACGCGCGCACTATGAAAGATTCTATGGCGAAAGAAGTACAATGTGCCATGATTTAGACTATCGAGCCACCTTAAGGGAAAATTAAAAACCGGCGAAAAACAAAAGAATATGATCTCACGAGTTTATAAAAAAACTGAGAACTATGCATTTGTAGTCTTTACAGTAACTACGTAACCAATTGAGGACTTATGCTAGGACTTAATAATCTTGTGGTCTGTGTTTTCATGCCTATATATCACCTTCCCCGATGTATTCTTATGGCTTTAAAGTCAGAAATTCCTTCGTAAACAGACAAATGTGACAGATGACGCCCATCTCAATGCCGACATTGCATTTGGCTCAAATGTTTGTATTTGAGCTGTTTCCTTCAGTTTCGGAGATGTAATAATGAGTTTTCAGTAGCCTAAAATGCACAAGCTCGTATACAAACAAATATCCCCAAAGATTAATTATTTTTTGCTATTTGATGCAAAAGTGGGATAGTTGAGCTGATATAGAAACGTCGATCGTGTTTTATTTCTCAAATTATTTCATAATTTGTTCTCTTTTAGAAATGATGATTTTGTTTGCTACTTTTCTGGTGTTGAACGCATTTGGCAGTGTCGGTGGAGATATCCGTGTGCCCATTTTAACAGCACCTTTATCTTCCTTCAAATATAGTAGTTTCGTACAGGTTCTCATCAACGCCAACCCGGAATACTATAGAAAGGTCACTTCATATGATGTCTGGCAGACACCAAGAAGCGAGGAAGATGGGATCAGTCCATTTGAAAAAATTGCAACGGCTTCTATGCAAACACAACTCTTTGATGCCCGAATTCTTGAGGAACGAGATCAACTTACAATACCAATTCTGGAACAGAAAAAGTTGTATAATTGTCCTGATGTATGTTACTTTGTAAAGGACGCTGATATCATTGCTGTTGAGAGATTTGGCCTCACTGCAGAAAATTTGAGCAGTGTTGACAGCTATGAGCTGATAGAAATGCACAACTTTGCTATGGCAGCAATTGAGCAGAAATTTTGTGTCAACATGACAAACTTGGAACAAAAGCTAAATCTGTCAGCGATACGCGTGATCAATGATCAATGGCCTTTGTTTGTACCTGATATCGTCGCAGCATCCGTTCAGTGCCGCGCAGACCAACTAAACGTAACAGTATCTGAATTGGCCGAACTTTTGAACACAACTGTCAGTACATTGTATGGCTATGATATGAATGAAGCTGAGACTATATATAAGCTGGTTGTACGTAAGAACCGCTTCGAAACTCAAGCTTTCTCTATTGCTATCTCTGGAATGACCACTACACAATGGCAATCTAAAACCATGGCCTACTATGCCGATTCAATAAGCAGGTTTTCAATCCGTCATCTTGAGATATTATACAGATGGGAATCTGCCCAACTTTTTGCAATCGAAAACCTCCCGTTGTCATCTTATTTCTCTTGGTGCAACTCTATCTCGATTGGTGGTTCTGCTTTTGACCTATCCAAGACAATTTTTGGATATCAAAATGCTCTTCCAGCATGTGATATCGCCTTTCTCTTATCTCGATCTTTGAACGAAGACGGAGTCAAATTTAATCTTGTTGAATTAACTAACAGAAATATTCTAAACATTTTTAGAAACGCAAGTGGTATCTCAAGCTGGTTTAATCTTTATCAATTATTGTTTGCCATTTCAGATGGTATCTGGATGGAAACCCCTCTTATTTCCCAGATCCAAACTGTTCTAGGTCTCAACGACGCCGAAATTTTAGCGCATTCAATACCACAAGTTGCTTTTGCAATTAGAACATTAAATGAATCTGGTAGTTTGAGTTTGATTATGAGTAACAATTATCAACAATACCTTACACTCTTGTTGCAAACGTATGGCTTTTCAAAATCTGGTCTTGGATTACTCACGGGAAGAGCTGTGGCTCAAATTGACGGTTTAACGATACAACAAGCCCACAATCTGGTATTTGAGGCATTATATCTACGTTATAACATTGTCGAATTTTTGAGCAAGCTCACTGTGGCCGGCGTTGATAACACTGTCGCTATTAACCTTCCATCGTTTGAATGGTATAGGTTGGTAAGAGCAGCTATAGAGAGTTCATTTGATCAACTTGCGCTTGCTTTCTCTACCAATCTTACAACTGGAACAGGTGGTATTTCAGTTGTTGCTCTGGGGGATGGTACATCGTCAATTCAAATTCAATCAGGAAGTTTATCCAGTACCTTCGTTATCTCGGAATCTCGTTTAGCGTCATGTCTTGGAACAACAGTATCAGAAGTATACCAAAGAAGCATGTCCAGCTACCAAACATTGTACCAAAATCAAGCTGTGGATCTCATGAATAAAAAGATAATTTTGGAAACAGCAAATTTCAGTGTGGTATTGTCCCAACTTGGCATACCATTTGGCAGCATTGCAAGTGAAACTGTTGGCCTAACAATTCAGAATCGTGTTGGACTCAATGAAGAGCAGCTACGATGTCTTTATGGCTGGTCATCCGAATTCACCTCTTTCCTGTTTGGAATATCCTGGGCAAATGTTAGCTCGTTTCGTCTTTGTGCTGAGTACACGTCTTGGCCTCTTCATCGGATTGCTGTGGCATTACTACATTCTACACCAACAGTGTGTCGTAAGTATTGACGGAAATTTTTTGTGGCTTTTGACATTATTCCAACAGATGAATCACGCATAATAATAACTACTAGATATGATTCACACTACTGAATTAAACTAATCACGTTTCGTCTATGTCAAAATTCAGAAAATGCATAGCTGGTCCAAAACACAATTTCAAATGGTCTAATTAAATATAAAAAAGAAGCTCAGTACCTGTATTATTATTCTTTATACAGTGTTCCTAACATTTGAAATACACAGATTAATTAAATTTGGATAAAACAAATTTCAAATATGAAAATTTTGTTGGCCCTAGCCGAAAATGGCTTTGACAGCTATAGTTGTGAAAAAAGCATATTTACTTACCATACCCAGAGGCAATTTTATTTTGGTTATGAAATGTTTACAATTGTCTAAAATGTTTAATTTCAGGTTCAATTTTTGAAAAAACAACTTTCATCATCAGATAGCTCGTAAAAACTACATATAAGACAATTCAATGATTACCTTAATTTTTCCAGTTCATATTGAGATAAATATAAGCCTTTAAAAGCATATTTTTATACGGGGGCTCAGGATGTTTGCGCGATTTTAGCAATTTTTTGTGGTTTGAAGGATAAATAACTTGAAAAAATCAAGGTTTGACAAAAACGTGTTTGGAAGAGCGTACAAGAACTTTCAATGTGGCCGACATGTATGCAACCTTAAAAGGACAAGATAAAACCAAAATGGAATTGCCCGACGATATGGTAGTATATCGGCCACTAGCTGCTGGACTACCAACCTTAAAAGTTAAACAACCTGAAAAATAAGGATTAAAGAGCATTTATGAAAAGCATTCCTTTTGGTAAAATAATCTCATAATAACAAACACCATTGTTGACAAAGCAAATAAATTTTCAAATTCATTTTACTATGAATCCCTCCGTCTTTTTAAAGAATTATGCTCGACCAACCCTTGCGATATCAACGCGGACTGCACGGATACAATTGGTTCTTACATCTGTACATGCAATACTGGATTCACAGGAAGTGGAATCGTTTGTACTGGTAAGATGCTTATTCATAGCACATGCTGTTAATATAAATTAAATCGGTCCGGTTTTCGCTGATTACAGTTCTTGACAGGTATTAAAGTGACAACCTGATTTACGAACTAAGATTTTAAGATGTATCTAGTTTAAAATATAAATACTTGTTCTAAAACTTGTCTGGTACGTTATTCAAATAACATGGATTGAACTTCCGCTGAGCACGCAGTTACGGAGGCGCAGCACGTACGTATTTTCCCTGGAGTCAAAAAGATGCCCTGTAATCTAGACGTCGCGAAGTGGTCGACATTCAGGGGTGTCCTGATGATTTAATAAAATTTTGGTGATAATTTTGACCAAGTTTTATAACGTTGTAGCCTGTCTAAGTTTGTTTGTAGTGGAGGCAAGTAATGTTCCCGGGAGCTTCATTGACTTTGATTATCTCGCAGCTATGACCATGGGAATACGTCAAATATTGTACTCTAAATCGCTATAAGAACACTATACGTATATAAGAACATTAACTCATAGCCATATTTTCACAAATAATAATGCATTACGTGGATATACTTGGATCTATAATCTGCCTTTCTCCGTTATTGAAGTTGTGTATTAGACAATCTTGTATCCTAGCTACCTTCGAGCTTGGCTCCGTTTTGTTATTGCTTTATCACGACCCGCCGTTTCTGCTTTTCCTTGTGCAACATTATTTTACATTTTTTTTCGTATTCATCTTTATTATTTCTTAGATATTAATGAATGCACGCTTGGAACTCATGGTTGTAGCGCTAATGGTTTCTGTACAAACAATATTGGTTCTTTCACTTGTCAATGCAACCCAGGCTACAATGGAGATGGATTTACCTGCATAGGTTAGATATTATTAATTTGTTTATCAAACGTTGATGTTTTTAATTATTTGTAAAAAAGCTTATGCTACCATGCTAAAAGTAATTAAAAAACGGCAAGAGAGTTGGTGAGAGTTGGCAATCACCTAATCTGTTTGTTTAAGCTATGTCATATCCTAAATAGTTAAAGCCCCCCCCCCCCCACTTGTAACTCAAGCTACGTTTCGTCAGTATACTAGCTGTATAGAAATAATTAAAAATTTTAAGCATGTATAATTTAAGGTATTCTTAATAAAGAGCTGATGTTAAAACATGATTGAGATTTTTATTGATTCCATAGAATATCGCTACAATTAGCAATAAATACCCTATTTTTAAGCTACAGTATTCTAAATTGCTGATATGTCAAACTTGTTCTACTTTTTTAAGATATTGACGAATGTACTTTGGGTATTCATAACTGTGGTCAAAATGCAGCATGTGCAAATTTACCAGGAAGTTTCAGTTGTACCTGTAACCAAGGTTACACTGGAAATGGTCTATTCTGTACTGGTAGGTTTGAAAGAATTGGATGAAACTATCTAGTTTACGTCCAAGCTTACAAGAACATAGGTATGGTCACGGCAACTTAAAGTTTTCAGCGCAAGGGTCGGTATTTTATAGCCAAAAAGACATAAATCTACGGTTGCCATTGAATAACTACTGGCAATGGCTAACTAGCTGCACAGGGTGTATGAAAACGGAGTGCATGTATATTTTATGTTTGATGAATTTGGTAATACTGTTGCTTAAAAGACAAGTCTTGTTTAAGGACTTTTCTTTTCTCTTTTGAACAAGATCTCATTTGTGCCTAAAGGATGCTAAGTAATGATACATTAATTCACACTTCTCTAGGGAAATCTGATTTTACATTTTATAAAATTTCTGTATCTATTATAGACATTGACGAGTGTCAGTTAAATCTACATACTTGCGATGCCAATGCTGGTTGCTCTAACACTATTGGTTCGTTCAATTGTCAATGTAACCTAGGCTTTACGGGAAACGGATTCGCTTGTGCCGGTAAGATAAAGATATTATATGCGCGTAGAAATGAAGCATTAGCGACAAGCTTGAGCAACAGCACACGAAACTGTTACGGCAATTATGTTATTACAATGATACACTTTAGCATAGCCAACATATACCATGAAACAATTTTTGTTTTCGTTTCTGATTGTTTCACAACCAGTTATTATTATTTGCTATATGATTATGAGGTGAAGATGCCGATTATATGGAGAATCAAGCGGTTAGTTTGTAGCATTAGCATCTCCTTTTGGTTTGGTATATAACAACTTTGTTTTAAAACAACTTTTTAATCCTCGATATTGAAACTAGGGATTTAATTAGAGCTAACAAAACATTTGTACGCGCGTTTGAACTAGTGGAATATTAGTGCCTGTTGAATCTCGCTGTAGCAATTTAGATTGATGTCCAATGCCGGCAATCTGAGTCCGATGGACAAATCCATCAGACAAGTTTTACGATGGATCCGATGGAGTTCTTTTTTTTCAAATACAGAGTCACGTGACAAACATACTTATACATTACGTAAGAAATGCAAATATTATAACTATGTAATCTACACAATATTCGGTAAGCTTAGTAGCATATATGTAAACATCCTAAACGCTTACTTTGCTGAAAGTATCTAAGTATGTATTAGGTATAGAAAATACAAACTCTAGGTCCCTTAGATGGAACGAGACAAACAGATATTATACGCGGCAATTAAGGCACAGTCATTGAAATAGTTTTATTTCTGGACAAACTTCAGCACGTGTTCAAGCCTAAGGTCTCACACAGAGGGCGAATTAAGTGTAATGTTGCCATTGGCAAGTCATATTTTGAATTGTGAGCGAACTTTGATATAGGTTATTCAAAGAATGAGGTGAGCATATAGATATCTGCTTACATAAACACCAAATATAAAGTTGAGTTTTCAAATCAGGAGACATTTATCATTGAACCAAATACACTATTATAATAACTTTAGCGAGCATTGTGACGTATTTTGCGGGCTAAAATAAACAAATCAGCGGGCTAAAATACATTTTGGCCCGCTGACGTGATAGCCAATGTATAAACAGTCGGAAGCCATTTAAGTGTAGTTGTTTTTTGAAAAACAAAGTTAAAGTTAAACGTTAAAAAGGCTTTAAAGTCATTATAATAGCAATAGAGTTGAAGTTCATGGGCATAAATATGTTTTTGGCTCTCCTCAGAGCTCATTTTAACCCTCGCTACGCTCGGGCTGAAATGATTCTGAGTCGGGCCAAAAACATATTTATGCCCGCGAACGTCAACTCTATTGTTATATTAAACCTAATCAATTTATAACTAAATCATACTTTGTTTTTGGTGACGGCGTTTTTCAGAGCACGAGTCAAACAGATATGAATACATACAGACGCAACATTTATATATAGCTATATTTCTAGAAACATGCTTGGAATAAGGAGGTTTTTTCGCCACGTACATGCACAGGCCCAGTTAATGAGCATTGTCAAGTAATACTTGCGAGAAAATAATTTGATGCAGGGTTCTTAAAAAACGAAATGAACCTAAACATATAGCTATCTTACGTGCTTATAACTAACATTAATAAGTATTGATATTTTAAAAGAACAGAGGATTGAGCATTGAACTAAAACGTATGTTGTTAACCTAGTTTGTAAATATACGTTCAGTATGGCATTTTTTAGAGAACGAGCAAGCACATAGCTATCAAAATCCATGCATGCAAGTAGTATTTATACAGCTATATGTTTCTAAACATACATACGATACGGGTTCATGGCCACGTACATTAATAAAACGTGAATTAAAGTCATATAAACATATCTTTCCAACGCAGAAAAATGAATTCATACAGATACGGATTCACTTTATAAACATATGATACAGATACGGATTCACTTTATAAATATATAAACATACTTATGGAAAATGGGCTTATCGCCAAATGTATAAATGTAAGTATGCTTTGATACGGGTTTACCGGCTACGCATACAAATAGCAATTGTCGCAATTCATACTTAAAATATGAAGTCCATATTAAATGTCCATGGGGCATCAGATAATTATTTGTCCTGTAGCAAACGCGCTTGTCCGACCTGGCTTGACACCTATATTTATAAATATGTAAATATGCCATATTGCTGTACTGAAACATACTTTGAATACGGATTTATCGCCACTTACAAACACGGTCCACTTTATAGTTGTGTATACAAATCTAACAATTCTCACAATTCATATTACTTTCAGGGCGGATCTAGGATTTTTCACACGTCAGTCGAACGCCGACGGCGTGAGCCATGCTAGGGGGGTCCGGGGGCATGCTCCCACGGGAAAATTTTGAAATCTCGACTCTCTGAAATGCGATTACCAACATTTCCCAAGCAACATTTTAAAGATTGTTAAACATGGATTTTATCTCGCAAAACACCCCTTCTCCGCTCCCGGTAAACATTTATTTTCGGATTTAAGTGAATTGTATGCCTATACGCTATATATTGAATAACCACGTGGCTGTTTCGCTCAATATCAGAGCTCATCAGCATGCCTAGGAGGCACATTCCAACATGGACAGCCAGCCAGTAGTAACGTAGCCAGCCTGACGATTTAGTCCCGCTAAATTTTCGGGCTAGCTACGCCACTGTGGACAGCCCTAGATGAGCAGCCGGGTTAAAATACAAAGAAATGAGGACCATTTCTTATCATGGCATTTTAAAAACTGGCTTCCTTTTTTACAAGGTCTTCAGTCATCAAACCTGAATCCAAACAGTCATGTGATACAGACCAAAGCTAAAGATTCTTTAAGTTGTTATGAAATTCACTGTGCTTTTCCACAATAGTTGAAAATAATGGATGTTGAGAATAGAATTAAGCATTGATAATTAAACAGTTCAATTGAAGTAAGTTTTCTTAAAATGGGTACCTAACTGTTATCACCTACCAGAATCAACGACACAGAACTGTAGAGGCAATTACCTGAAGCTTCTGATCTAAAAAATGCACCATCATTTGAGAGTTAAATCAGTTAATATAAACAGAGGGTGAAATTACAAAGAGCATCATGTAAACTTAATAGGCTTTATAAACTGTTAGGTAAAATATTAATTATATTCTCAAGTTGTTTAACATTTAGGCACATAAAATCCCTCATTTAAAATTAAGAAAGGAGAACATAAAATGATTCAATACAAATCGTGGCATGTGTTGTACACACAATATGCGATAAATAAACACGTGTATGCTACTTAACTAATAGTATATTAAATCATCGCAGATATTTCAGAAAATGCAAATTTCACAAAATATAATTATAACACTCAACTTAACAAGTTTCTTCTGAGGCTTCTAAGCGCAATGGGTCATGGTGAAGTACGCTATAAGCCTATAAAGTGTTGCAAGTTGCACGTCGAACAGACGAATATGTATATTTAAATTTTGAAGTCAAAATGTATATTTTAGAGTGTGTTGCCGTGTCATATTTCAACTTCGCATTTGTCATACGAATAATATTGCAGCTAATATTATGTTTATTCAGTTTGTTTTATTTTCATACCTTAAAGCAGTACACACTCTTCCTTTATTATTTGCATTACCACCACGATCTTTGAGAGGCACGTATATTTCAGCTGAGAAGTTCGGACTCAAAGCTTTTATCGCTCCATATTGTCGATGCCGCACGATAATCCTCGTTTAAAGACAACTTGAGCTGCTCGAGGGCTTCTATATTGTTTTCCAATATCGCATTTCGAACAGCAGCGTACAAATCACTACTCGACATCGTAAATAACTTTTCAAGTCAACTACGAACCTTCGTATACGCGAATATAAGATTAGCATGGAAAGGACTGCTTTGCATGAATTGAATTTCGCAATTTTCAGTGACTGATACCCCCAGCCGCGAATCAGTCTGAATCAGTCCAAAAAATTAGCCAATAGAAATAGTCAATATTTTCAAATTGACCAATCATAACAAAATATATGGGCTGATATAGACTCCCTTAAGGTACAAATAAGTCAGACCACCCCACAGATCAGTCCAACTCAGTCAAAATTGTCTATAAACCAATCAAATGAGCAGATTCGAGACTGAGTTGGTCACCCGCTTCGGCGAGATTCTGGTGTTTCACCGCTGCTCTCGATAAGCATATCGCTTTCTCAAAACGAGGCACGTAACACGTAACTGGACTATGATATGAAAGTCATATTATAATCACATAAATTATCCTAATTTTGAAATAATAAATTATTATTTCTTTGCAAAAAACCCGTCAGTCAGGTGACTGATTGGATGTACCCTAGGTCCGCCCCTGATTACTTTGTTCTTGATAAGGGTTTTTCAGAGCACGAGTCAAACAGATATAATAAATGCACATTCAATTAAGTTACTTATATAGAATACGGGTTTATCGCCACATATATAATTGTATAAAATATGCTTATATACGGGTTCACCTTATAGCTGCGCATACAAGTAACAATTGTCTTAATTCATATTTATAATATGAAGTTTTAAATGTCCTTGGGAAAATTATTTGTCCTATAGTAAACTCGCTTGGATCCATCGGAAAATCTGAGTTTAGCCATAGACAATCAAAAGAATGGACTGGAAACGCAAGCTAAAGCGTCAATGTTGCTGACGCGACATCCGTGATACGGCCTGATATGCTATACTTTGGAACCCTGTAACTTCACTTTAAATATACTTCAGGACTTTCTATTTACATATTTTAAACAAGAACGGCAACGTCTATGGAACTATTGACTTTTAAAATTCTTTATGGATATAACAAAGCTAAAACCCAACGCTGAATGTTTGCGTTCTTTTTGACTGCAGAAATGTCGCCATTGTTGTTGTTGAAAAAGGTTTACGGAAACATTAAATGGTGATTTTCCGACTCGTTTATCTCTATGAAAAGTTTTAAAAGCCGATAGTTCCATTTACATTTCTGTCCTTGTTTAAAATATGTAAATACGGAGTCCTGAAATGTATTTAAAGTGAAGTTACCGGGTTCCAAAGTAAAGCGTATCACGGATGTCGCGTAAACTTTAGCTTGCGTTTCCAGTCCATTCCTTAGAATGTCTATGGTTTAACTGATATCTGCTTCCCATGAGTCATGACGTCATTTATTTTCCATCGGAAAAATACTTCTCCGACCGAATATACGTTTGTCCGACGGATCCATCTGAACCATCGGAAAGTAGATTTGTCCATCGGAGTCAGATTGTCAGTATTGGACATATGTGGCAATTTACTTTTTGACATTAAAATTCACCCAACAAGAGCTTAAGTAAATGCATGAAATTGGATATACAGTGCGACTCACGATATTACTTGTATGAGATATTTATGTCGTACGTATTCAAAATGAGCATTGCCATTCATTAAAACTTACAAACATCAAAACAAAGTTGTGAGGAGATCTTTACGATGTTGATATTTGATGTTAGTCACATGATTGAGAAAATATGGCGCTGTTCCATATTTGAGGTGGACCACGCTATTAGTTTTAAAAATATGATAACACGATAAGACGTCGTTTTTAACTTACTTGGAAGTGGAAACGACATTCTTTAACCAAAAACAGCATACTTAACAACAAGAGAATGTTTTAGCTAGAAAATAAACGAACTTGGTGTCATAATTGAAGGATTTTTCAAAGACTACGTGGAACGGTGGAAAAGAGGGATTCTGGATTTCTAAAATGGATAAGAATGGGAGGTATTAGGCGTTTGAAGGAGAACTGTTCGTAAATTATCATGATCAACGTCTATCAACATTTTGAGAAAGTTTGCTTTGCCATATATCTTCAAAACTAGCAATGATGGATTCCTGGTAAGCAATAATAATTCTAAAAGTACCTCCACTGGTGTCGTGGAATGAACGTTTGGCACTGGATTGAGGCAAAAATATGCTTGAGAGCACAACAGAAGTTTGTCCTTTTGATGGCCAAACGAAATCACCATGATAAAGCTTGGAAAATGTATGCATGGGTTAGATCATTGATATTCAATGATGGTATGTGACCAGCGAGGCTAAGGAGTCAACAAAAAAGTTCTAAAGTAAACGAGTTCTGCTGGTAACAGCGGAAATAGGGATCAGAGATCTCTTTTGCACATTTAGGCACATATGAAGACATGTTGGTTGCTAATAATACGGATCTAAATGATCGTTCTACCACTTCTTTGGCAGGTACCTAAAACCTTTCATCAGAAGTTCCTTTTCCAGCATTAGGGAATTATTATGTAGATCTCGACTTTTCTGTCTTGTCGGTCTCGACTTGTTGTGCTCTCAAGCATTTTTTTGCCTCAATCCAGTGCCAAACGTTTATTCCACGACACCAGTGGAGGTACTTTTAGAATTATTATTGCTTACCAGGAATCCATCATTGCTAGTTTTGAAGATATATGGCAAAGCAAACTTTCTCAAAATGTTGATAGACGTTGATCATGATAATTTACGAACAGTTCTCCTTCAAACGCCTAATACCTCCCATTCTTATCCATTTTAGAAGTCCAGAATCCCTCTTTTCCACTGTTCCACGTAATCTTTGAAAAATCCTTCAACTATGACACCAAGTTCGTTTATTTTCTAGCTAAAACATTCTCTTGTTGTTACCTATTCTGTTTTTGGTTAAAGAATGTCGTTTCCACTTCCAAATAGGTTAAAAACAACGTCCTGTCGTGTTATCATATTTTTAAAACTAATAGCGTGGTCCGCCTCAAATATAGAACAACGCCATATTTTTTCAGTCATGTGACTAACATCAAATATCAACATGGTAAATATCTTCTCACAACTTTGTTCGTAAGTATTAATGAATAGCAATGCTCCTTTTAAACACGTACGGCATAAATATCTCATACAAGTAATATCGTGAGTCGCAGTGTACAGACAATTTTTACAGGATTTATTTTTATACACTTGCTACTTAGCAAGCAAGGAAACGTAATGAGTTCCCCCACCCCCTTCCTCCCAACTTAAACATACTTTTCCTTTAGTGACTTCTGAGGACCAACCGACTTGTGGATTGCATCATATTCTTTCATAACTTACTTTTGAAGTCGGATTTTGGGGCTCATTTTTTGTGTTTTCGGTCATTCCGGATGCCTGGGCCGGTTGTTCGAAGCCCGTTTGGCTTAAACGGCGGATAAGTAAAAAATATCAACCATGGCCAAAAAATCGGTGTATTCATTGAACGATCGAATTAAAAAAAGTTTCATCTAAAAATAACATATATACTTGCAACTAAATATTGAGTGTTGCGAGCGGATTAAATATAATACAAAACATAATCCGAAGATTAGCATCTTGAAACCCAAAATATGAGTTAAACAAGAAAATTGAGTAAGTAATATTTCGATTTTATTACAAAATCATCATCAGACTAACTACAGTTGCAATATATACAAGGTCTTATATACAAGTTGGCATGCCATGATGTTTTCATAGAAACGGAAGCATCAATCAAAACCACGACATGTGCAGTGAGAAGTATGATAAAATGTGGGTGTGTAGACTAAGAGAAAAGACTTAGTTCTTTGCTAGCTTTGAGACCAGTGTTTAAACTGGGTGAATGATACTTGATATATATATAGCTTCAAGCAATAAGAGAAAATTAGGTGTGCTAGAATTAGTGGTGTGCAGAATACGAGAGTTGTCAATTATTAAATTTGAAGTAAAAGCGGAAATGTTATTGTATTCGTCAGTTGAGCTGTAAAGTTTGTCAAAAGTAAAGTGTAGGTTAACAATGTATTGCACATGTTGGCAGTTGTGGAAGTGTTGCCCTATAGCACTTTTAGTCGGATTGATATGCTCGGAAAGCCGCGACTGTAAACACCTTTCAGTTTTCCCAATATACGTTGCTGAGCAGCCAGGACATTTCACTTCATAAACTACATTAGATTTAGAAAGATTAGGAATTTTGTCTTTGTTGGAAAGGAAATAGGAAAACTTTTTTGTGCCGTAAATAACAATGAAATTAACAGGAACAGTTAGACATCTTTGTATTTTCTTAAGACAATTTTTCACAAGCGTTTCACCTCGTTTACCAAGGTATGGAACGCGTACCCAAACCTTAGGTCTACACTGCGACTCACGATATTACTTGTATGAGATATTTATGCCGTACGTGTTTAAAAGGAGCATTGCTATTCATTAATACTTACGAACATTAAAACAAAGTTGTGAGAAGATATTTACCATGTTGGTATTTGATGTTAGTCACATGACTGAAAAAATATGGCGTTGTTCCATATTTGAGGCGGACCACGCTATTAGTTTTAAAAATATGATAACACGACAGTACGTCGTTTTTAACTTAATTGGAAGTGGAAACGACATTCTTTAACCAAAAACAGAATAGGTAACAACAAGAGAATGTTTTAGCTAGAAAATAAACGAACTTGGTGTCATAGTTGAAGGATTTTTCAAAGATTACGTGAAACGGTGGAAAAGAGGGATTCTGGACTTCTAAAATGGATAAGAATGGAAGGTATTAGGCGTTTGAAAGAGAACTGTTCGTAAATTATCATGATCAACGTCTATCAACATTTTGAGAAAGTTTGCTTTGCCATATATCTTCAAAACTAGCAATGATGGATTCCTGGTAAGCAATAATAATTCTAAAAGTACCTCCACTGATGTCGTGGAATAAACGTTTGGCACTGGATTGAGGCAAAAAAATGCTTGAGAGCGCAACAAGTCGAGACCGACAAGACAGACAAGTCGAGATCTACATGATAATTCCCTAATGCTGGAAAAGGAACTTCTGATGAAAGGTTTTAGGTACCTGCCAAAGAAGTGGTAGAACGATCATTTAGATCCGTATTATTAGCAACCAACATGTCTTCATATGTGCCTAAATGTGCAAAAGAGATCTCTGATCCCTATTTCCGCTGTTACCAGCAGAACTCGTTTACTTTAGAACTTTTTTGTTGACTCCTTAGCCTCGCTGGTCACATACCATCATTGAATATCAATAATCTAACCCATGCATACATTTTCCAAGCTTTATCATGGTGATTTCGTCTGGCCATCAAAAGGACAAACTTCTGTTGTGCTCTCAAGCATATTTTTGCCTCAATCCAGTGCCAAACGTTCATTCTACGACACCAGTGGAGGTACTTTTAGAATTATTATTGCTTACCAGGAATCCATCATTGCAAGTTTTGAAGATATATGGCAAAGCAAACTTTCTCAAAATGTTGATAGACGTTGATCATGATAATTTACGAACAGTTCTCCTTCAAACGCCTAATACCTCCCATTCTTATCCATTTTAGAAATCCAGAATCCCTCTTTTCCACCGTTCCACGTAATCTTTGAAAAATCCTTCAATTATGACACCAAGTTCGTTTATTTTCTAGCTAAAACATTCTCTTGTTGTTAAGTATGCTGTTTTTGGTTAAAGAATGTCGTTTCCACTTCCAAGTAAGTTAAAAACGACGTCTTATCGTGTTATCATATTTTTAAAACTAATAGCGTGGTCCACCTCAAATATGGAACAGCGCCATATTTTCTCAATCATGTGACTAACATCAAATATCAACATCGTAAAGATCTCCTCACAACTTTGTTTTGATGTTTGTAAGTTTTAATGAATGGCAATGCTCATTTTGAATACGTACGACATAAATATCTCATACAAGTAATATCGTGAGTCGCACTGTAGTGCCGTTTTTGTCAAAAAAGTTGGTGCGTGATTGATTGGTAGAAAATTTGATCTTAAGTTTAGAAATCACTAAATTTCTGACCGCACGAGGAAAGCCGTTCCAAGACATAAACATTTTCAGTTTGCGAATTTGGTTTTCAAATAGTTGACTGGTGCTACATAATTTTGACGCACGGTGAAATAAAGATTTATCCCACGCAATCTTACGAAAAAATGGCTCGAAACTAGAAAAATGCTTGTATTGGCCCGTATGTGTACTTTTGTAGTAAACATCAGTGTTATCTGACGAAATCAAAATGTCCAAAAAATGAATTACATTATCCGGAAAGGTATCAATTGTAAATTGGATATTTTTGTCAAAAGTATTAAATTTATTGAGTATCTCAGGAATATCCGACGGTTTTATAAGCACAAGAGTATCATCAACATATCTACGGTAAAACTTAATGACACCAAATTTAATCAGGTCAGAAACGATCAGTTTTTCAAATTCCGAAAGTATGATATTAGCAAGTACCGGCCTTAGTGCAGATCCCATAGAAACGCCATCGGTTTGCTCAAAAAGTTGGTTATTAAATGAGAACGCGGTTTTAGTACCAGAATCAAGAATTAGTTTTTTTCAAAGTCCGTTTCGAAAGAGTTGTAGCAACTAGTTTTTCTTCAAAAACGCGGTCAAGAATGATTTTGATAGTTTTGGTTTGTGGAACATTTGTGAATAGTGAAACGACGTCAAATGAAACAAGGCGATAGCCCTCTAAGAAAAGCTCTTTAGGTATAGATCTTATTTCTGAAACCGCTTGAAATGAGTCTCGAAGAGTGTACTCGTTTTGGGCCAAAGGATTTAAAAGCTTAGCAAGAAATTTACCAACTTTATAATGTGGTGTTCATGTTGTGTCAATAATAGGCCTAAACGGTGGCAAGTCGTTGTAATGTTTGTGGACTTTGGGAAGGCCATGTGCTCTATTGTTATTTACGACACAAAAAAGTTTTCCTATTTCCTTTCCAACAAAGACAAAATTCCTAATCTTTCTAAATCTAATGTAGTTTATGAAGTGAAATGTCCTGGCTGCTCAGCAACGTATATTGGGAAAACTGAAAGATGTTTACAGTCGCGGCTTTCCGAGCATATCAATCCGACTAAAAGTGCTATAGGGCAACATTTCCACAACTGCCAACATGTGCAATACATTGTTAACCTACACTTTACTTTTGACAAACTTTACAGCTCAACTGACGAATACAATAACATTTCCGCTTTTATTTCAAATTTAATAATTGACAACTCTCGTATTCTGCACACCACTAATTCTCGCACACCTAATTCTCTCTTATTGCTTGAAGCTATATATATCAAGTATCATTCACCCAGTTTAAACACTGGTCTCAAAGCTAGCAAAGAACTAAATCTTTTCTCTCAATCTACACACCCACATTTTATCATACTTCTCACTGCACATGTCGTGGTTTTGATTGATGCTTCCGTTTCTATGATGTCAGCATGGCATGCCAACTTGTATATAAGACCTTGTATATATTGTAACTGTAGTTAGTCTGAGGATGATTTTGTAATAAAATCGAAATATTACTTACTCAATTTTCTTGTTTAACTCGTATTTTGGGTTTCAAGATGCTAATCTCCGGATTATGTTTTGTATTATATTTCTTGAAATTGTCGGCTGGTATTGGTTTTTGAGCGGATTAAAACCAGTACATCTTTCTGTAGTTGATGTTGGAAATCACTATACCTATTTTTTCAGATATTGACGAATGTACAAGTGGTACTCATGACTGTGATCCTACTCCACTTCAAGCAACATGTTCAAACACGGTGGGATCTTTCACTTGCGCTTGTAATACAGGCTACACAGGGGATGGTAAAACGTGTAGAGGTTTGTTGAAATGTTGCTTTTAGATCACTAGAAATACACTAGAAAGCTCAGGATATATGCTGACTTGCCACAAATCGATCGCTCATTGTATGCTCATTATCAGCTAACTATTATATCGCATAAATGCCATTTTGAAAAAAAAACATGCTTAAGGCTTTAGCTAGGATGGATATTAAGATTAAAGAAGCCTTAAATTATGTCATCGTCAGATCATGGCGCGGTTACACTATGCAACTTGTAATAAAAACCAATAAACGTGTGACTTGTGGAAAGTCTAAATATATGCATTACATACCTTTAATTCAAAATAGGTACCCTCTGCATATGGGTACTGCTCATTACAGATTTTGTAGGACCCACAGATGTAAACCACATTGTCCAAATTTCCTATCTTTGGAGCTCTTTTTTAATTAAAACAATTGTTAACATTTATCTGCGAGCAAAGGGAACCAAGAACAGTGTCAGATATTTAGGTAGTAAATCAAATGTGGAAGTTTAAAATGTAAACATCTGGATTGTAATCATGAATTTTACAGTTCTAACATCCAGAGGTTGGATTACAATTTCCCAGGTTCTGATTGCAAACAATAGATTGAGAAATGTTTTTCACTTTCCGATGCTTCATGTATCACTTGAAATTAGTATAGAGTTTACAATTTAGGGAAATAATGATATTTGAATTTGACAATTCTATTTTTGCTTTCAGATGTGGATGAATGCGCACTTGACATTGACGGCTGTCATGCTCAAGCAACATGTTCAAACAACGTGGGATCATATTCTTGTGCATGCAACACGGGTTGGTCTGGAAATGGATTTACTTGCATTGGTACGTAAAATTTTAACATTTTTGAATAAAACTGGCATACTTTCTTTAAAAAAGGGGATAGATCCACACTATTGATTCTCCGAATTCGATCTAATGGATTTTAATTACCGCAATCCATGGATTTGGCAGAAATTTTCCATAGTATGAAAATATACAACTATTATAGGAAATCAAAATCCATTATATTTCCAAAGAGATGCAAGCCATTTTCAAGCTATGGTTTTCGAAGCTTTTTAGTTTTCCGGCTTTCAAAAACATTTTTGCTGATGTGTATTATATTACCCTCTAACGATTAATATCCAGTACATGTTGAGTGAGTTGAAAATTTAACTGCACATAAAACAGAAAATTGTTTGCTTGAAATTGCTTTATTTCAATGTTTACTTTTCATCATAACTGTCAGCAAATTTAACGCCAAAATAGACTTTTTATTATAACACAATGAGCCATTCATTTATAATATATATATATACTACATATTTATCAAGACTTCACATGTTCGTAGCAGGAACTGAGAATAGCGTCAAGTAGCATATAGTGGCATGAAAGCCCAGCCTGATCCCAGGCGTTTCATTGTATTTATAGAGTTCAGTTGCAGTGAAATACCAATAATCCTCGCGTGTTGACCTAGGACCCTTGCGCGCTTGCTAATTTTATTACCAATGACCTCTATGCAATAGTGGACGCTTAGATACAGATATTGAAGACTGATGAAAGTTCCGAAAGCGAAAAGCACCGAAAATTTTAAGCATGTTAATTGTGTGGAATAGAATTTGATTTTTCAAAATAATGGTATGTTTCTATAATATGAAAAAAATGTGTCATTCTCTGGAAGAGTTAATAGATTCTGGCAAAATTTCAGTAAAACCTTGAGTGGGATACTGGGCTTCTGTTTTCATTTGACAATCGTCATACAGTCAAAATTTATTTTACATCCTTTTTTTTTTGTTTAACAGATATCGACGAATGCACTCTCAATACTGATAAGTGTGATGTCGACACGGAAGCTACATGTACCAACATCCCAGGGTCTTTCACTTGCGCTTGTAACCTTGGATATAGTGGAAATGGAATGAATTGTGTTGGTCTGTACTCTTTCTTTCATATACTAGAATAATTTTAGGAAAATTAAGTTGAAAATTGAAAACGACAATAGTAATACATGCTTATTACAAGCAACCAGATTTTAACTGAGATACTAGGCAACCTAGCTACCATTATGATGTTACAAGAGTAATAAAAGAACAAAGAACAAGGCTCAAACAGTACTGTCTACCATATATATTCAAATACTACGTAAAATATGAGTGCCATACTCAAGTTAATTACAATATGTTCCCACATGACAGCATGAGATCTAATAATATAAATTTTCAGGCCACATCCAATGTCTACTTCCAGGGCAAAACTATAATACTTGCCCTTTTAATTTCTTTGCTGATGGTTAATAATAGTAATATTAATAGCAACCCTTCCTTATCTTTAAAGATATTGACGAGTGCACACTTGGAACTGACAACTGTGATAGTCAAGCAACATGTAGTAACACAATTGGATCGTTCATCTGTGGTTGTAATCCGGGTTATTCAGGGAATGGTGTCTTATGTGAAGGTGCGAAAACTGAACTGCAAAAAAAAAACCATGCATGTTTTTAAATATTTAAAGGACATTGGCAATAGATTTTTTATTCTTTATATCTATTACACATACGTACGGAATACTTAATTACGTATTTTCACTTGTCCATCGCGTTTAGTTGCTTAGAAATATCGTAAAACTTTCTACCTTCGTCGGCCATCTTGAAAAAAAACGGTATGCTAATTTATGCGGAAATAAATTTGTGACGTCAGGTGCAGGGGAACGAAATAATATCAATATACGATAGTATTAGAACAAATACATTCTAAGACGATTTTGATTCAAAAAATACAGATGAACCCCAATTTTTTTTGTATAACTGCGTAAATTTTTAGTGCCACTACTGTACTATGTGTTTCATCTGTGTTTCTAAAATAAATGCGTTGATTTCGACGGTAAAAGCACTTTCATCACCGGTACTATGCCAATTAATTGATATGCTCGCGTACTTTGTAGACTTTTATCATACCGTTACCGGCGGTCAGGGCTACACTCTGTGACGCTGTGATGTGCTATGACTAATTACCAGACACTAAATGTTTATCTGTTCTGTTGTTTTAACGTTATAATTTGGGCGCTTTTACAATGTTGCGGGCATCAACAGGATGTAGCTCAAAATATCAGGTCAAGTTCAATTTTTACCGTTTGTAATATATACAGATACAACTTATGTTTATTCATTATATATAGGTCTGAGGATGTAGCTCATTGAACACTATTGTCTAATACAGTAATAGCTACTAGCTATATAGTAACGACTGAGTACAATATGTTTTAATTCTTTGCATTTGCGTTATATAAACACCTTCATTATTGCTTGCTTGGAGGTCATTTAGTAGGTGTGTAACGTACGAGACTCTCAAATAACACATTAATACTTCCAGTTAGAATCTGTTTTATTTATGATAACTTCTCTACATTTGTACTCTAGCCGTCTAGAGCGTTTACTATGACTTTGCATGATTTACATATGACCACGCGCAAATAATGGCAATGCAAATTCGTTTTAGTTACTAGGAGTAGGTACAACACTGAGGAAAGCTAAAGTCTATGCCAATGAAGTGCTACCTGTTGAACCAAAATCACTTGTTGAGCAGTATTTAGAAGGGAAGGAACGTCCATCAAAGGACCAAGTGGTGGCCAGTCGAAAATCTCGGTTCAGCAAGCCAGCTTTACCTGCAATTACAGAGAGACAATCAGCTAAGAAACCGTGTGCTTGTCAAGGAAAATGTGCCACCAAAAATGCAGTTGTAGGGGTGAAGATTTAATGTGCGACACAAAATGCAATTGTAAAGTTGAGAAGTGTAAAAATCGTGAGTGAGGCAGATTTATATGATGAACAACTTTATAAACTAACATTTTAGAAATTAATTTGGGGATTGTATGCACATTAAAGCTGATTTAGTACATGGAACATCTTCGACATAAAAACATTTCAACGCTGTCAACAGCAAACGAGTTAATATCTCATGGTTGAAATGCTTCATATGTTAGCACAAAGTTGGCAAAATTTCAAAAATTTGGAAAGCCTACACTCAACTGTCTTATACAGTAAAAATACAAAAAAAAGCTTACCGTTTCCATTTTTTGGCATATTTAAAATGAGTATAAAGGCCGTCATGCGACGCGAATCGTTCTCTGGTTCTTGTGTAAACACATGCAGGAAGTGGCCTTCGGTTCCTTTTACCCAAAATCTGAAATACCCAACGCGAACAGTCTATAAAGTTTGTGCATTTTGTCCAAATCTTCGTCATCCAAGGGCCAGTTATCCTCAAGATAGCGACAAACGTCTATTTTTAATACCGCTTCTGACAGCATGTTCGGCTCAAAATCTGCATGTGTTCATTGTGTTGTCAACACTTGCCCCCTTTTGCTTCGGCTTCCTTCAACAATGCGTCGTACTCATCATATTCTAACGCTTTCTCGTAGCAACAAAACGATTCTATAGCCTTTGGTTTCAATGTGCAATGCCCACATTTACACCAGCTCAGGCTTTCAAGGCGCCAAGCATTTTTTGCCTCAAACACATGGTCGATTTCCTCGTCAGACGATTCGGCACTCTCTTCTTCCGAGTCGCTCTCGTCGCCGCTATTGCTTGTTTGTAAGCCCGGTTCAGGTTCAAATTGATAGGGTAATACCTGAACTACTTGATTCTTGTGGTATTTTCCATTCGAATAATCGAAAAGCACAAATTGTTCACTAGAAGTACGAAATCCCGAAATGCGCCTAATAAAGTATATTTGTTAAATTTGCTCTCCCCTGCATCTGACGTCACACGGGTCATGTGACCCAAAAGGTAATTTTTTTAAAAATCGATCCAAGATGGCGGACGAACTAAATATTTAGGGTGAGATATCTCGAGAACGAAACAATTTGGGTGAAAGATAATAGCATATTCGTAATCAGGGGATCCAATTCTACTAATATCGGAAATAAAAAAAATTATTGCCAATGTCCTTTAAATACATATTTGTTGGGGAATGACTGTAGCAGTTAAAATCTGTTTAAAGACGCGATAAAGTGTGTTCCATGTGCATTTTCTCTGTTAAAATGACACGCATGTCTGGATATTTTAATTAAAAGGAAGCTCTTAATTTGTCATTTAAAGAAACAGAGAGCTCAATTCAATTCAAATTTTAGGACAAATAGCTTTATAAACTGACTTTCTTACGCACAAAAAATCGAGCAGAACAGTGGAACAGTTTTGAAATCGTAAAAGTTTTTGATGAGTTTGAGAAATGACTTACAAGTATGACGGATATCGTGCAATCTTGTGGCATTGGCTCTCGCGAAATAGAATTCCGGAACCCCTAAATACCGATGTCTCAGTCGTTCCAAAAACCGACCGCTATTAGGCTCAAAACACTGGAAGATATAGAAGTGTAGACTCTAGTGTAGAATTTTTCGATAAACAATAATGAATATTTTCTAACATTGAATATGATGGGCGTGCTGTTTAAATGTATTTACCTTAAATCGATAATTTCTGAAATTTGGTGGATTTGTTGTTTCAGATATTAATTTGCTTATAATCAGTAAGGAAGAGATGCAAGACATCGCAATTCGTCAGATTCCCACTAAAACAATTGATTAACGTTACAAAGTGCATGGTTTCGTTTCGTTTTATAGATATCAATGAATGTGACCTCAACTTAGACAACTGCCATTTAAATGCAACATGTGCAAATATCGGTGGGTCATTCTTTTGTACTTGTCGACCAGGTTTTACTGGGGATGGTATCTCCTGCACAGGTAGGTTTTTCTTTGTTACCAAAAAGTTTTATCGAAATATGTCTAGTTAAAAGGGACGTTTTTGGCTACTGATTAGTAAATGCCCCCTTTTGAACCATGTATTAAACTCTGTGAATTATGCTCCACAAGTTTGCGCATGAAAAAACCGTGTTGATGATATATATTTACCAGGTAGTTTCTATTTGACTTATGTTAATTCATTCATATAATTAATCGTTATTTACCTTGTGTAGATATTGACGAATGTGCACTAGGCACTGACCTTTGTGACAGAGCAAATGGCCGTTGTTTCAATGTGAAAGGGTCTTACACATGTACATGCAACAATGGCTACCGGGGAAATGGAATAACCTGCGTAGGTAAGTATGGTGTGCAGTATAGGACACGCCAAATACAGGGAAAAATATTTTTGTACTGTATATATATTTGCTCACATTGTGATAATACAATAAATATAAAGTGAAATCAGAAAAAATATTTACCCTTAGCATACATGAATATGACATCGCACAAAAACGTTTTGATTTCAAAGTTACTGTTTTTATTGCTAAAATATACGTATTGCTTACAATCGTATTAAAAAATCTGTTAAAAGCGTTAATAATTTATGAGCAAAACACAAAGAAAATCGTAGCCGTACAGAAAAACTTTTTGCCTCGATTTTCTCGGCCTTTTCAACATCTATTTTGAAATTGTTTCACAAAAAAACTAAGAAGATGGGTATAAAATAGATCACTGCGTCGTTAAATTCCAAGGTTGGACTGGCGACTAGGAACGTCGAGCTTGGCTGAATTGATATATTTTGTTTTTGTATTAGTCACGACACGAAATTTAACTGTAAACATTTTGGATTTTGCAAGTTTCTTTCTATCGATCTGGAATGCCATTTTTAAACAATTTAACATTACTGTAAATCACAAATTATCTGGGAAAATGGAAAGTCCTACGATGGGTGTAGTTGCGGAAGAAAATCAAGATGAATGTCTGGGGGAAATTGAAATCGCGAGAGGTTTCTGCATATAATGTGTTTCTAGTTTACTTATGACTGATTATTTATTAGATCGATTTCTAATGTTTAGATATTGATGAATGTGCTGAAAACATTGATAATTGTGACAGCAACGCCCAGTGTACAAACCTTCTTGGCAGTTTTTCCTGCGCCTGCAATACTGGCTTTTCTGGAAATGGAGTCACTTGTGTCAGTACGTTGATATTAATAGTTTATTTTCAGCTATTATTTATATCCTACTTTTTCTCCTTTTTAATAATGCGTAGAAATACCTAAATAAACATATAAATTAGTAGGACTGGCACATGCGGTTAAAAGTCATTTCTGTGCAATTACCTGTTGTTCTCTATGTAGCGTTCTTTTGAAATTTCATTTGGAATTTCTTCCTACACCTCTTTGCTTTTAGACATCGACGAATGCAATGCTGGGACGCACATCTGCCATGTGAACGCCACGTGTACAGATGCAATTGGTTCATTTTCATGCCAGTGTGATCCTGGATTTGCAGGGGATGGGGTTACATGTATAGGTGAAATAACTTATCTGATATCTGTTTTCTGTAGACAATAGCGATCACATTCATTGTAGGGGATAGCCACCTCCTCATTTTATCAACTTCGTATACATCACATGTCTTTCTAAAGGACATTATGTTTTACATAAAACGACATAGCCAGCTGCGATAGTTGGAAGAGTGAATCTTGGTATATTCGTACTCGTACTAATGATTTCAAAGTGAATATTTCCATATTTACACCCCATTTCTTTTATTGTCTACGTGCTGGTTTCATACTGACGAAGGGTCTAATTAAGGTTACACTCACATAGCTAACAATTTCCTGCGCGGGAGGGGGGGGGTTGTGGCTTCTTCAGTGGCGTATGGGAAATCATTTTGGAAAACCTGTAAACACTCAATTGTAACCAATCTGAATGCAAGAAATTGAATAGTCATTGCCACATATTCACTAAGCTTTGACAGCTAGACAAACTAAAGTTTCTTTAATGACTTCTTGAACAGAAACGCTGCATGCATACAGGTATAAAAAATAATAGAAAGAATGGCGAAGGGGGAGCTTGCAGCCATACGTCAACTATTGGGCAAAATTAGGTAGCATAACGTGCTCATTATAGATAGGGTTCCTTGACATTGAGAATACTCAGACATCATGTTTAACTTAGATGCATAAGTTGCTCACTATATATTCGTATAGCTATCAATATTGAAATCGTAAGTTTTAATGTCCTACCCATTAGTGGTTATTAAAAACTGATGCCATTATGTCGGGATATATTAGTAATGAAGTGTCTCTCATCTCAAAATTCAACTAAAAATAGTCCGGGAAATGATGCGGAATGCAAGTGAATATTTATCGCTTCCTTACAATTTCCAGCTCCGATGAGCTCTGCTGTCTGTGAGAATCATTAACTGCTATAGCTGGTAAAACGTAGAGACTCCTTTGGAAAAATGTTCGCTATGTGTGAAAGCCAGGGGCGTAAGAAGCAAGTTAATGTTGGGGGTGGGGGCTTTGGCATTCAGGGGCACTTTTTCATAAAAAAGGGCACCTTCAAGTAAACCCATCCATGGTGGCTATACAATGCAATTGTCTTTGAAATTGTTAAATAGTGAATGTTTGTAATTCATGCACCTAAATTAGGCAGTCCAGAGAAAAATATATATTTGCAAGTTTCCATAAAACACTGTAATATAAAATTGAATAGTAATCTAATTGTGTCCACATGGTGCCTGTATATGTTGTATGCCGTTCTATTTAATTCTACGTTATAAACTATAGCTAGTTTTAAAACTTAAAGAAAAACCTTTAACAAGAAAATGTTGTAAAAATCCTCGAAGTATATTGGCAAAAACAATATTTCAAGGGGCAATTGGATTGGTATAAAATCAAAAAAATTTTGCAGTTTATATTCACGAGAAAAAAACAATACATTTCTAGCTAAAATTGTTGAGTATAACGTATTTTTGCAACAAGTATTTTTGTCTTTTAAGTCCGCTTTGTTGTACATCAACATTTGTTATATGGTTAAGTTTTCGTTTGGTTTATACATAGACAATCAATAGATTCATTAGATTGTCTATGGTTTATACAATCATGCTTTAATGTTTTTAAAATTGCTTACATGCTATCTTGTTTTGATGTGAACGTCCTATAATCCAGGCTTTTTGTTTCTTAACTGTCTTTAATATTTATAGTTTACTGGTAGAACTGGAAATCTTGCATTTTACAAATGTTTTACACGCACGTTTTTGTGTCTCCTAGCGTATTTTTTGCAAATAACATTGTATATAATCTGACCATTATACTTGTTTAACTCTATTCCGCAACAATACAGCTGAAAATGTATTATTTGTTGCTTAAACTATTTGAATTAATTTAAGTCCAATTTTTCAACACCAATACTCCACAGATCTAGAGATATATACTCCACACAAGAAATGAGTACTACCTGTAGTGTGTGTGGTATGGAGTGAGAAAATTGACTGCTGACAATAAAAGTACAAATGTGACACTTTTTATGCCGAGCCGCTTCTCCAGTATTTGTAAAACTCAGAGGTATGTCGGCTATTCGTATTAATATGAATATCGTAAGGGGCAAGAAAACCCCATCTAAAAGCCTTAAATGTAGTGAATTAAAGTGAAATACGAAGACCTTACAAAATGTTTTACCAACAATCGTTCAGCCACAAGCCCGCATCTTTCAGAAGGGCATACCGATGTTATAGTCAGCCAATGCAAAAAGGGTACTTTCCTTTTAAAAAGGGCACTTTTTCTCATCACTTTAAAAGTTGGGAGGCACGTGCCCCCAGTGCCCCCCCCCCCCCCTTCCTACGCCCCTGGTGAAAGCACATGCTGATTTGCTATTTTCAAACAAAAATGAACAAATTAAGGTAAATGCAACAATCATTTGAATTTAGCACAGAAGATGTGGGGTGCTAAAAACGGGAGGTAAACTAACTAAACAGTAAATTAGTTTGGTAGCACGAGACAAATACCCAAGAAAGAGCAGGAGTGAGTGTGACTTAAGAATACGGAGTTGATCTCAAAACCTTGACCTCACACTGCTATTTATACAAAGACCTTATTTTGCACTTGTACAGCTTCCGAAAATGTAGCAAAACTTCCCTATAAAACTAGGTTGATATCTACAACAGCATGGTTCTGCAATGTGTCACACGCTGCCCAACCAGGAACGCTGAAAGCGGAAGCAATAAATAGTAATTATATCTTTCTTAGATATTAATGAATGTGCCCTGGGTATCCACACATGCAGTGCGGACGGTATTTGCGATAACACAATTGGAAGTTATAGCTGCAGATGCAGAATTGGTTTCAGTGGAGATGGAAGGACGTGTACTGGTAGGTTTCTCATTTTCACATTAAACTGAAATATTTGAGAACGATATAAGAAGCATGCATTCGGTTCTTACAAAAAATTTCTCCATTGGCAGATATCGACGAGTGCAGTATAGGAACACACAACTGTCATGCCAACGCTAATTGCTTCAACACAAGAGGATTTTTCTCATGTACATGCAAAACTGGTTTTCAAGGAAATGGTGTTAACTGTATAGGTATGGCATCTGTGTTAATAAAAGTTATGATAAGCCGAAACTGGATTTTAAAAGCAAATTTTTAGCCATTGTTTTTGTTTAATCTCTTAAATAACTTGGTCAAACAGAAAAAGAAAATGGTCATAACAAATTCAGTCGAATCACACATACAATCTTTTATTTGTGTGTCCAATTCGTACTGTAAATTATATAGCTGATGATAATGAAAAATTACATGAAATTGGCTCATACAGGTACAGCGCTTGTATGCACGGTAACTTGCAACCTCTTTCCTTTGTTTTTTCCTTGAGTTGGAAAAGCATCAATATAGTGGTTTTTCGGAATAAATTTATAGCCAAGACCAAATCAAGTATGCAGTACTACCTGATAGACCGTGATAATCCCCACATCCAGAGTGTCCTTCTTTTAGTGTTCTTTAATAGATCAGTGTATATGTAACGACGTGAAGTCTGAGAGTTTCATAAGAGGTTTGACGGTTGCATGTGGGCAGGGAAAATAGTACGTTTTCGGCGATTTCTTCCCGCCAATACAATACTTTGTTATACGCTGATGTTCCAAAAAGCAGTCTAAGCAATGAAACGTCTTATACATAAGTTTTCCATTCTTGATTTCCACAAATTCCCAACTTCTCCATAACGATCAAGAAGAAGGTATACTTTATATCGCTTCGAGGTCTAGAATTGACTGAACTGGTTTAAATTAAAAAAAACAACTTCATTACTTCTAATGATTTATGTATAATAAATCCATTTTGTTTTTCAGCACGCATTTCAATTTATACAACTAAATTACACATTTTTTGGGCGCGCATATTTATGCTGCAGGCGCGCATTATGATTGACTGTTTCAAACATTCCTCGTGGACTTTGAAAAAAATGCAGTCTAACGAATTCATGTCCGACATTCCTATCTATGCAAGTGTCTTTTAATAGGTCAAGCTATATGCTTGAATTATGCTCAATATCCTCAAACTAGTATCATTTCTCTTGTTCTATATTTAGATGTTGATGAATGTTCACAAGGAACACACAACTGTCCAAGTTTTTCAAATTGCGCTAACACCATCGGATCATTTATTTGCGAGTGTGGAAACGGCTTAAGACTTCTCAACGGTATTTGTGTTGGTAAGTAAAGCGGATTGTAGTGGTAAGTTATAGTTTAGCGATATTACACTGACGATATATAGCGGTTGTCTACTACGTGAATTTGTTTGCACGATGCTAAGCGAAAGCAAGAATTCGTCAACATTACTTAGTGAATGAAGTCTTTGCAAAGAAATATATAGTTGTTCTGATTTAAATTTTACTGGTTTTTCCTAATTGGGCAAACATATTCGACTAGTGGAACACAGGCTTATAGGAAGAGGCATAAAAAGACTGAGATTTTGGTGATTTGTGTTTTGCTGGACTTCATAAAACTAGCACACAAAAATAGTATTGCTGAGTTTTGAAGCTGGAAGTACGTCAATTAATTTTTACAGTTGCGACTATATGTTGCCACTTGAGTAGCAAATGCTATAGATTTCTATTACAAAATACGGTGTTTTTGTTTTAAAGCAAAAGCTTTAGCCAGCATGACCGCAGGTCTTAATTAAAAATATGACAGCTTCGATTTTATTTTAGCTTTGCATTATAATGCACTATCTAGGACACCTACATACCAAGGACTGCAAGGTCTTTTAAGACATTAGCTCGAGAGGCATGAGAACCCCTCGTGAGTATGAGCAATGTGATCGAAAGCATTACGTGTGTGTGTGTGTGTGGGGAGAACATCCCTCTCCTGTTGTTTGTTTTTAAAGTCTTGTAAAAACGTCATTGGCGCACGAAAAATGCTTATATATTTTCGGACACATTATTTATATATTTAACAGGGGAATAATGCCCCTCAAGCCAATCACTTTAAAAGCCCCTTGTTTCTACAGTGCGACTCACGATATTACTTTTATGAGATATTTATGCCGTACGTATTCAAAATGAGCATTGCTATTCATTAAAACTTACGAACATCAAAACAAAGTTGTGAGAAGATCTTTACGATGTTGATATTTGATGTTAGTCACATGACTGAAAAAATATGGCGTTGTTCCATATTTGGGGTGGACCACGCTATTAGTTTTAGAAATATGATAACACGACAGGACGTCGTTTTTAACTTAATTGGAACTGGAAACGACATTCTTTAACCAAAAACAGCATAGTTAACAACAAGAGAATGTTTTAGCTAGAAAATAAACGAACTTGGTGTCATAGTTGAAGGATTTTTCAAAGATTACGTGGAACGGTAAAAAAGAGGGATTCTGGACTTCTAAAATGGATAAGAATGGAAGGTATTAAGCGTTTGAAGGAGAACTGTTTGTAAATTGTCATGATCAACGTCTATCAACATTTTGAGAAAGTTTGCTTTGCCATATATCTTCAAAACTAACAATGATGGATTTCTGGTAAGCAATAATAATTCTAAAAGTACCTCCACTGGTGTCGTGGAATAAACGTTTGGAACTGGATTGAGGAAAAAAATGCTTGAGAGCACAACAAGTCGAGACCGACAAGACAGACAAGTCGAGATCAACATGATAATTCCCTAATGCTGGAAAAGGAACTTCTGATGAAAGGTTTTAGGTACCTGCCAAAGAAGTGGTAGAACGATCATTTAGATCTGTATTATTAGCAACCAACATGTCTTCATATGTGCCTAAATGTGCAAAAGAGACCTCTGATCCCTATTTCCGCTGCTAACAGCAGAACTCGTTTACTTTGCCACTTTTTTGTTGACTCCTTAGCCTCGCTGGTCACATACCATCATTGAATATCAATGATCTAACCCATGCATGCATTTTCCAAGCTTTATCATGCTGATTTCGTCTGCCCGTCAAAAGGACAAACTTCTGTTGTGCTCTCAAGCATTTTTTTGCCTCAATCCAGTGCCAAACGTTTATTCCACGACACCAGTGGAGGTACTTTTAGAATTATTATTGCTTACCAGGAATCCATCATTGCTAGTTTTGAAGATATATGGCAAAGCAAACTTTCTCAAAATGTTGATAGACATTGATCATGATAATTTACGAACAGTTCTCCTTCAAACGCCTAATATCTCCCACTCTTATCCATTTTAGAAATCCAGAATCCCTCTTTTCCACCGTTCCACGTAATCTTTGAAAAATCCTTCAACTATGACACCAAGTTCGTTTATTTTCTAGCTAAAAAATTCTATTGTTGTTACCTATGCTGTTTTTGGTTAAAGAATGTGGTTTCCACTTCCAATTAAGTTAAAAACGACGTCTTATCGTGTTATCATATTTTTAAAACTAATAGCGTGGTCCGCCTGAAATATGGAATAGTGCCATATGTTTTCAGTCATGTGACTAACATCAAATATCAACATCGTAAAGATCTTCTCACAACTTTGTTTTGATGTTCGTAAGTTTTAATGAATAGCAATGCTCATTTTGAATACGTACGGCATAAATATCTCATACAAGTAATATCGTGAGTCACAGTGTAAAAAAAGCACAAACCATCTCAGGTTTGCTGTCCCTCTGGTCCTTTCTCGTATGCGTCCTTACATATAACAATGTTGTATAATGTGTTGTGTTTAGTTTAAATGGCTTGTGTTTTGTTCCTTTTAAGACACTGATGAATGTAATTCTGGGTTGCATAATTGTCACATTTCTGCCATATGTTTTAACAACTTTGGAGGTTTTACTTGTTCTTGTAAAAGTGGATATTTTGGAAACGGAACATTTTGTCAAGGTAATATAGGTCATGCAAGCTGCCGGCTGTGATAAAATTAATGTTCGTGTTAGTGTTTCTAATGATTCTGATGCTATGTTTAATCTTTCCACCTTTTACTACTTTGTTTTTCTTTCTCCTCGTTTTTATTCTTCGTCACATACAATTGTCGGATACACAAAGTTTTTGTCTCTATTTGTCTTAATTCCTTTCATTTCATAGATATCGATGAGTGTGCAGGAAATAGTGATAACTGTCATGTGAAAGCAACATGCTCAAACACAATTGGTGGTTTCAGCTGCCTTTGTGCCGTGGGTTTTGAAGGAAATGGTACTCATTGCGTTGGTAAGTGATGTTTATGAACGGTGAAACATGATGATAATTAACAATTGCAGAACTAGACTAGCTTTTTGGTGATAAGTCTGTGCGAAACAAGTTAGTGTAAAATCATTTGAACACCAAACAGCATTTCATCGTCAGTTTGCAGAATTAATTTTACTGTGCACAGAACATGCCTTAGAGGAACTTTGCTAATATTTCTATGAAATGAATTGATTTAGTTTGACTTGCTTTTAATTTGATTTTTTTAGTAGGTATGTGTGTTTTTATATTGTGCTGAAAATGCAGGCGTGCACGGAAAATATCAGTAGTTCAAAATGTGAACGAGCTGCAATAGAACCTTTTGCAGTCTTAAACAGACATCTTCCAGTTTTAAACGATATGCAATGTACTAACATACACTGTAAATTTCTTTTAAGATATTAACGAGTGTGATAGAAATACACACAACTGTCATGTAAATGGTTTGTGCACCAACACAGTGGGATCGTTTCAATGCACTTGCCTGCAAGGATATGCTGGGAATGGAGTTATTTGTGCTGGTATGTTTAAAATTTATATTTTATTTCATTGCCACAAAGTTAAGGTCCACTGTTCAAAAAGTTTTGTTACTGTATTTGTAGTCCCCGTAGAAGGACTGTGTGTAAATATATACCCCTTATACACGTTTGATTTTCATATTACGAAACGTTTCTTGTTGGACCTTTATTATGTACGAAAAATTATTCGCAGCTTAAGCTCGCTTTCCACTACGTAAATTCGTTCACGTTACGAGAGGCGACAATATGAGTTCAGCAACCTAAATAGTTACATGATTCGTCTGGCGTTGCAGTTAAAGTTTTGCAAATAAAAAAGACCTATGTTTTCGTAATTTTAGAGCGCAACTTGAATCCCGAAGTGTGCGCCAAACTTGTGGTGAAAGATATTCAAAGTATTTAAAGAACGAAAATATAAGCAAATTTATAGCTTATATAAATTTAAGTTAATGAGGCAACGCGTTGAAGGTGAGCTTTTATGTAAAAGGTGCGAAAAGATAGTTCCTTCCGACTACGTCAATGAGATAATCCCGTCTTATCTTATCGAGTTATAATAATGGCTGAAAGAAAGTGCAAAATTCTATCTAAGCATTGATAGTATTTTAAAGCGCAATCATTTTGAGAAAATGTCGCTTCTGACTTGAAACAATATTTAAAAACGCGAGGCGTTTCAGTAACTGGGTATCTTAAACCAGCATTAGTTGAGATAGCGAAATCCGTCGAAAAAATGTTGATACCTGTCCTATACTATGCAAAATCAAAAGAGGAGAACAAGATGATTATTCATGATGTTGAAATAGAAGATCCGCTTTATTATACCCAGTGTGACATGGTTGGCCATTTGTTCAAAAATGGGTTCGTAATATATGGGCTCTAATCCAATGTATATTTTTCACCAAACACTTTAAACGCATATATATGTCTTTTAGACGCGTGTATATGCGTACAAAACACGCATATATATGCGTACAAAACACGCATAGATATGCGTACAAAACACGCATATATATGGATGTTTTGTATGCATATACACGCGTCTAAAAGACACATATGCGTTTAAAGTGTTTAGTGAAAAATAATACATTGGATTAGAGCCCATATATCACGAACCCATTTTGAAACAAATGGCCAACCATAGTGTGGGAATGCATTTATATGTGGGTATTGTCTAGCCTTTTCACGGCTTGCAGGAATAGGGTCAGGGTCGGTCCATTATTACCAATAAAGGGTAATCAACAGATATAAGAATGTTTCGTGCAAACAAAATTGTCGCCCCGACAACATGCCCTTATCCATGCTTCTCGTCATATTTTCTCTTTTTAAAAGACAGGAAATGGTAAAATTGAACACATTTTCCTTCAGCATTTATTAATCTTTCTGGGTAACGCGAATCACTATTGCAAGTGCCCCACGCACAGTGTTTAGCCATTGTCTCTCGCAGTCAAACTACTTAATATTTGTATGCGCAAGTACAATGAAAACGCAATGTTCGACTGTTTCGAATTACGCTACACGTGTTAGCCGCCGTCGGTCAACCTCGAAAAGGGTGGATTAGAAAGACATGCACCTTGTACTCATTTTCTACTCGGTAAGCAGAGTCTTTCAAGATTAACTATTAAGATTAGACAAGGCTACTGACAAATGTAAAATCAGCGACAGCAATTGGCTTAAATAAATCTGGTTTGCTGTATAATGTTTGGCTTGAGAAAACACTCTCATATGAAAACACATTTAAACATTCTTATATTTCACGGTTTTCAAAGCCAACAAGCAGTGGATTCAAATTCATATACTGTATATTTCTAGAGCTGGGAGTTTTGATTCAATGTGATGTTACCCTAACATGAGTGTATTAAAAATGCAATCGCTCGCCTTTTGTTCTGCCATTTTCAATACAACATATCCTCAGATAAGTCAAAAAAGTCCAAACTCTGGATACAATGATCCTAAACGTATGTCATTTGCTGCGGTCATTTTTTTATTGTTATCATCAAGCTTGTCAACAAGACATTTTTTGGACTGGCTTACACTCTGCACGAACGCAATTCAACAGATTTTAGGAGTCATGAATGAAATAAATCATGAATTTTTGAAAAATAATTTTTGAAAAATAATTCATTTGCAGATGCCAAATATTATATCTGCTATACTGAATGATACCAAAAATGACCTTGTATATTTTTGAAAAATAGATTTATCTTTAACCTGCTTTCTCACTCCCTTTCACTGTAGATATTGACGAATGTGCAGTCAATGCACATAACTGTCACACTAATGCTCTGTGCAGCAATACACAAGGCGCATTTACATGCACCTGTAATACTGGTTACACTGGAAATGGAATAACCTGTGCTGGTATGTTACCTGGTATATATACAGTATATATATATATATATACACATATCATTAACCAGAGTTCTCTGGATTGAATAATATTTTTATTAAGCTTTCGACTCGGTGCTTCGAGTCTTTTTCAGAATACTGAAATTATTTACACATATACATTATTTAAGTTTCGCGCTGTTGCTACGTTCTTGTATACGTTCTTGTATACGTTCTTGTTCTTGTTTACGTTCTTGTATTCGCGTTGTTGCTACGTTCTTGTATACAAGAGCGTAGCAACAGCGCGAAACTTAATGTATATGCGTAAATAATTTCAGTATTCTGAAGAAGACTCGAAGCACCAAGTCGAAAGCTTAATAAAAATATTATTCAAAACGGAGAACTCTGGTTAATTATAATATGCCTGGATTACAAATCTTTAAACATATACACATATATATATATTTATATATATAAGTTATGTATACATATATAAGTTATGTTTACGACATTCAGCACTTAAATATCATAAATCACATGCAATACTCGTACTCAGAGTAATATTATATTCAAGGTTATATCAAGGAAGTTCACTTTTTACCTGGCATTTTATTCTGAAACCAAATTATTGGAAGCAATCTATGAATAGTTTTCTGACTTCATCTGAGGCCTGCATTTTAAAATGCCGTCAGCCCATCATCCTTGTAGTGACCAATGTTTTCGTCGTGGCAAGCTTCCCTTGCCATATGAAACAATATTGTAGTGAATAGAATTTATAAAGTAATTCAAGGTTGTCTTTTCTTTTAAAAACTGTATATTACTAATTACTCGTGGAGTAGGATATTTTGACTTTATTTAGAGTGAAATAGTGTGTAAGGTAATAATTTCAATACATTCATTTTTACTGTAGATATTAATGAATGCACCCTCAACCTTGATAACTGTCATCAATTTTCAACCTGTACAAACAATGTGGGTTCATTTGAATGCCGTTGCAATACCGGATATGAGGGAGATGGTGTTAACTGTCGAGGTAGTTATTTCGAAGCTCTTCAGAGCATAATGAATTTGCCTAATGCAAAATTTAATATGCAAATAATGAATGAAGATCATGTAATCAGGTGAAATAATAAGACTTTCAATAAGAGACATGCATTGGTTTGAATTTTTGGGTTTCAAAATTTCTTGCTTCACTCGCATCTTTATTAGAGTAACTTTTCTACCTTCCATCTATATTTTAAACTTTACATACCTTTAGTATATAACAACTTTTCACCCAAGTTCTAGCAACCTAATTGCATTTTAGTTGCTATAAGTCATATGATTCACAATTACTAGATATTGATGAATGTTTGAACGATCTGGATGATTGTGCTGTGAATATTGCAACATGTACTAATACTCAAGGATCATATGCATGTGCTTGTAACTCAGGGTATGAAGGAAATGGACGTCAATGTATTGGTAAGTCATGCATTTATCCAGCAACTTTTGCAACTGTGTATGGTATCGAAATTAAAATAATGGCCAAAATATGGCTATTTTAGTAATCACAGCTATAAGTATGTTAAAGTCAGTCACTTCAAGACAGAACCACCCACTCAAGTTTCGAGTATGATATTATAGTTAACAAGTCAGTAAAAACACCGCAATAGGAAGATTTTTCTTCCAGAAACAAAATTGAAGCCCAGAAAAAACCCCAATATTCTACAAAATTGGATGTAAAGATTGCTCGTAGAGCTATACCTGTATTAGTGAAAAATAACATATCCGGAACAAAGGGTATCAAATACAGCGAATCATTCTCAAATCAACAATGATATAATTCATTTTTACGATGGACAATAACATTTTAACAACCTAATTGCGAATATCTTGATTGATGCTACATTGTATAAAATCGGATTGATATCTATAATTTCCCCTAGTAATCACCCTCAGGTTGTAATCACTTTAAAAACTAGGCATAAATTGTGAAGACTGTATGTATCTGGCGGTTCCGTTTAATCCTGTTCAATTTAATAAGGAATTTGTTGATTCTGTGAAACTTGGCATTGGTATGGAGATATCTACTGCTGTTAAAGCGTACACGAAGCCAGATGTGGTGACCGCCATTAAATCGAAGTCATCTGTATCAACGTCTATTTGGTGTGTTCGGGCAATTGCTCTCACTCGGCAATTTCTTGTGGTTAATCTGATTCTACTATGCAATGATATTTCTACCAACCCTGGCCCTGTAGCAAATGGACAGATATGCTCTTCTTGTCTAAAAAGTATCAAGCAAAATCAAGCACGCTTACAGTGTTCGATATGTCGCATGAGTTTTCATCTAAAATGTCTAGATGAGAACTACGAACTGTCCAAGACCTGTCGTCTCTGTTCTACTGTGCCAATTGATTTGGTCGATCATTGCTCTAAAGATGGTGCTTGCTTCTCTCCTAAGCTTGCAGGAATTATAAAACAACGTGGTTTGAGAATAATCCATCAAAATATTCGAAGCGTTACTCGAAAGATTGACGAACTGCGAAGTTTGGTAGTAAATGAGTTAAAATCAGAGATCCATATAATAGCCTTAACTGAAACATGGGCTAGTGAGCAGATCTTGGTCGGTGAAATTGAAATACCGGGTTATAATATGTTCAGAAAGGACAGAGGTGGGAAGGGTGGTGGAGTGCTTGTATTTGTGAGAAGTGATTTATTTGTAGCGAGAAGGTGCGATTTGGAGGACACAGCTGTGGAAGGTTTGTGGCTTGAAATTCTATTGTCTAAATCGCGTGGGTTCTTGCTTGGAACGTTTTACCAAAGTTAATCGAGTAGATGGTTTGGAATCTCATTAGAATAACAATATAACTCATTATCTATGTTGGTCAACGTTTATTCAAAAATATGGTTCTTCATCGTCACGTGTGTATTGTGTTTTCGCCAAATCCACCAATCGAAGCTCTTAAATTACCCTTTTGTTCAAGTCGCGGATGGTTAAATTTCCTAACACGTTGCTATTGGTTAGTTAGGTGAAAATACAATACGCACGTGACGACGAAGGACCTCATTCCTGCATAAACCATAACAAAAACATAGATAATGACTTATATTGTAGTTCTAATGAGTTTCCAAACCATCTAACTCTATTAACTGTGGTTTTACAGACTCCCCAACTTTTCGCACTTTTATAATCAAGATTTTGTGCTTACAAGTTGGACAACATGTTGGGCATTGCAGGGTTTCAAGGTCAAGAAATGATTGTTTTAGGAGATTTTAACTGCAATTTTAATGTCAAGAAGGGCAATATAGCTGAGTGTAAACAGCTTAAACTAGCTTTTAAAACGCACCACTTAACACAGCTCATTAAAGAGCCCACCAGAATCACTATTACTCAAGTACGCTGTTCGATTTAATAGCTTCTAATAATCCCCGGAACATTAGTAGATCAGGCGTTATTGCCTTGGGTTTGAGCGATCATGACATGATTTATTGTGTCAGAAAATTGAATTGGAGAAGAGGCAGGGTTGCCAGATCACTGCAATTTTGAGGCCAAATCGTCATTAGTGTAGTCAAGTAAACAAAGAAAACAAAAGCCAAGTACAAAGAAAAACAAAAAGCATTGTTAAAGATTTGGCCTCAAAAATGCAGTGACCTGGCAACCCTGCTTAGGTTACTACAATAATTTTGGCTACTCCAATTTCAAAGGGCTCTTTTTTTAAAACATTCTGTAGATTGTTTTCGGGATAATTTTATCATGTACTTCTATGTTTTTGTTGGCGTGTAATGAGCCTTTTCAGTATGCAAGCAATAGCCAGGGTATAATTACATTCTCACGCACAATAGTAATCATTTTATTTTAATACAAACGTGGTTGGACCATTAATCAAGCACGTTTTAAAACAACTTCGCTCAAAATTTGTTTGTTTATTGCTTCAAAAATGTCGGTGTCAAAACAAGAAAAGCTGGCCCGGCAGCACGAGAATACATGGGCAGACTTACATCGACGTGTCATGTTTGTTCCCTTTGATTATGAAGAGTTTTTCCCAAAACATGTGCACAATTTCATTCAGAAGAAGGTTGTGTCCATAAGCTCTTGCACAGGTTATTTTGTACCTTGCTTATTACGTACAAGATCATTTGTACTCGGATTGAATTCTTACATTTCAATTGGCAGTCGATCATTTCCTTGCAACATGTACATCATGGTTATTGGGCTCCTACGACTGGTAAGGGTTAGGGTTAGGGTTAGGGTTAGGGTTAGGGTTAGGGTTAGGGTTAGGGTTAGGGTTAGGGTTAGGGTTAGGGTTAGGGGAATTTCATGCATGTTAGGTTTTTGGGGTTGGGATTAGGATTAGGGTTGGGATTAGGGTCAGGGTGCAGTATTGTGTTACGAATTCGCACGTTATGTTAAATTTTGACGTTTGTGATGCATATAGTTGGATGCAGATTGTTGGTTTGGAGAAGTTTTATAATTGCTGCGAGCTAAGCGAGTGGCATTATATTCTTGACGGTACTCGATTTGAAAATATTTATCATTCCAGTTGCCCCTGTGTTTTGTGTATTTCTCACTCATTGGGACTGTATCTACTTCACCAAATTTAGCTAAAGAGGGAGCGCGTAGCACGACAATAAGCGTACTGTTTTGCTGTATTAAAACTATTTTCACTCACTGGGACTGTTCTACTTCACCAAATTTAGCTAAAGCGCGAGCCCGAAGGTCGAGTAATGATTGTCGCGCTACGTGCTCCCTCTTTAGCTAAATTTGGTGAGGTAGATACAGTCCCAGTGAGTGAGAAATGTGACAACCCAAGAATGACTCGATACTGATAGTTATATATGTATTGGGATACACAAAACACAGGGGCAACTCGGTCCCAGTGTTCTCTCGACATTTCGAGCTTTAGGGTATCCTATAAAGCCATGACCGTAGGTCTGTAGGCCGTGTAGGCCGTGTAGGTCTGTAGACCGTGTAGGTCTGTAGGCCATGTGGGTATGTAGGCCGTGTAGGTCTGTAGGCCATGTGGGTATGTAGGCCGTGTAGGTCTGTAGGCCGTGTAGGTCTGTAGGCCGTGTTGGTCTGTAGGCCGTGTAGGTTTGTAGGCCATGTAGGTTTTGTGTAGGCATTTTTTGTTTTGTAGACCGTGTAGGTTGTGTAGGCTGCACAGTAAAGTAGGCTAAGTAGGTTTTGTTGCTACGCGGTTTAAGTATGCTTATAGATCTGACTGCGTATAGTAGGCGAGTGCTTTAGTAGAAATTGATTTCAGTGGCGGGGTATTCTGTAGTTACTCCTTATGATTGATGATAGACTTTCCACTGATAAATACCAAACTGCAAATGCCTTCAATAAATACTTTATTGGTGTTGTAACTAAGCTGAGGGAATCACTTGGTTTTGGGTTAACATTCGTGAATAATTTGTCAGCCTCCCTTCCATCGCAGAAGCGTTTTCCTCAATTAAAATTTGATAAAGAGTCGGAACATTTTATTCTCACTCAACTTCGATCACTTAAGAGTGGGAAAGCTGTGGGTGTGGATAATATTTCGCCTCGTCTCCTTAAAGATGCTGCGGTCATTATCACAAATCCGTTAACTCAAATTATTAATGCATCCTTGAGTCAGGCCTCGATACCAGCGGACTGGAAAGCAGCCAGAGTAATACCCCTGTACAAGGCTGGCAAGGCGAATCAAGTTGGCAATTATCGCCCTATTTCCATCTTACCTGTCATCTCTAAGCTGGTGGAGAGAGCGGTGCAAGTTCAGCTCGGCAAGCACTTAAGTGACCATAATATTTTGAGTCCTTTTCAGTGCGGATTTAGAAAGGCGCATTCCACTGAAACTGCTGCTATTTCATTAACAGATACTATTTAGGTGTAATATTGGTCAAGGACTGCTAACTGGAGCTGTTTTTATTGACTTGAGTAAGGCGTTTGACACGGTTGACCATACTCTTGGTATTGAAAACCTGGAACATAAGTGGTTCGAAGATTATCTGACAAACCGAATGCAGGTCGTCGACTATCAAAATGTTATGTCTGACTCTCAATCAATTACATCTGGTGTACCACAGGGTTCCATTCTTGGACCCTTGCTGTTCATATTATTAGTAAATGATTTGCCCTCAACGGTAGTTAATTGTAATTTTCTTATGTATGCTGACGACACGGTTCTTTTTACTCAGCTAAGGATGTTAACGTCATTGAGGAAAATTGAATGAGAACTTGGTTTAATTGGTAACTGGCTTAGAAAAAATTCCCTGTTTATCAACAAAGAAAAAACTGAATGCTTATTGTCTCCCGGAAAGTTATCGAACATTGAAAGTTTTCATGTTCATATAAATGATTATGTTATCAAGTGTGTGTCGAAATTCAAGTATCTCGGTGTACACCTTGACGAATGTCTTAGTTGGAAAGCTCATATAAAATCTGTTGTGTCGAAGGCTGGTAAAAGGATAGGGATGCTAGGTCGATTGAGAAGTAACTTAACCACTCACAGTGCAAATATTGTGTACACCCCATTTATACGTCCAGTTATGGAAGATGGTGATACTGTCTGGACTTGTTGTGGGAAAGTAAATGCTCAGGAATTGGAAAGATTACAAAATCGTGCTGCGAGGATAGTAACTAAATGTAGCCATAGCGATACAGCATTGTCCAACCTAAAGTGGGACAGTCTCGAATGTAGACGCGAACGTCATGTTTTTAATCTTGTAAAAACGTCTCTGAGAGGCCAGTGTCCTCAGTTTTTAAGAAATTATTTTATTCTTAATAAAGACGTTGTGAGACGAGTAACTTGTTACACTTGCCTAAAGTTAGAACAGAAACTGCGAAGCGTTCATTCTATTATAAGGGATGCATTGTATTTAATAAACTTAGTTCTTCCAATTAGGAAAATTATTTGGAGAAACTTTTAATGATTAGATTATTAACTTGTAATATAGCTTAGTAGTGTATATGTATATACTTTTAGATCTTAGGGCTCCCATTGATAACAATAATTTTTATTACTGACGGGCTACCCTATTGAAATAAAGGTTTCATATCATATCATATCATATCATATCATATCATATCATATCATATCATATCATATCATATCATATCATATCATATCATATCATATCATATCATATCATATCATATCATATCATATCATATCATATCATATCATATCATATCATATCATATCATATCATATCATATCATATCATATCATATCATATCATATCATATCATATCATATCATATCATATCATATCATATCATATCATATCATATCATATCATATCATATCATATCATATCATATCATATCATATCATATCATATCATATCATATCATATCATATCATATCATATCATATCATATCATATCATATCATATATCATATCATATCATATCATATCATATCATATCATATCATATCATAGAGATTATAAAGAAATAGAGGCGGCATCTGGGGACGAATCGCGGGACAAATTGAACAAATCTAATGGGGGGCAAGTTTAAGTCCCGGATGTATATCGATAAAAAACATACTGTTTTTGTCTTTTTGCTTGTTTTTATGACCATGATACGCACAAATATTGGCTATAATGGGAAAATACTTTTGTAGCTTTCTAGTTTTTGTAATTTTAGGTACAGACAGGTAGATTTTTGCATAAATATAGGAGTTTTTCAACTTTAGGTTTACCGTAGCAACGCATAGCAACCAGGTTTTGACCGACCTTTTCGCAGCGACTTTTTGCAAAATATCTGCCAAATTATGCCACTTCTGGATACAAATTGAAATTTTTTGCTTGAAACAATTATTAAACTTGTTTTAGAGGTGCAACAAGGTGTAGAACTAAAATACTACGATGTATTTAAATGTTAAAGACTTGTCAAGCGTGTTCATCTGATTTTTTCAACATGCTTCTCCTCTGAATCTACTATATCAGTAAATTCTTAAACGCTACAAATGACATACAGGATTAGGTTTAGGACTAGGGTTAGAATTAGGGTTAGGCTTGTCGTAAATTCATCATATCAGTAAATTTAGAGGCTTTTAGCAATTTACTGATATAGTAAATTTGGATGAGGAGCTTATGCTGGATTTATTCCAAATACAAACGTTGCATTTTCGCTAACAAATACTCAATATTAAACATACCCAATTTTATCCAGTATTCAAAACACAAAATTCAAACCTTACAAGGCAATCCCGCACTAATCTTTAACATTTTTGCCTTAGTTTTTATTAAAAAAAACTCTTAGTGCGAAAAAACCGGAAAAAGTTTTTTCTCAGCTTTCTCAATCTATTGCTGTGAACAGTCGATCAACAGCCAATAGGTGTAAGATGTTACATCCGGGTTTTAAATTTGCCCCCCATTAGAAAGCTTCAATTTGTCCCGCGAGCTTGACTGAATTTTAATCAGGATGCCGCTTCTATTCTTTTATAATCTCTATGGTATGTATATCAAAACATGTATTTTTCCTAAGCTTAATAATAAAATAGTTCATGGTATGTATGTGTAAATGTACACTTGGAATTTAAACGATATGTTAAGTGAAAAATCATTAGTTTATTAAGTTATTTTGTTTTTTTCTGATATAAAGACATTAATGAATGTGCACATCAAACTGACAACTGCCACCCCACCAATGCAACCTGTACTAACACACCTGGATCATTCACCTGTCAATGTGTGGCAGGTTTCAAGGGAGACGGTGTTACTTGCACCAGTAAGTAAAATATTGTTTCACTCTGGTCGATATATTTGTACACCTTTTTTTTCATGACAGAGTAGACAACTCCAAGCCAATTATTCACTAACTTACCAAACAAACGATGATACATATTATCTTGACAAAACGGAGAATCGTTATCTTTCTCTTATAGGCTTTTTTTATTGTATTGTTGGTAAAGGGTTTTGGCTAACATTTTACATCATGATATAACATTTAAAATGTGCAATTTTGTATTCTACAGTTGTAGTTCTCGTGTGTAATTACGGGAACCACTAAGAACTTTTGTTAAATTCAGTACACCGTAAAAAAAGTAAAAAGGAGAAAAAAGATAAAAAGTTCTGTTGTATTTTATTTATATTGCCGTAATCTTTTTCAGATATTGGAGAATGTAGCACAAACCCTTGTCATGTTAATGCAATCTGCACAGATACAATTGGGAGTTTTTTCTGTACATGTAAAACCGGATATTCGGGAAACGGTTTAACAACATGTAATGGTGAGTGCAATGTTTGGTTGATAGAAGAAAAGGTTAAAATATACGTAGCATTATATAATGGCGTAGTGTTTTAAAATATCGAAAATACAAGCAATGCAAAATATGAAGACATACTTTATATGGTGCTTGTTAATCTATACGTTTATATAAATTATTCGTAGATGATCAACTGAGATTGTAAGAGTTGCTAAGAATACATGAGATGTTATATTACAAACCAGCCTAAAACCGTGGCAGATTATTCGTCTTTACTCTATGTGATCTATGTTAATTTGTTTTAGACATTAATGAGTGCAACAATAATCCTTGTCACCAATTTGCCTCATGTTCAAACAATCCTGGTTCATACAGCTGTGCTTGTAACCGTGGTTTTGCTGGAAATGGTTCTGACTGCCAAGGTAATTAATTGCTCCATAATTAACAGTTCTTTGTTTTCCCACATAATGTTTTATGATTGCAGCTACTAAGACGATTTTCTTGTGATTTATTTGTGCGTCTATTTGTTTACCTGTCAGTAGTATAACTCATTGTATTAAGTGATGAACAGAAAGAAAAAAATCAAAATAGTTATTTTGATTATTTATCTCTGTGTTCTTGTTTAGACATAAATGAATGCTTGAATCCAAACATATGTCATAATTCGGCAACGTGTGACAATATTATTGGATCATTCAGTTGTCAATGCAATAATGGGTACTCAGGCGATGGATTTTCTTGTGTCAGTAAGTGTTTCAAATTGTTTAAAAAATCATAACGTTTTTGGACGAATCAATAACCAGACATTAATAACATTCCTAAATTGAGGTTATCAGGGTAAGAGTACAGGTGAGTTTTAGGAATGTTAAAAATGTTTTGCTGACTTCCTTTTACCTAGGCTCGTAATGATTTCGTTTTCCTTGTGCCAGTTAGGCACTAAGTATGTGGAAAGTCTGCAGTTACTGCATAACAAAGATATGGGAAAGTAGACCTTGGAAAACGACAACTCGGTTTTTAAGTAGAAGGATCTCGCCATAAATCAATGGTTTATGCTTGAGTACTTAGTTTATAAGGAAGGTTTAGTGAGATCTGTAAAGTTAGAAATAACTAGTAGAACAATTACAGAATGACCGGTGGACAGAGTTGCCCGGATCTTCCCAATGATGAGCCACTGAATTCCGTGCACCCTTGTGCGCTGATACTCTGAATATGCAATCGAACCTATTTAAATTCTTTTAATCATTGACAGATATCAACGAATGTCTTGCCAATCCCTGTGATCCAAATGCTTTGTGTGGGGATACTCCTGGTTCATTCACATGTTCCTGCAATGCAGGATATGCTGGAAATGGACTTACTTGTTTAAGTACGTATTTCATCACAATGATTTTAATTTTGTAAAAAAAACTATATCAAAATGTTTAATGACAATTGCTGTGATTTCGATTTTGTACAAATTATCACTTAGTTTAAAACAGAGAAAAGATAGCTTTTTTAGGCTTGCATGATGTGTTAATGAAGTATGAAGTGTATTTGTAATTTTTATAGAATTTCTGTAATTAAAACACTTAAACTGTAAGCTCGGATTTTTTCTGCTTATTATTATTATATTATTATCACACTGATTAAGATTCGAGCTTTGCATCAAAAGTTTTGCAATATCAAACTTACGTGGTACTTTGACAAAAAGACATTTATAAATGACCTGTTCAAATTATTAAAGAGTGAAAGAGATTTTTAATAGAGCTGTTCTTATCTATTTCTGTACCTTGGAAGAGCATGTATGTGTCATGAGGTTCCTTGTGAATTCTAGATATCGATGAATGTCAAACATTAAGTCCTTGCAGTCCAGATGCAACATGTGCTGATGTTCCTGGCTCGTATACCTGTGCGTGTAATGTTGGTTTTACAGGCGATGGATCAACTTGTGCTGGTGAGGCCTTGACTTTTTCTCTTGTTTTGGGGATATCTTTTCGAAATTAGATTTATAGCTCTTTTTAAAAGGTAATGCACAAAATATCGTGAGACTGAAAAAATTTCATTCCGCATTTCAACTTTGCTATTTCATTTCATTTACTTTTAATTTCATTTTTGCTTAGACATTAATGAATGTTCTGCTAATCCTTGTGATCAAAATGCACGGTGTACAAATACTCGTGGATCTTTCCTCTGTCGGTGTAATAATGGGTTTGCAGGCAATGGGATCACCTGTGTCAGTAAGTAAACGAGACAATCACGCACGTGACTGAAGGAAATACAACGATCAGCAGATCTAGTTATTAAAATAGGTTTTAAATCTAAATAAATAAATCCACATCATCTAATGACATACTAAACCTTTTGTAGCATGTTATTAAAATGGCAGGTCACATACCAATATTGCTTTTGTACTATTTTTAAGAACACTAACTGTATTCAATACTGCAATTTCAATTGACTGCTGTAAAATTTTGTTCCAGCTTTCTAATTATGTAAAGCATTTCTTTCGAATTGCAATTTGATAGTCACAAGTACGAAACTGTAAATATTACTCAAGAAGCAGGATACAAATATAATATTAATATAACACGTACCATGCATATCCAGGAAATATGGATCCAGGAAAATTGCGCAAAGCCAGGAAATAGAATGGATAAAAAATCTCATATCCAGTATATATAGGGCTAAAGGAGTTAATAATTGTCAAACAAAAACACTTAGAAATGTCTTGAAATATTGTGTAAGCCACTATAAGCAAAATAAACTTTCGATTTTATTTGTGTAGACATCAATGAATGTGGAACAAATCCATGTCACTCTCAAGCAACATGCCAAGATACTATTGGTTCTTTTATGTGTACATGTGATGGAGGCTACGTTGGAGATGGTTTCCTTTGTCAAGGTAAGAAAATCTGATAAACTATAACTTTTTTGGCTACCATTGTTCTTTAGGAAATTAGAATTCATGTGCGTATGCATTTTGGAATAGAGGTCCCGATTTGAATAACATTTTTATTTTCACATCTTTTTTAACTTCACGAGTTCAACCATCACTTCGAGTTCATAACATGTATGAGAAAAGATTTAGTTAATTAATGCTTTAAAAACCATTGAGGCAGTGCTTTTCTGGGTACTCAGCCCCAGTGAGAATATTTCAATTATTGTTAACTTTGTGAACTTCAGCCCACGGCACTGCATTACTGGCTATAGCTGTAGTGGTTATCCTGCTAAAGTCAAACTCAAAATAAAAATGCACTTAATTCGTGCCTATATAACATTTAGATATCAATGAGTGTACAACATCTAACCCGTGCCATGCCAAAGCTACTTGTGCCAACACGCCAGGATCATATTTTTGTACTTGTAACACTGGATTCTCTGGGGATGGCAGACTTCTTTGCAATGGTATTTAATTTATTGATATGAACTTATTTTAAACAATTGCATGTTATAGTCCTTGCAATATTTAATATTTAGAAAAGGTTAAAATTAAATACGCTACTTTTAGTCTGGTTGTAACATAAATATAGATAACCTCTTTATTGTACTGCAGTCCATTTCTAGTTATAAATGGCATAGATTTGGTACGCACATGTTTATTTTAGAGGAGCTTCTTGCTCGCAACCGAGAGGTCAGCAGACAGGTTTAATCCTGTTGCTTTAATAACATGGGGTGAAACTATTTACGAGCGACTGTCTACAAAAATCAAACATACCGTGGCAAGGTTCAGACTTCTGATTGCGCTCTAATTTTCGTTTTAAGTTAGCTATGGTAAGGTATGAAACATCATATGGTTAGTTTTTAAAAATACTTTTTTGTTGGCGATAAAACGGCAAAAAAATATTCAGGCATGAGGGCTGATTTTCGCAATTGCAAAATGGCTGAAATTACGCGTCATGTTTACATGGTCCGGGTAGCCAATCGTTTATTTCAATCGGCTTAATAATTCTTTAGGTACAAAGTATATCTCTTTATTGCCATAGAGAGCATTTTTATGACAATTTATTTTCACGACATCTTTTTTACAGAACAAAAAGGGGAAGGTACTGATTTTTAATGTTTGTCGGTACATCTAAAGAAGCGCCATATTTACCCATGTGCCATTCTTTCAAATTTTATGAAAATTTGCACGATAACTACTGGGAAATTGCTCTTTCTGGAAATGTAGTTTTTATTTTCGGAAAATAAATTCGCGCGCTTTGAGAAAGACTTGATTGTGACCTAATTTTAGCTCATTAAATATGCGGATATTTGCATTTAGCGATTGCGTGACTAAAAACCGCTTGAACTAAACCCGCTTGAAAGGTTATTTTGTCCGTCTTTAGCTTATAAAATTGTTAAAAAATAGAAAAAGTATTTGCCTCTTTTGGTTAGTCCACTTTTGATGTTATCAGCACTTTAAAATTGGGAAACGTGCGCTTGTTTACATTCCCTATACACTTTTAAAAATAATGAAACTATCTTTTATTGTCGTAGTTTGTCTTGCAAGTGCTTAGCTTATTATTATCTATCTCAGCAACTATGCTCGCACGCACGCGACTGCCTATCAGTCCCGTGCTTGCATGCGTGAGTGCGAACATAGTTGCTGAGATGCATAATAATAAGCTAAGTATTTGCAAGACAAACTACGACAATTAAAGATAGTTTTCTTTATTTTTAAAAGTGTATATGATTTAATTATCTAAATAGCAAAATGGCATAGAAGTGTTGCCTGCTTGGTATGGACTATAGGTTGTCAACAAGCTGCAGCAAGCCAGTCGATTTACTGAGAACAACCAGCAGAATGTGCCGTTAACAACTTACTGCAAGTCAAGTTCTGAACGGTGGCACGGACTCTGACCTCGTGACTTAGCATAATATAAAAAATACCGGCTCGAGCTGAAATCAAGTCCTCTTCACTTTCAACTCCAGAGAAACACCAAGTTGACTCATGGTTAGAAATTTCTTTCTGGCATTCAGTCAGAGGAATAATATCAAATGATTTTTTTGCATCTCTCCAAATGACAGAACAATCCGTGCCCATTATGGGACCAAAAGAGCATCTAGACAACGCCATTTCTACATTAAAGTTCTTTTAACTGTATTATATTACTTTATTATCCCAGTGCATGTAAGTGATTGACAACAAGAATTAATGGTCGCCGCAAAAATATACTTGTGGCGTGCAAGTTGAAATTTCTATTTACTGTTGTTATTGTAATAAACAACTACCAAGCCTTCACAATTTTTTACCCAGGACTGGCCAGGAGCTGCCTGACAATCTGACATAACGTTATGCCACTGTTTAAATTGCTGCAGTCTGCATGCGGGAATGCCAGTATTACTTACTAGTATTAATCGCAGCCATAACTGCGAGATAACTAGTATAGTGTAACAGTCAAAATCTGGGCAAAAAGTTTAGAATTAATAAATATATTGTAAATATAAAGTTTAAAAAATGCAGCTAATTTTAGAATATAACCTCTAATTGTAAAAATAGCTCCACTGACATATCTGTATGCGAACATTACATAATTTCTATTTTACTGTAATTACTTGTTTATTACCAATAATAACAACGGTCGGTAAGTAGAAATTTCAGTTTGTACGCCACAAGTATATTTTAGCGGCGACCGCCTTGTTGTCCTTACATTCGGATAATAGAATAAAAAAGCATACCAATTATATACGAGATTGTCCGCATTGAAGTTGAAAGAATCTTGTTGGCTTGTGATAAAATCAGTCGACTGAAGCAGGCTGCATAGTATATTAACAATAAAGAATAATTGTTTTAAAGGAAACAAGAACTGAATTTAAACGGCCAGATTTGTATCACCGGGATGTAAACAAGCGCATGCACGTTTGTCAATTTTACAGCCCTGACAACCTCAAAAGTGGACTAACTAAAAGAGGTAAGTACTTTTCTGGGAGGGTTTAAAATTCTACGACTAAAGACGAAGAAAAATGACCTTTCAAGCGAGTTTAGTTCAAGACGTACGTTTTCAGTCACGCAACCGCTAAAGAATGCAAATATCCGCATATTTAATTAATGAGCTAAAATTAGGTCATAATCAAGTCTTTCTCAAAGCGCGTGAATTTATTTGCCCAAAATAAAAAATGCATTTCCAGAAAGAGCAATTTCCCAGTAGTTATCGTGCAAAATTTCATAAAATTTGAAAGAATTGCACATGTAAAAATATGGCATTTCTTTAGATGTACCGACAAGCATTAAAAATCAGTACCTTCCCCTTTTTGTTCTGTAAAAAATATCCTATAAATAAATTGTCCTAAAAATGCTGTCAATGAACAACCAAGAGATATATTTTGCACATAAAGAATTACTAAGCCGGTTGAATTCACTACCCGGAATTGGCTACCCGGACTATGTCAACATGACGCGCAATTTCAGCCATTTTGTAATTGCGAAAATCGGTCCTCTCGGCATTAAAGTTTTTGCCGTTTATGTCGCAAGCAAAAAGTGTTTTCAAAAATTAACCACATGACGTTTCACACCTTACCATAGTTAACTTAAATCCAAAATTAGAGTGCAATAAAAAATTTGAACCTTGCCACATATTTCTGATTTTGTTTGATTTTTACAGACAGTCGCTCTTACAAGTTTGTTAACAATACCTAGTTTACAGGTAGCTTTGTAAATAGCTACCTCAAAAAATATACATAAATCTATTAGTAAAATCTCCGATTGTTTAAAAAATGGCTTCGACTATTTTGCCTTGTTTTGATTTATTATAAAGTTATCATAACTATAACCTTAGTTATATTTAAATCAGTTATTGGAGTTTTTCCCAAACAGAAATCGTATTTTCAAGTATCTGTCTACTTTGCTAGTGTCTAATGTTTGCAGTACTTTCCATAAATACTGAAACCATTTGTTGTTGCAGATACTAATGAATGCTTGGATAGCCCATGTAGTGTTCATGCTAACTGCTTGAATACACTTGGATCATTTTCATGTGGTTGTAAATCAGGTTTTGCTGGAAATGGATTCTTTTGCTCAGGTTTATTAATATTTTTTAAATTGAAAAATTGTCTGAGGTCTTGTCTAATAACAGAAACGTATCACTAACAGAAGTTTTATATGCTTTAACAGATATCACCAGTATTCTTTTTGTTCTTTTATCAAATATTCAAAGCTGAAATATTTAGATCCTGCCATAATTTTTTTCTTAAGACATCAATGAATGCCAACAAAACCCATTCCCCTGCGCTGCTGGTCGAGCTAATTGTGTAAATACTATCGGCTCATATAACTGTACCTGTAAAACTGGTTTCACTGGAAATGGAGCTGTTTGCATCAGTAAGTAAAAACACATTTGATGTCCAAGTTTTAATATTTACTTCGCTACTTGTTTCTGATCATCGGTTAAAGTGACGTTTTACCATATAAGGACTCAGGGCGCTGTAAAACACGGGCGGGGAAACGCGGAGATATCGCGCTCATCCATGTGTGATGCGGCTTGAGACTGGCGCTAGCGCGTTTTTTGCGAGGAATGTAAGAAGAAAGGCAAAATCATGGCGACAAAAAAAAGAGTTTTTAAAATGTCAGAAATTCAAGACGATATGAAAGGTAAGATTCAAATAAAATCAAAATATTTAATTAAAATAAGAAATTAAAGTCTGGTATATTAATACTGCTGCGTTACTTTTGAATTTAGGATATTCTAAGTTAAAAAATGAACATATTAAATAAAAGTATTGCATGTCTTATTCCTTCACAATTTGCTATCCTACGTGCAATAGGTAGAAATGAACAGCGGTTTGTTCTACCCGTAAGATATATTAAACATCATATAAAGGTACCAAAATTCCTAAATTTTACTATAGTTAACACGTGAAGACAAGGTATTTTATCAATCCTTCGTTCTGCACGTTGACATACTTTTTTATACTTTTGTGGCGACGAACAAGAAAAACAAATGTTTCAGATGTTGCCACAATATTTGACACTAATTGTGTTCTCAAAAACCCCGCCTGATGCACTAATCGTTTAACGAATTGTCAAAATCTAATCCATTATACTTATTTTTGTTTCAAAATTGAATTTTCTGGTTTGAATTTGATGTAAAAAACGTGAAAATGCATGGCAAGACTTCGCTCGCCATAATAATATACAACAACACAATTTGGTCGCAAAGCGAAGCGCGGAAAATTACATTTCGATGCATAACTTTTTTCCTGGGTGTGAAACATGTCCTGAAACTTCGCATGAACAAAGATAAAATTATGCTACATCCAAAATTTGCTAGTAGAAGACCGGCTTTTTTGTTTCAAAACAGTTTTTCTGGCCTGAATTTGACGTGTCAGGTGTGAAAATACAACAAGACATTGCTCGCCATAATACAACAACACAATTTGGTCGGAAAACAAAGCGCGGAAAACTTACATTTCGATATAACTTTTTTCCTGGGTGTGAAACATGTTCTGAAACTTCGCATGAACAAATCTGAAGTTATACTACATCCAAAATTTGCTGGTAGAAGACCGGCTTTTTTGTTTCAAAACAGTTTTTCTGGCCTGAATTTGACGCGCCAGACGTGAAACTACAATAAGACATCGCTCGCCATAATAATATACAACAACACAATTTGGTCGCAAAGCGAAGCGCGGAAAATTACATTTCGATGCATAACTTTTTTCCTGGGTGTGAAACATGTCCTGAAACTTCGCATGAACAAAGATAAAATTATGCTACATCCAAAATTTGCTAGTAGAAGACCGGCTTTTTTGTTTCAAAACAGTTTTTCTGGCCTGAATTTGACGTGTCAGGTGTGAAAATACAACAAGACATTGCTCGCCATAATACAACAACACAATTTGGTCGGAAAACAAAGCGCGGAAAACTTACATTTCGATATAACTTTTTTCCTGGGTGTGAAACATGTTCTGAAACTTCGCATGAACAAATCTGAAGTTATACTACATCCAAAATTTGCTGGTAGAAGACCGGCTTTTTTGTTTCAAAACAGTTTTTCTGGCCTGAATTTGACGCGCCAGACGTGAAACTACAATAAGACATCGCTCGCCATAATAATATACAACAACACAATTTGGTCGCAAAGCGAAGCGTGGAAAATTACATTTCGATGCATAACTTTTTTCCTGGGTGTGAAACATGTCCTGAAACTTCGCATGAACAAAGATGAAGTTATACTACACCCAAAATTTGCTAGTAGAAGACTGGCTTTTTTGTTTCAAAACAGTTTTTCTGGCCTGAATTTGACTTGCTAGATGTGAAAATACAACAAGACATCGCTCGCCATAATACATAAAACAATGGATTTAATTTAATTTAAATGGTAGGGTAATGAGATAAAATTGTATTAATATTTTAGCATAGTATTTAATTACTTCTATCACACGCAAGGTATTGTGCTTTTTGTCGTTGAATGCTTGTTGAAGGAAAATATCAGGACAAAAACTTTACTGACACTATAAAAATATCCGCAAAACTTAAAGCGTGGACCAGCTAATAATAGTGTTTTTTTCTCAGTGAGGTAGGTAGAGATAAGTTTGAACAGACCAAATTGTTGACATTTAACTAGACTTTATGTTGCAGGTGGCATTGGGTAGAACTTTTTTGTGCTTTTTTCATAAAACGAGAAAACCGTACGGCCTTTGTAGTTTTTCGTGTGTGTGATAGTCGTGAGCCGTACGACAATGTAGATTGTTTTCACGGCAAAAGTATAGATGCAAAAACATACAAAACATCTATAATTTTTTAATAACAAAAGCACAATTTGTCATAAGTTAACGCGAGAAATAGTCCTTACGAGGTACATAAGTATCAGCCTATATATAGGGCTAAAATCTGAATTATTTTGTCCTTCAAAATACAAAAAGCGATTGTAAAGCAGCGAACGACCTGCAACATTTTGCTATAAAATTCAATGCATGCATGCACGGACCAGCTAATAATAGTGCTTTTGTCCCAGTGAGGTTAGTTGGGATAGATTTTAACAGACCAAACTGTTGTCAATTAACATTTGTGCTTTTTGTATAAACGAGAAAACCGTGATGACAATGCTTGCCTGTCAATGACACATGCAATGGATGTTAAATTTCAGACATTGTTTCATACATTCACTAAAATTTGGACAAAAGGCTGTAAACTGCGAAAATATTTCTCGTACCTTTCTATTTTGTGAATTTATCCTTTTACAGCATTTTTTAAACATCCTTCAAGGGTTACATCCCAATAATCCCACTGAAAAAAGCGTTTTTATATAACCAACGTTCTGTTCGATATGTTCGACACTTCGATTCGTTTGGCGTTTGCAAAACCTTAATTTTGTCCACAATCATGAGATTTTGAAGCTTTTATTTACTTTGTCATATATCTTGACTGACTCCAACATCTATAGCCTAGTATCTGCCTGGACAAAGGACAGCGCCATTCGAAAATCAATTCTTTTTCTTTTATTTTTCGGCTCGTTTTCACGTTTTTGTTTTAAGTTCGTGCGGGGGGGGGGGGGGTACGCGCATCACACATAGATCAGGGGTGCCATAGCCGTTTCCCCGCCCGTGTTTTACTACGCCCTGAAGGACTCTATCTCCACAAATAAACAAATTAGTTTAAATTTTCCCGAAAGTATTTCAAAGGCTAAACACATTGATAACGGCAGTAGGGATATAAACCTGACTGGAATAGCAGTTAGTTTTTGTAGGTTTGTTGTTTTAATCATTGTTTCTTGATTTACTTTCTTAGATATCAATGAATGCTTAGACATGCCTTGTGATGTCAATGCACAATGTTTAGATCAAGTAGGCTCCTTCCTTTGCACTTGTAACACTGGTTTCTTTGGTGATGGGTTTACTTGTGCAGGTACAATTTTTTTTAATCTTAACCCAGCTTATTTTCTAACTATATTTTTCCAGCCTATAGGTGGTACAAACTTGCTCTTGATTTTATTATTTTGGCAGTTGTCAATGTTTTGATGCATAGTCCAATGTACAATGTATGATGTTATGAAAAAATCATTTATTTTATCGCTAATGTATAATGTCATGTATTCATGGAAATTTAAAGTAAAATCCTGTTTTATGTTATTCTCAGACATTGATGACTGCAGGCAGGCAAGCTCATGCCACTCTCATGCCATGTGTGAAAATACAATTGGCTCCTTCACATGTACATGTAACACTGGGTATACTGGAAATGGTCAATTCTGTTTTGGTAGGTTCATTTTATGGAAATTCACATTGTGATTTCTGAATAATCTGTTACATTGGCATCTAAAATCTTCAAATGAAATGATGAAAAATGATAAGTATCTTTAAAATGGACAGTCACTTAATAAGTCATGGGTAAAATTCAAAGAAACACAATTTTAATCACTGTCTTTTTATAATATACTCTTCATATGCCATAATTTATTACTGGCAAAATTAAAAGCATATGGCCTTCAAGATTTGGCCCTCTAATTGATGCGCTCATATTTACAAGATCGCAAACAATGAGTAAAGTGTAATGGTGTATATTCTGGTTGGCTTCCTATTCGTTGTAGTGTTCCGCAAGGAAGCTAAGCTTACTGGGACTCTTATTATTTAACATCGTTGTAAATTATGTGAATTATACAGTTGGAAACTCATCCCTCCGATTGTATGCTGATGACACCACCCAATACGCCCATAATACTAACGCAGGTATTCTTGAATATACCCTTAATCTGGATATCTGTGCACTATCTGATTGGTTTAAAGCTAATCATTTCCACATTAATAGTGATAAAACTCAAGCAATGATACTGGGAAAGTCAAAGTATAGTTATAATCTGAAAGTGGATAATTATATATAATCAAATGATCAAAATTAAAGATACTCTGAAAATCCTAGGGGTGACAATAGATAAAGAGTTGAACTTTAAACCATATATCAAGGATATTCTAAGGAAAGTGTTTTCCAAGATTGCTGCCCTACGACGACTGAAAACGTATCGTGCCAAGAGAAACGTTGATTAAGCCACATAAGGCTTATGTTTTACCACACCTTGAGTATTGTAGTCCACTGCTTATAGACATTAGTAAAACACTTAAAAACAAATTAGAAAACGCTAACTACTATGGCTTATGTACCATGATGAATTTAGGAAGAAATGTGAGATATGAGACGGTTTTGAATCTAGCAACCATGCGTTCGCTTGAATATAGAAGAGTTGAAAAGTGCGTCTCTAATAATATTCTACACATGTTTTAAGCCAAATAGTCCTACGTATATTTCAATTTTTTTCAAGCTTCGTAATACTCCATATGCTTTAAGAGGTAGTGGTCATAATGTGGTACAGGATGTATATAATAGTTGTTATTTGCATAACTCTTTTAAGCATATTATTTCACATATTTGGAATCAGTTACCACTTTTTGCCAAGTCATCTACCTCGTTATCTGAATTTAGAAACCAGTTAAACCAAACTGACCGGCTTGGTTGTCAATGTTATGCATGTATATAGTATTGTATGTAAATTATTACCGTAATACTATTTTATTTTATTTTATACTTCTTTAAACTAATGTAAATGTTTAACTTTAGTAATAGGTATTATTGTCGAGCACTTCTATCATGAGCCTCTGGCTCGAGTAATTGGGCAATCATACTCCGTTTAATTCAACATTAGATAAATTACTCTATTCTATTCTACTCTAATATACTGACAGCGAATCGTTTTGATTTGCATAAACTTTAATCACAATTTTCGACGCCTCTAACATTTGCATTTTAAATGTAATTGTATTGAACGACAATTTAATGTAGCTTTGTACACAATTCATAAAAGAACGACCACTCATTTTGTTAATCCGACTTAAATTCATATGATTTCTGTGGTAAATTTGGTACTTGAAAATAAAATTTTGTAACATAAAATATGCAAAGTGTAGAGGGGTACTCAGAAATGCCATTCAAATGATGATCTTATGCTTAGACCGTATTACTTCTTATTATTGTTAAATATTTCCTTTTTGTTTTAGATATAAATGAATGTCCAAGTCAACCATGTAGTACTTTTGGAAACTGCACAAACAGTCCTGGGTCGTTTCTTTGTCATTGTAATTCTGGCTTTGAGGGAGATGGTCTAATTTGCAATGGTACATGATTCATTTATAAGTTACAATATTAATACACTCACAAGTATTGTGGATTTTCTTTTTTAGTAATGCAAATTTTTGTACTTTTTGACTATTGTGGTGATACTACGTATACCAATAGGATTAGTCATTTCTAAATTCATTTTTAGATGTAAATGAATGTAATGTGACCAGACCATGCAATTCTTTGGCTAACTGTGTTAATACAATTGGTTCTTATGAATGTGGTTGTCAGACAGGTTATACTGGAGATGGTTTAAGTTGTGTTGGTAAGCGAAATTGCAGTTTATATATGCTGTAGGTCAAAGTATGAATATATCTTTGAATATTTTTTACCACGTTTAGTCTTTATTAGTACTGTTGACGGATAATGTTGCAAAATTTTTTGTTCCTGTTACCACAACCATCGATTTAACAAATAGATTTCGCCTTTGTGTGCGGCTGTACTGTAACACAGATGACGTCATGGCGTGCGAAGAACAAACTAGTTTGGCATGAGACGAAGTCGAATACCCTGACTTTTTGTTTTTTCATGCAATTACATTTTCTGTGCTCTAATATAGTACTAAAACTAGAAACACATGCATGCAGCAACCCCTCGCCATTAACTAAGAGCATGCAGCAATATTTTCAGAATTACATGATGTACTTGTATAGGTTGTTGTCATAGCAACACGGCAATTGTTATTCTTTCTGTATATTTTTTCAAAATGACAAAATATTGAGTTTTTAATCCTTGTTTTATTGACAGTTTTTTAAAATGGCACAACATCTGTCATCGATATGTTATTACGCCTAATGTAAGCTTAAATTTGGTATACGACCTATTAATTACATATATTAGACGTTTTGAAATATTTCTGAAACTAAATTTTTATCTACATAAACTTTGTCTTTGCGAGTTTGAAAAAAGACCGTTTCAAGCCAATTTTGTATCTTCGCTCATATTCTTTTACATGTAAAGTCCGTCAATATTTTAAAATACAGTAATAAGAAGACAGTCTTGCATTTACAAAACATAAACTTACTCTGGAATTTAAACAGTGAATAGACTGGAGGAGTACGGCTACGCCGGCCTTTAGAAAGCATTAAGAGCAGATGTCTGTAAGAATCGAGATTCTCGCAGCAGTTTAAAAAAACCGAAATTCTGTTTATTCCATCAAAACATTCTTTTTAGGGATCTGTTTTAGAAAATTATATTTAAAAGTCCCGTATAATTTTATTTTGTTAAATTTACAAAATTTCAAAAATCCGTCTGACAGGCGTGTTTTCAGCTATTTATGGAGGTCTATTAGTATCAAACTTCAACGTTTAGCCTTAGTAAGAAAGGAATAAAGTTTTTATGCAAATCAGGTAATAAACAACTCAAAAAGTTGACTTTCAACTAATATTTATTTCTGCTTGATGTTTGCTTACTTTGATTTGGGCCATTTCCTACGGTTCACTGTTAACAGCAAATGAAGACGCGTAAACCATACTAATACTCAAAAAGCCAAAACTTTTTCTGGTATATGTATTTCGGACACGAAGCTTCCTTTATTCTAAAGTTTATTTATCATTTTTTCACGGAAGAAGTTTTCAGCTTGGGAAATTCAAAGATAGGTCTAAATAATAATTTCAATTTGACCGATTTATAACTCTTTCCGATATGAATTCAAGAAGCGCTTCTCCAATAAAACAATGTTTCTTCCATTGGATTTATTAAAAAACCTCTTTGTAACACCAATAAACAATAACCTACGTTCTAGAATGGCGATATTGATTGTAACTTGTGAGAGTAGTGGCTACAACGATTTTTTTTACCTGTGCGTGCTTGCAAATCAATTGTTTAAAATGCTTCTTATTTTGTTCCTAAATATACCGATTAATTACTTAAATACAATTGCTGAATGAGCAAACATTCAGCAATTATTTATTAATAAAACTATAGAAAATCTGCACTAGAGAGTAGAGATTGTTCTAGATGGGGGCGTTGTAAGGGGCGTAACCTTGTTTTGATATAATTATTGCAATGCTGCAATTGCTCATTTGCTACTAAACGCAACATATACTGTCTGGACTTATTCTGAGAATTGCCATATATTAGTTTTGTAGCGCATGCAGACATGGCCGTCTGTGCTTTTAAAAATCTCGTAGATGAAAGTAGCGTCTGTTGGACGTCTTCGGAATATACCGAATTACGTTGCATTTCGTTAAAAGACTGCAAAAGAGACGTGACAAGACATCTTGAGTTTTACAAAATTAGTAACGATCAAGGTGTAAACAACGAGATAAAATTATTGCTTGCACGAGCAGGTATGTTTGTTAATATTTTTACAGTTCCAGTTTGGCCGTGTTTGGTTTAAACACTAATTAAGCAAATACTTTTTGCTCTGCAAGGTGTCTTTAGAGTTGAAGATTCGCGTTATTCAATAACAATATGCCCCCGCCATCGTGACCAGTTCGGTCTTCGTTGGAGATGCGGGAAAGTAAACTGCGCATTAACAAAAGAAGTAGCTTGGCACAAATCGAACAGAGCAAAGGTAGATCGATGTATCAACAGCAGTGAATCACAGTATCTGGTAGCCAGCACGCAGCAATTAATTCCAGTTGGATCCCGTAAGTTAAATTATTGTATTGCAGTCAAAATACAAAAACATTGATTTGTCCACATTGGTTTCTGTGACACGTTTGTTTTCACTAATAGCGAATGATTTGCTGTCAATTTAATACTGAAATTGTGAAACATTTTGAACTACTCCAGCTGCAGAAATTTCAACCCGGAAAAATTGTAGCGCTATTATAATTTACAGTTGACGGACTTGATTTGATTGGTTTCAAGAATAAACTTGCGTTAGGTATAAATTTTTCCCGGTTGACGTTGCTGCAAGTAATTACTCTGTAAAGTGCAAGTACTCTGTAAAGTTTCATTCATTTAAAAGCAAATATTCGTTAAACTGAAATGCACAACGTATGACAGAGATAATATAGTGGGATTAAAACTCTGGACCCCTCTGGTATTTTAATTGTGCAAAAGTCATTCATGATAAAGAATGGCTATTATATAATGTAGATGGGAACCCAAAATAAAAACAGTATCTTTACTATGTTGAACTTGAGAGATCCTTCTGTAAATGGAGAAAAATACAGTGGCTCTACTCGCTTTATATTTTCGACCACACCTATTAATTACCATGACATGTATAGTCTCCTACGCAGCCATTCCTTACTGTATAGTGCCGGTTAATTATAGGACCTCGGCTGCGAAGGAAACTAATTACCACGAGAGCCATAATTGTAGGGTCATGTCTGTTTTAGTTCATTTTCAAGACTCGTAGAATATACTCAGAAACTACAATATGGTTAAATTATGCGATTATTCGTATATAAATTATATTTGAAATATCGTTAATGACCTGACGGTTTACAAAAAGGTGCAAGCCTCATGATTTCGCCGCTCTCTAAGTTTGAAAGTGAAATTGTCACTGATGTATACAACCAACAAATGGGCGTAATTTTCAACATAAACTAAAACTGTAATAAGATGTGGTAAAATTTTCTAATATTTAATTTGACTGAAAAAACCCAAGGAACAATGAAACGAGGCTTGTATTTGACGAAGGTGATGATGTTGGGTTTTTTAATACTAGCTATATCTTGTCTTAGCTATTTGTACGACGTGCAAGAACAATCTTGACGAAAAAATCAAGCAAAAGTTATCTTTACCAGATCCTTTCGCAAAAGAAAACGAAGTCGCCAAACAGGAATTAGCATTAGATCCATTTGGCTCTGCTTTGCCAGAAATAACAGTTGAGCAGGTACATATTGTATGCATGAAGGAAATGTATACAGCTAGGGTGATTAAAAGCGTCCGACGACTATGGAGGGGTTCGCAATAAGAAGCTTTCGATAGTTTGTTCATATATATATTCAATTTGCTTTCAGGTGGACAACAAGTCATCTCTTCTAGAAGAGGAATGTAGCAGTTCCCTTGATGAAATAACAAAATCCCTGGGCCTTCTGGAAGTCAATGACTCACTCTTTTCACCAGACGAAGATAGTATAACATCCCTATCAACTCAAAGCGACGAGCCGATTCCACACTCAAACGCGAAACACGAGAAGCTTAACGAATTTCTTGTTTCTTGCTGAATTGAGCCACTAGAAAGACGGTGGTTGAAGTGGAACGAAGCAAGCGACAGAACCAAACAGCGTTATATCAAGAAATCATCAGATATTATATCGAGCGTCCTACAGACTATATCTACTGACAACGCAGGGTTCATTTGGCAAGAATTGATATCTAATTCCCCTGCTATATGCACGAAACTTGGAGTTGACTTGTTATCACCTTTGGAAACGAGTTACATGGAGGCACTCGCTGAATCATACCACAATGCCCACAGTTGGGAGACCCGAAGACAAATATTGTCCATCATGTCTAGCACAGCTAACTATAACCATATTGTTAAATTTATACCCGGTTTAACCAGGTACCGTTATTCGGTAGCTAACTTGCACCGCCTCCAGTTTGGTCGAGGAGCACCTGTAGAGCACCAACCTTTGACTCGGGTTTTCTCTGAGTGCAGTGCCACAGTTAGGAAGTCGCTACAAGGTCTCGACTACTACGCAGCGGAAGGAGCACAAGCCTTTGATAACTTGATCAAGATTGTACATCAAATGGGTGAGTTGATTTCTAACTCCACCTGGGAAACTAAAACGACTGAATCTTTAAAAACTTCAAAGCACTATTTAAAAGGAGATTATAAGGTGGGTTTTGTAGGAGACTTGTTTGAACAGCTTAGTCGATTGTGTTAATTAATATTTATCTATACTTTTGAAATTTAGGTGCACATTAAAGAATCGTCCGATATAACTGAGCACTGTATTATTTATTCCATGAGTGATGGTAAAGATACAGACTACAGGAAAAAGTGTGGCCATCGACATGACATCATTTGCGAGAATTGCCACGTATTAGTTAGTACTCTTGCTGACATCCAGATGAAGGCCACTACAGCCAATTTTCCTACCATTGATGATCGCGATGAAGTAGCGTATATGGTCAACTCCTCTAAACTTGCGATCGAGTCATGGCAATGTCATATTATAAGGTGTGTAAATCAAGACCAGGCACGAATTGACGTCCTAGAGCTTTTGGATGATCACACTATTCTGGTAATAAACGACTGGGCTATGAAATTCATTCCATAGAAGTATCGCGAATCACAGGCAGATTGGTATGGTAAACGTGGTATTTCGTGGCATATTTCAGTAGTTTATTACCGGATCGACAAGGTGACACACTGGCAAGCATTTATTAATATCATACAAAGCTGCTGCCAAGATAGCTATGCCGTTGTTCTGATCATGCAAGATGTACTAGCCACATTGAAGAGTGAATGTCCGGAGGTAAACAATGTCTACTTTCGTCAGGATAATACAGGCTGCTACCACTCGGCACACACCATTCTTAGCTGTCCAGCAATAGCAAAATCTGTCGGGATGAAGATAGTCCGCATCGATTTCAGTGATCCACAAGGCGGCAAAGGTGCAGCGGATAGATTAGCCGCCACCTGCAAGGCACACATAAGAGCCTACATAAACGAGGGTCACGATGTCGTGACGGGAGAAAACATGAAGGATGCCCTCCAGTCTAGTGGTGGAATAAAAGGTGTTCGAGTGGTAACAATGCAAACCATCCACAGTTCATCCAGCGATCAAAGAAAAATCCCCAACATCAACCAGTTAAATAACTTTCAATTTGATGGTGAAAGCATAACAGCATGGCGGTCATATGGTATTGGAAAGGGCAAAAAAGTAGAGCCAGTGAGCCCCTTAAAAGGTCAGCTTTTGAAAAAAACACGTTTATCTAGCAGAATAGTTCGGATAATGATCCAATATTTATTACAGATTATAACTACAATTGGCTGGAATCCACTTTTACTCCAGGAATATTTAAACGAATTGAAAGAAAGAATCCTGGCGGTGCTGCAACAAGCAAACCAGAGAACGTAGACGAAGAACTATCAGTACAAGAGCAAGAAGGTGATCAGATCAGTACCAGTTCCGCTTCTGGCTATTACTCCTGCCCACATGATGGTTGTATAAGGGTCTTTCAGAGGCTTTCTGCATTAGAGAAACATCTTGCCTTGGAGAAGTGTGAACAGAAACTGGAAAGGTTATCCCTACTTGACCATGCAAACTTGGTTATAAACAATATTTGGAAGAGGGAATTGGCATCATACCCACTCTAAATCCAACGGTGACAGCTACATCTTCCGCTAACCCTACCGTATCTGAAGGTTGGGCTCTGAAGGCAAACAAGAAGTTATACCGCTTCAATGAAAAACAGAAGCAGTATTTGCAAGCAAGATTTAACATTGGACAAGAAACCGGCAGGAAAATGGATCCAAATGTTGTTTCATCACAAATGCGAAAAGCTCTTGATCAAGACGGGAAATGCCTCTTCAATGTCAGTGAATTCTTGTCGCCACAACAAGTAAAGTCGTATTTCTCACGTCATGCTGCAAAGGTCCGGCAACAATGTGATGTTTTGGCCGAACATATCATTGCAGCTGACGAAGAAGCGAATTTCTGTTCGTTAAGAGAGGCTGCGTGTTCTAACATCCAATTGCAGCATCCTATCGAGTTCAACCAGTACAATATTTGTATGATGTTTTCAGAGGATTCACTACAAAAGTTGAAGCTTGGATTGTTGCAAGAAATGTGTGAATGCCTACAGCTAGACGTACCAAAGAAACGAGTGCGACGAAAGGCACTATACCTGACTTTGGTAAACAAAGCTGTCTGCAAATGCTCTTACCAGACCCATTCCACGTGATGGCATATAATCAGTTAATTAGTTAATCATGCATACCGATAATGTCCAAAAACTGAAAAATCATTGGAAAAACTAACCATGTCACCACTATTTATAAAATCCATATTGCTAATTTTGAACGGAAGCTATCGTTTAATAGTGCAACAAGGAGTTTGTTACCAAAATCATGGGAGGCCTATATTGTTTATTGAAGAAGCGTTGATTTAATTCATATCAGGAAGCGTAATAAAAGGGTCATCTTGAAATTTTGTTTAGAGCGTTCCTTGAATGCGGTGTATAAAATGATAAATAAACTTTAGGATAGTGAAAGCTTTGTGTCCGAAATACATATACCAGAAAAGGTTTTGGCTTTCTGAACATTAGTATTGTTTACACGTCTACATTTGCTGCTAAAACTGAACCGTAGGAAATGCCCCAAATCAAAGTAAACAAACATCGAGCAGAAATAAATATTAGTTGAAAGTCAACTTTTTGAGTTGTTATTACCTGATTTGAATAACAACTTTATTCTTTTCTTACTAAGGCTAAACAAGTGCGTTGAAGTCTGGTATTAATAGACCTCCATAAATAGCTGAAAACACGCCTGTCAGACGGATTTTCGAAATTTTGCAAAATTTAACAAAATAAAATTATACGGGACTTTTAAATATAATTTTCTAAAACGGATCCCTAAAAAGAATGTTTTGATGGAATAAACAGAATTTTGGTTTTTTTAAACTGTCGTGATTCTCACAGACATCTGCTCTTAAAACACAAGTATAAATACGCATTATCAACAAACGTGCCTTGTGTTTCACGCCGTAGACAATTCTTGGCGCTTCTCTGTATTTTCCAAGAATTGATCTCTCTTCAAGAGTCTTGTCGTAGTCGTTTTCGTCTCAGTACTTGTCTTTTTGGATGCCATATTCTTGAGATCATAAATGACCACTCTTCGTTGGTTGTGAAAGTTGCCAAATCTTTTTGCAAAAATACAAAATATTGTAGAGCGGAAAGCAAATTTAGATTACAGATGTTTAGATATTTGCTTGCTGTCAGTTGAATTAATCTATTTATCAATAGTAACGCCATCTTGAATCGTGATGCATTGTGGTCTATCCAGGGTAAAAACCAACATGTAAATACCGCTATCGTTAGACGAATACGCCGTACAGGACAAATATTGCGATGAATGTTTTCTTCGTTACAATAAAGATATGTCCATCAATATTCTAAGCACTTTATGCCATCAGTGTGCACATATGAGGTAGTCGATTTAAATAATAAATTTCATTTGGATTTATTTATCTTCCTAGGATTTCCTTTGTTCTATAAGTTACCCTGAGCATTTGTCTGTTATTTACGATAATAAAAATAACGGTTCTTTCCCATATATTTTATTTATAGCGGTTTAAAACAGTTCAATTACCCTAGATAGACAACAATGCATCGACATATGCTCAAATTCAAGATGGCGTCGTTTTGTTGAAAAACTCAATTCGTGATTAATCAATCAACAATGGATTTTAAATCTGGCCAATAAGTGTTAGCCACTCATCATAGTCCGCCATATTGTTGAGATCAGTGAGAATGACATCATAACATACCACTTTTACTACCTACCTATCACGAGCAACGACTTTAAACTCCGCTAATACAAAGTCCTGGATCGGGGATAAATGCATTTGTTTATACATTAAAAAGCTTGACTTAACAAAAAAAATCCGAAAATACATTTTGCTCAAGTACATCACTCCATCAGATGACGTCAATAGTGCGTGCATGCTATAATAAGACATACCCGTTTTATCTCTTAGTACAGATTTTTTAAAACTAAGCATGTGATACGAAATGTACAACATGTATTATAGTTACTTCAGAGTTTCATAGTAGTCGAATACATTGTATGTATTACGCAAAGATATAGTAACCATTTTTGCGGCAAGTTCAATTGTAATTGTTTAAAAAAGCATGTAATTGCTTCAATATAATTTTTCAACACTTCAAAAATAACCCAACAGTTGGATTTATGAAAAAAGTAAATGAATTTTGGATTTGGGTGTAATAAATCGAAGTAAGTTCTTTATTATGCTTTCCACACGTCAGTTATGTCGAACTTGCAGATCAATTATTGGCCTGTGCCTTCGGCATTGGAAAATAATTGATCTTCTCCCCACCAACAAATCATAATATTTTGCTCAACCTCTTCCAATACTGGATAATTATTATTTAATCAATCAACCAAAACTTTATTTATTAACACACAAACTGTGTGCACTAATCCAACTACTATAAAAATAATACCCTCCCTTTGAATACTAATATTGAATACATTATTACTAATACATTAATTAATATCGCACAAAATGACTACCAAATGAAAATGTCGAGAAAGAAAGGTTTTGACAAAACGACTTATACGATGCCAAAATTGTTATATTTTCGAGAATATTATTTTAGATGTAGGCCCCATTAGAGCTAAAATTCTATTTCATAACTTCTGTGTGGATGCACTAAATTTCCATACATTTTTGGGCCGCCTATTCCCAGACCTTGGTCACCGTTATCTGCTCTGCCTGTGTGATGATCTCGGTCTAAATATTTCAATTCTGAAATCCTGCTCATCCTCATCCAATAATTTTTGAGCATTATTATATAATTTTCTAGGCATTAGCGCCATTTTCCGTGAGATACTAAAGGAAGGATATGACACAATTACTTGAAATATAAGCCAGTGACTGATCTCATTCATTGTTAACGTTCTGTCTATTCAAAATTTTTGCGAACGTTTCACTTCTGTTTGTGCTGCCAGCCATTGTAGTTCGAAAAATATGTATATTACTTTTATTGGGGTATTATTAGATATTGCTAAGTGATAAAATGTTCTATAAATTAAACAGACATCAACGAATGTTTGCAAACACCTTGTGATCAAAATGCTGCATGTAGCAATGTACCTGGAACGTTTGATTGTTCTTGTAACACTGGATATTCAAGAAGTGGACTAAGTTGTTCTGGTAAGCAAAACCTTATTACCGGAATATTATGACCAAATTTATGATGACCATATATGATCGATGACCAAATTTATCGGGTTTTGCAAAGAAAAGTAGAAGTCTACTTGAAAAAAGATTTACTTGATTATTTTGTTCAAATAGACAAGGAACTTAGAAAGGTATTGTACTCCAATATTTACCAATATTTATCAAGCGTTTCTTTATTTCCACAGATATTGATGAATGTGCAACCAATCCATGTCACGCTGATGGTACTTGTACCAACACTCCTGGAACCTTTCAATGTGCATGTAATCAAGGCTACAGTGGCAATGGCCTTGTTTGCCTTAGTATGTAAAATATTCAAGCTCATTTACCCATTCATAAGACAACTATTTAACCTGCTTAAAAAGCTTGGCCTTTTTTGCTCACGATGAATTTATCTAGGTTTCCTTTGTTTTTTTTTTTAAAAGTCATAAAATTTTCTACAACTCTACATGAATAGCATACGTAATTTGCTAGTATTGGTGATACTTTTCAGCAAAAGAGAAGTAATTAAAAAGTTTAATTTGCATTGATCCTTCATTTGTTTTAATGGTGGGAAAAATTTATCTGCCTATAGTTTTGGGGATATTTTTTAAGTTGTAAGCTACCAGTTGTGCTGCTACGAGAAATGCTTTAAATTTTGAGATAATATAAATGCAGAAACTGTTTATTGGATTACCATTGGATTTTGTCTTCGTAATTTTCGATGAAAATATATTTGATTTTTAAAATTACGTTCTCATAATCTAATTTTAATACATTAAGATATTGATGAATGTCAGCAGCGAATCGATACTTGCAGTCAAAATGCCACATGCACCGATATTCCTGGATCTTATCAATGCACTTGTAACACTGGTTACACCGGTGATGGAAGGACCTGTATAGGTAATTTATGGACCTAGTAGAAATAATTGTTATTCATTATATATATTAAGATAGTCAACACACGGTTTAATTGTATAGAATCTGTTTCTACGATTAATACAAACGTATAGAAAAGACGTCTTTTTAATTTACAAGGTGTTAAGCCTACATAAAAATATTTGCTAATTACATTGAATATCACTATTTTGGCATGTATGTCATTATTAACATATGTTAGACAAGTAAATTGTGTTTTTAGATATCAACGAATGTGTGTTATTCAACTCCTGCCATGAAGATGCTGCATGTACAAACATTCCAGGGTCATTCGAATGTGCTTGCATTGTTGGCCATACTGGGGACGGTAAAACAAGTTGTATTGGTAAGTAACAATTATTTCTGTTATATTACCTTGATTGCAAGTTAGATTAACTCGATAAAGATTAACATAATTATCGTTGTTAACATTATTTTAGGTCAAGAAATTAACCACTTTGTGATTGATGTTTTACAAAGTAATTTACTTAAAGATGTTTTCAGTTGTTTTTATTCCTTTACTCTTATCGCACGTTTATATCAAAAAGATAGCTAACGAATTTTGTTTGAAATAAAATTAAATTCATTATGAAGGTTTGTTTGTGCTTTTCCAAGCTGTGTTTCAACTTTTTAAAACAAATATATCCTTTAGATTTAAAAAAGTAAATTCGGAAATAGATTTTCCTACTCTAATTCGAATCACGAACCTAATCTTTTCATAGCAATTTTTAATTAGGAACAATTACATTGCATAGGAGAAGGTATGGGGACAGAACCTTTGGTCAGAGTCGATTGTTGATATCAAAACAAATAATGCTAATGACAATGTGGAAATATATGGCTCTTTTCTTCTTAGACATTAACGAATGCTTAACAAACCCATGTTCAACGAATGGTGTATGTACCAACAATAAAGGGTCTTATACTTGTCACTGTGAAACGGGATTTTTTAGAGATGGTGTAACTTGCCAAAGTATGTAAAACATCTGTAATAATGATCACAATGGCTTTTTTGACAAAACGAATTACCTTGTTATCAAAACCTTAATTGTGGTTTTTGCCATAGTAGAACCATAAACACAAAAAAAATTGCAATTTACATTTTTGTTTAACTTTTTAATTTGTAGTTAAGGTATTTAATTTTAATTGTTTTAATTGTTATGGATATTTTGCATGGGTAATAAAAACATCCAGAAATACATTCAACTAAATGAATTTGGCTATTAGTCACGTGTGGTTTTCTAATATTATATGTTTATAACATTTAAGACATCAACGAATGCACAGTATCAGCTCCATGTCATACAAATGCAAATTGCGCAGACATACTTGGATCGTTCATTTGCAGCTGTAAAACAGGATTCACAGGGGATGGTTTTACGTGTACAGGTAAGCACAGGGTTTATTTCATGAGATTTTATCTTTAAAATTAGGCCTACCAAACTAGACGTTTGTTTCCCGTGTGGAAATTTTTGGAATTACACAATAGGCAGTTGTTAAGGATTTTTATAAGCGATTTTCATATTTATAATCTTAATATGAATGTACGCCTTTGCACAATTCTTGGAGGTCAACGGTTTCCGTATAAAAACAAACAAATTTAAATTACTTGAAATTCATTAAATATCGATATAAATATAATGTTTTAACGATTTTATTTTGATTTAAGCGATACATATTATCTTGTAAACAATATAGATATTCAAAAATTGTGCGTTTTTGTGACTATTTGTGCAAAAAGGTCAAATAATGTAAGCAAGATCGTAAAGAAATGTAAAGAATAATAGACAAATCACTGATCAAAAAGATAATCAAATGATAAATCAAAAAAATAACTGAACTGTTTATTCTGCGCCAAATAAGATAAACTGAATATGATGAAAAAAAAAAGGACAATAAAATTACCCAACTATAAACGTTTAAGAAGATATTCGGAACCTACGGTACCGACCGCTTACATTTTTAAGGCATGGAAGTTTTAAACTTGTTTGACAACTCGTTTTATTATTTACAACTCTTTATATTTTTGAAACAAACTCGTTGATGATAAACGGACTAAAGTATAACATAAATGAGAGTAAAGAGGACCCGAATGCTTTTTATATCATAAATAAGTAAATAATGTTTTGGAAAGTTTAAACGAGACAAGCAGTGACCACAACCGGCGCAGGCGTTTATTGAATCCGAAAGCGAGGACGAATGAATTTATATTAAAGGCCATGAAAAAACCGTTTTGTTTTTTTCTTTGTATAGCCATTAATACTTTAGAATAGAAAACAATGTACGGTAAATGAAAATTAAAAAATAACTCTGCTAATTAAATAAAGGTAAAATGCAATTTTATCTATTCAGGTAAAAATTATTATCACAGCAAATGTAAATTGACACAACAAAAAGTTTAATTATTTGCTTTAAATTCTGTGTGGCTTGCACATTAGGACCACAGATTCTTACCTGCAATCTATTCACTGGTTATTATTTTTCAGATATTAACGAGTGTCTCTCTGATCCATGTGATGCTAATGCTGAGTGTCAAAATGTACCAGGAAGCTTCACATGTGCATGCAATAAGGGTTATTCTGGAGATGGATTTAGTTGTATCGGTGAGTTCAAAGGCCATATAAAGTTCGTCCTGTGCATGTTTTCTGCTCGTAACAAAATCAAGGATAGGGATCATTGGAATTGTATTCTTTTGATGGTATTAATTCAGTGAAAACGGTCGGATAAATTGTTTTTGTTATAAGCAGACTATATGAGCAGAATAGACTTCACATGAATGGTCTTTAATAGACCAATTGCCCTTTTTTGCTGTGATTAAGTGTGGTTATAGAGAAGTAATAGAAAAATCGAAAATACACCCAAACGCACTAAAACTTATTAATTACTTTTACAAGATTTATTGAGAAAAATGAGATTGCTACAATGTTTGTTTCAAATCAAGTTCCATGTCTTATGATCTTATTGTGTTTATTTGTTTTTAGATATAAATGAATGCGAAGTCAACCCCTGTCACACTAATGCACAATGTGCAAATACTGCTGGCTCCTTCCTCTGTGGATGCAATTCTGGTTATACAGGCTCAGGATTTTTGTGTACCGGTAAGTCTCTTTATGGCTGGAATCTTGCTTTTTGTGTACGATACAACACTTAATTATATTATTAATTTATTAGTTCCTGTTGGTTTGTTTAAAATGTTGGCCATAGCTTAGGAAATCACGATGTACTAAACTAAGTAAGCAGTCAACTAGTTAAAAATAAATACTTTGTGACATGTTTCAGCTGAATTTCCAGCCAATGAAAGCAATTATTTGAAACACTACTGACCCTAAGAATTAATCCTTGTGTTTATTTTTTAGATATTAATGAGTGTTCTAATCCAACATTGAATACATGCCATCAAAATACAGACTGTTTGAACATTCCTGGATCATATCAGTGTAAATGCATGGTTGGTTTTACAGGAAATGGCATACAGTGTGTAGGTGTGTCCGTGCATTCAAATAATAAAATAGTAATAATATTTTGAAGTAAGTAAGCGGTAGCTCAACTTTTGACATTATGTACAAAAAGAAACGGCTAATTTATAACTACGTTTCGCTCTACTAATCACTAACCTACCCGAAGGTAACATCATTTTAGGCTTAGAGATCTTCAGGCCTATCTTCCTAATGCTTTTGTACAAATTCTCTAAGTAGGTCTAAGTAAAGAAACGTTGTTTAGTCTAGACCCTTACGGAAATTTCACATATGCTTTCACATGTGAAAATTTCACATGTGAAATCTATATGTGGAATTGGAACACTTCACATGTGAAATTTTCATATGTGAAATGCATTTCACATGTGAAACTTTCATATGTGAAACATGTTTCACATGTGAATTTTTCACATGTGAAATCAATTTCACATACAAACCCTATGTGTGGAATTGGAACACTTCACATGTGAAATTTTCATACGTGAAGTATATTTCACATGTGAAATTCAGTGGCGGATCTAGTGTAAGTCAAAATAAATTACCACAGCTCATTCTAGGATATATTTACATTATAAAATACCTTCAAAGCAACTTCATTGGTTAGATTTTATTCTTTTGAAATTCATAACCTATGACATTGTTATAAAGTCATTTTGAATTTAAAATTGAGCTGCTATAATTTACTTTGACTTACCCTGGATCCGCCACTGGTGAAATCGATTTCACATGTGAAAATGTTGAATATGTGAAACTTCACCCCTGGAACAAAAAAGTTGTAAGCAATCATATATGAATGTAGTTTTATTTACAGGCTGAGAACATTAAATACATACTACTTGCAAGTTAAATATTAAAGTCATTTAAATCAGCATTTATAATTATCTATTTAAAAAAGTCACACAGTACTGTTTGTATCATGTCCAATCCAGCATACAATTCAATGTGCAATATTGGCATCAACTTGGGATTTTAGCATGCGGTCACAGGCCTTTTTTCATCTTTAATTTTTTGTGATATTGCCAATCAAATGGCTGTTCTTGTAGCAAAAGGAAAGGATTGCATGACATAGGCTGCAAAAGAATAGTAAAAAAACATTAGACTAATCAACAACCAAAAGCAATTCATGCATGGTCCATCCTTTCAAATGATGAGCTTTGGTATATAAATCACACTCAGTATCTAACTTGACAAAGATAGCAACTCACCAGTAATTAATTCAACTTTATGGGTATCCAACATCTCTCCTTCATCTTTTGCCTTTCCAGTTAGAGTAGACATTTTTAAGACCTCTCGACCAAAAACAGCTGATAAAAGGATTTTTGTCATTTTGGAAAAATTTTTGGACCTTTCTACTTCAGCCAAGGCAGTTGGTGTTAAAAATTTCTATGAAAGAAAATGTTCATGAGCAATATGTCATTCTGCAATAATTAAATTCCAGCATGCATGTTTACGGTCATTGCAATGGAAGTGTTGATAAAATATTGTGTGAATTCATTTCCAAAAGTTGATGAATTTATTTGATAGAAAATTGATCAACTTCCTGTTGTCCAGTTCCTGTTAGCCAGATAGCCAATTACATTTCACGTCAGGACGTATTGACCAATCACAAATACACATAAAGTTAACAGAAGGAAGTTGATCAATTTATAATAATGCAATATAATTATGCATCCTAATTGTTCTTTCTTATTTTTATTTGTCTTACACCATCCACTAATGCATGGCTGACTAATGGTCATACACTGCCAACTAACATGTCATACATTGTCAAGAACAATAGTGCCACCTACAGTCTGAACAATCCAAGAAAAAGCCACTAACATGAGCAGCATTTTTTAATGTATACAAAAACACAACTAAAATGGCATTCTTTTTAGGCAACAGTATATGCACATTTTCTTAGAAATTTAAATATATTCTAATTATTTCTGGTGCATAATTAAACTAAGCTAAAACTTTATTAAAATCCAGAGACATGTAAATGAAGTTTATCATTACAGGTTATGTGCCTCCCTATTCACAATCCAAATTTTGTAGGTCTATAATAAGATAAGTCATATATCAAGATAAGTATTATATATATCTTACATAAGGTATAACTTAGGCATTCAATGCAATAATACTGTACACGAGGTTATCATAAATCACCCTTCTATGCAAAATATTCTATTATTTGATTTGACAAAAAAACAATGCATTAAAGAAGTATCAGCACTCTTCCTAGTACATTTATCAGAAATGAATAATAAAATAGCAAAGTTTATAATTTTACATTTAATTCAACAGATTTAATTACTAGTAGCACTTTTTCATTGATGAATGGAATTGTTTGGTGTCAAGCAAATTGACATTATAAAATCAAGTACTGTATAATGTAAGACACTAAGTGTGGAAAAAACATTATGGCATAAAGGTTTATTGTTCAACACAAGATGCTCTGCCTCTGAAAGAGCAGTGAGGCTAATTCATGGTAAATTAGGGCAAATTGATATGTAATTTTAGACATTTGCACCTTCCCCCCTAAAACTGATTTAATTTCCTTCACCAACATTTCAATGTCACACAATATTTTATCATTATCATGAATTAAACACTATTTCTTTCCTCCCAGTTATACAGCAAGTTTGATTAGAGGGGCAGGAAGTCTTTGTTCGAACGACACAAATCTAAGAAGTATGGTGTCAAACATGTTCAGTGTTAAGGATTCTTCAGTACCGGTAATAGGATGTTGACAGTAGGCCAATTAGTATCATTGACTTTACACATCACAGTGCTTACAAGCATTTATGCTTGTAATAATAGGTGATATAAGGTTAAGGATGTAATTCTAATATTTTGTTGAGAAGCATTCCAATAGTTGGCCAAGTCATCATCGCAACCAAAATATTTTACTGCCATTCAAAACTATAAACCCTGAGTAGACTTTTACACGACTATTAATGTAGTTTCAACTGGATAGCCAAAAACTTTGTTACTGGAGCATATTTTGATATTAATGCAGCATAACAAATCTTGCAATGAAACAGTTTGAGCACTAATGAAATTGTTTGAACTATGAAAGTTTTAAGTACTTAAGTAAATAAATGTTAAAAACTCAACAATGTAGAAAGTGGTTAAAGGCCATTAAATTTCCCTGCTTAGATGATCAGTCAGCCATTGAGTCTGGCTTCAAGCCTTTATGACCACATCATAACATGACCCCATCAGGCAATCAAGGCAAGAGACACTATTAAAACCTTGCCAGTCCAAAAAAAAAACAGGTTAACAGAATTGAGCTAATTGCTATGCATCAAGGAAAATAAAGTAAATTAATTTAAATCTATTTATTTCCACATACTATCGCGCGAAATTCAAATTTTAAATGCAACACGATTCTATCAAAATTATAAACGATGGAAGGAAGTAAACTTACACGTTAAATTTGCTTTATCCATACAAAAATCAAAACAATGTGCTTACCTGACTTTTACACCTTCCTTTGTGATGTATTGGGAGTTATTTGTTTGACAATATTGGTTAAAATACTGTTTCTTTCGCTATAAACATCACCATTTATAATACAACGTGCAAAAATATGGAGTCCAAGTGTGAAGATTCCCGGTGAGCTTTGCGCGCGTAGTACTACCACTGATCTCTAGAAACAACTGGATAAAAACCTACTTGCCCGCGGAACGAAAAATGAAATAGTTTACATTTTTATCGGGTAAGGAAAAAATAAATACATAACATTCTTATCTAACTGCTACTGGACAACCGGGCGGCATAGATTTGATGTGTTGTGAGAGATTTAATCATATTTTGGCTAATATTTTTAACACATCCAGATTTAATATGATGATGACAAATTATACATCATTTATATTTACCATATGAAATTCTTCATACTTTTGCTTCGTAACATACCCATGTTGCACACACATAAAAATCATGACAGGACATAGGAGACAAACTTAAAACTAGTAGAACTGCGCGAGATTATTCATAAGTATGCAGTCATAAGTAACGAACATGGACTACCCGGACAAATGTGTTGTAGGTTACCAAGCCTCATTGGTCGTGATTAGAAGTGTAGATCGTGATTAGATCTGCAGCGTTAAATGCATGACAGTGAATATGATTTAAATATGGATTTTTTAAATAGGTTAATTAACATAGGAACTTAATTATTATAATGTATATGTAAAACTAACTCTTGCATTTTATCAAGCTTTTTTGATTAATCTATAGACTTAAAAATTCGTTTTACTCACTTTGTGTCTCGATCATGATGTTTAAGCGTTTAGGAAATTACATATAACTTATTTTATTAAGTTAGAACTTCATTTATATATGATTTGATTTCACAAAAATGATTTTCAAATGAAATGACAATTTATTTGCAGTCTAGATTTAAATAAAAAGTTTTTAAGAGAAATGCAAATTTCACATATGATTTGATTTGATCAATTGAACTTTCACATGTAAATTGATTCTAATTGCGATTTGACTTGATTCCACTTGTGAACTTTTCACATGTGGAAAATGAATTTCGCAACATTTTCGGTTTCACATATGAAATTTTCACATGTGAATTCGCATTTCATATGTGATCAATATGTGATCTCATTTCAAACTTGACTTTTCACTTGTGAAATAAGAATATCATTTTAGATTTAATTTCACATATGAATTTTTCACATGTGAATTAGGATTTCACATGTGATTTAATTTCACACTTAACTTTTCACATGTGAAATACGGATTTCACATGAGACTTGATTTCACATATGATTTTTTTGTATGTGAATAACCTATTTCACATGTGAAACTTGGTGAATCACATGTGAATTACAAATTTCACATGTGAAAGTCCAATTTCACATGTGAAATTTACTGAATCACATGTGAAATTAGGGTTTCACATGTGAAATTTTATGTGAATTTTCCGTAAGGGGATAAGTACATTACATGCAGAGACCCCTCGCCGTTTTAATTTTTCCCACTTTTGCGATAGTAAAAGTTAATTCTTATTTACAAGATGCATTCCTAGTCCAGCTCTATGCTTAGCTAATAAATGTCAAGGACTTACCTCTGCTTGCATTGACACCTGTACTTCTCCACTTGCTTGACCCTGTATTACAAGCATTCTTCTTGATTCTTATTGATTTCTCAGATGATTTGTGATTTACAGTAAAGTTAAATTGTTTAAAAATTGCTTTCTATATCGATAGAAAGAGATTTGTAAAATTTCAAAATTCAAAACAATATTACAGTTAAATTTCTATCGTGACTAATACAAAAACAAGATATATTAATTCAGCTAGTCACGACCAGTCACGATGTTCTAGTCACCAGTCCAACATTGGAAATGGTCGAACGTGCAAACTAAACCAAACTGACACAAAATGGCAGATTACTATCGAATCTTTGAATTATTAACCCTCGATTGGCTTTTAGATTAATCATAATTAAAAATATTCATGTAGTCCAATGAAAAGTTTTAAATTTACAACTTTAGATATCAATGAGTGTCTCACTGGGACTGCTTGTCATGTAAATGCTGATTGCACCAACACAATTGGATCATTTGCGTGTCAGTGTAGGCCAGGGTATGTTGGTGATGGTATAAACTGTGCAGGTTGGTACTCATCATTTATTAGTAAATAAGAAGCTATCTCTCTTATCGGATAATGTCATCAGTTAAGTGGATATTACATAGTAAACTTTTCCTTATAGATCGGGACGAATGCATAAACAATCCATGTCATACAAATGCAACATGTGAAAATAGAGACGGCAGCTTTAAGTGTTTTTGCAAGGCTGGTTTTACTGGAAATGGACTGTTCTGCACTGGTACTTTAAACATACAGTAGATTACATAAATACAGATAAGGAAGATCAGGAAGGGAGGATGATGAGGATGATGAGGATGATGAGGATGATGATGAGGACGATGAGGATGATAAGGATGAGGATGATAAGGATGAGGATGATAAGGATGAGGATGCCCAAAGTACCAAATACTGTTCCACTGCGGTTTTTGTACGGATTGGCACCGCAAAATGTTTATATATAAAAATTGTTTAATATACAAGTGCAGGTTTGTTAATGCTTGCATAACCAAGAAAGCAGCTGGATTCTAAGCGAATCCAAAACTCTTTAAGCTAACATCCATCTAACATCCTGAACATGGTAAGCGTCATTTCAACAGATTTGTATTAGGCAACTTTAGTTTAGCGTATGCAGTTAGTATAGGAAATTACACGGTCCGAAAAGTTTTAAAGAAAAATTACACGCGTGTTTGGCGAAATGTTTAATACCGCAAGTGCGAAGCACGAGCGGTATTATAGATATTTCGCCAAACACTGGTGTGATTTTTCATTAATGCTTCGAGGACAAGTGTAATTTCCTATGAATATCATTTTGTCACCAAAGTTTTTAATTTTTAAAAATCCCATGGGCTTGCGATCCCCGCCGATTAATTTTTAATCGGCACACTATGCCGATTAATGATTAATCGGTACAGTTCTTAGCCAATCAGAATCGAGTAAACAAAGAAAAATGATATTATAGGTTTTATTGGCGTTTATTAGGCACGAAACAAATGCAGAGCAGTCGTCGCATATCGTGCCACCTGGCGTGTGCGCAAGGAAAACAAGGAAGTTACCAGCCTTCAAATTGCTTCCAAAAGAATATACGAGGCAATAGGTGCATGGAATAAAAAGAGTGCATTTCTTTTTCTTATGTATCACGAGTGTTGCTTCAAATTTAAAATAAAAGCGCGACAAAAAAGCGGAAAATAGCAACAAAAGCTGTCTCTCGATAGCATATTTCATCGAAATTTCGAAACAGATACTCAAGAGGTCAAAGTTCGAAACATTGGCAACAACGTGGAAAACACGGAGAAACAACTTTTCCAAAACGTCAAAGATCACAACAACAAAAATATACAAGAAATGCTTGCATGTAGTGAACTTAACGAGACTAACAAGGACAAATATGGCGAACGGTTACACATTAAAGAGCGCTAGTAAAAAGCCAAATAATGATATCCAGTTTTCGAATTTCAACGTTGATTCTAACCAAATTGATTGTATAAATATTACCTACGATGGTAAGCGTTTTAAATGGTTTTCAAATTGGGAAATGCTAACGAATTTTATCGAACATAGCCTTGACCTGAAAGGCAGTTGGACTTCGCCGGGTGGCAGTTCTCTAAAGTTTATATGCTACAACTTCGATTTGTGATTGACATGGTATCCTGGAAAGCTGAGTTCACTGATATACATGGCAAGCTCATGCAGTACCTATTTAAACATTCTACTCAAAGCTTGCCCGAAGAGAACAGATATATCCTTAGTTGAAATAAAAGCTTCTCCAGCAAACCTGAAAATTGACAATCCAACATCAAAACCTGGTTATATGAATCTACGGCTAAGCTTATCTCAAACTCCCACTAACTGGCAAGTGTAAGTCCAAGTCTATTTGTCTGCAATCCTTGTTTATGCCGCCATTAGCTGCTAAACTGGAGGGTATTAAACTAGATATGACTATCATGCAGAGATATGTTGAATTTAATATACATCATCGGCGAATATAACCTAGGCGGAGGTAGTTAATCAGTTAATTAGAGAGAGAGAAAAGAACAGACAGCTCGAAGCAGATGTATCAATTTTAGTTAACAGTAGAAACACTGAAATATCCGAAACAAGCTTGAAACTAAAGCCCACGAACCGCCACATAATCAGCAAATTACGGCTGGAATCGACTATAACAATATACATGAATTAGATAAAACGAGAGATCATTTGAGCAATGAAACAAAAGGCCACTTGTCGTCAAGACAAAACAGTGGTTATTGTTCAGTCAAGCAAGACGTTAGTGGTCTATATTTAAACGAGGAAAGAAAAATCGAATGCAATGTCAATCAAACCCTAACGCAGAATTACGTAAATCCAGAGCTGGCGATACCTCCTGTGAATTTAAAGTCAGAGGTAACCAAGCTAATGAGACCAAGTATTTATCCCTCATAACTCGAAACCGAATGGCAACATCAATAATAGTAACACCGCTGCATTTCTACCACTTGTTAATTCACGTATAACTGTCTAGCATCTAAATAATGAATTACATCAACAGACCCCAAGTTTGTTAAAACGAAGCACCGTACCGCACGAACTTAACAGAGATTATTTTTGCAAGCGTCATCGAACCAGACCACCTCAAATACGAGATGATCAATGCAATCGGTCTAACACGGCACGGTTTCGATACACACTACAACACAATTCACCAGATTGGATCAACCTTTGTAGCAAGACCTTTGCAACCAAGACCTTTGTAGCCCGTCACTACCCCCTAATGCGCCAAAACCTATTGGGGCTAAATAATCATCATTCGAACATTTCATGCGACCAAACTGCGCCAAACCTCCCAATTTTTATAGGTTCAAATGTAAGATTCTTTTCCAATAAGGGCGACAACTTAGACATAGTTCTTCAACAAAATGCAGTCGACTTTGCTGGAATAACGCAAACATGGTTGAATCCGAACATTCCTGATAGTTCTATAAACATTTCTGGATATAATTTAATACGAAAAGATGGGTCCATCCATCTTGGTAGTGGAGTTTGTGCCTTTGTTATTTCTAATATCCATTTACATCACTCCCTGACTTATGCCAGGTAAATCACGAAAGTCTGTGGTTAAGACTTCAACTATTTTGTCTCCCTCATGAATTTTTCTGCATTATTGTTGGCGTTATATACCATCCACCTTCTGGTGATAACAATGAACTATACGAATGTCTTATAAATTCTCTTGATAAAATCTTAGCCCGATACCCCCTGGCAGATGTTATTATTACGTAAAATATCAACCAGTTTGACACTAAACGTTTGTGCAGAAGAAAAACAGCCCACAAGCAAGTTGCAATAAAACCAACTCGGGAAACCTGATTTTAGATTTAATCTTTACCAATATGAAACACCTGTACAATATACAGTAGGTGCCAAAAGAGTCCAGTCCAATTTTTGTGAAGAAACAGAGATAAGATTATATCCCGAATTTTTAAGTACACAAACATGCTTACTTCTCGTCCTCAAACTATCTACAGTAGTTACACTCAAGCATGTACATTATGCTCTAAGACTGCTTCCAACATTTTTGCTTTAAATTTTTTACCATGTTTATTGGCAGCAATAGTTAATTTGGCCCTGTTCATACATGAGCATAAAGGATAACTAAAGATTTTAATCAAGTTGCAGGACAAATGGTTACCCGGAGTTATCTAAAAGGTTGAGACATAGTTGATTATTGCGTCCTGAAAATAGGCATAATCGATGAAAACAATTTTAGCACAATTGGACAGAGCTTCCTAAATTTAGTGAAATTGTGAAGTTTGGCTTTAAAATACTGAAAATGTCGAAAATATAGTAATGTAAAGCTTGCAAATTTTGTATACTTTTGTATTACGCGGAAAAAACCCTTACCACATTTCCGCATAGTGGTAACGCTTTTCCCTGCGTAATACAAAAGTATACAAAATTCGCAAACCTTACAGGGCTATATTTGCCACACTTTACAGTATTTTGCTACCAAACTTGACAATTGTATGAAATTTAGGATGCTCTTTCCAGCTGTGATTTTCGGAATTCAGAAGTTTGTCTAATAGGGGAATGGTCCACTGGACTCATACTTTTGGCCACTACTGTACCTGAAATATTTCCTGCCATTGGCCAATCACACCACACGTCGATTCTTATTCAACCACTTAGTTAACAACAACGCCCCATTGCAATGACGAAAGATGTATAAGCTGTTGGTCGATTTCTTAAAGATCTAGACTGGAGCGTAGTTTATTCTCTGTCATCTAGCCAAGAAAAGTGTGACGTTTTCTACGACATAACTCTTATGGGCTTGGATACAGTCATTCTGAAAAATCTGTTAAGCACAATTGCAGAGATAAGCCATTGATTACACCTGATCTCAAACCTCTTATTTCTCAAAGACAGGAAGCGCTCGGTTTGGAAAACTAGTCAGCATACTGCAATCTACGCAACAAAGGTTTTGGAGAAGTCAAACAATCCAAAATTAGCAACCTAAAAAATTCAAACCAAGAAAATGTGGAGTGCGATAAAAAACCTGGAAGGCCATTCTAGAAAATAGTAGCCCCGCTCGGTTGAAGTTGACGGAAGCATAATGCAAGGAAAAGACTTGACTATTGCTATTAATAAAGCATTTGTATCTCCTTTTGAAACGATGCTACCCCTAACACCTCTTGATAAGCTACCTATACAAAATTCTCGGCTTTTTGCATGTTTAATTTATGTATTTACTTAATTTGCATACAACTTCCCAGGGATATTTAATTAAAATTGGAGCATTTCTTCAGAAAAACGATTCTTATTGAGAAAAATATACGTTTGCACGACATTTTGAATCGCTTAAACTCAATCAAATTTCTTGAAATTTTGAAAAGCTAAAAAAGACCTAACATATTTTCTACCTACCAACTCAAAATTACTTTTAAGCATTTAAGTTTCGCGCGCAAGCCATTTTTAATGTGTTTCAAAATACGCCCACCCCTGGGTTAGAAAGATTTATATTTCAGAATATTTTCATTTATTCTACACCATAAGTACCCAAGCAATGTATATTAAAAAAAACTTCATACTTCAAGCCGCTTTGCGAGGTTGAGAGCCTTTCCAAAGTTGTCTTCTTTTTTTTATACACCCTGTATAAGTAGTTTTACATAATAATTTTTTTATGTAAGTTAAACTATATAAAGCTGTACAAATCTGCTTTCAGCTGCTGTTCAATTATGTCATTAAAATCTAATCTAATCGTAATGCTGGTGGTTCTAGCACTGATGAGGATAGCTTCCCAAGCGTGCCTTGCTGTCTGACCGCGCAGGCTATATGCAAAGTTTTCATTTCGCAATAAAAAAGCTCTAGTTTGACAGACTTATCTTGAAACAGCACACACATACTAGACGCAGACACCGCGCAGCCGATTGCCAAGGGCTATTTGGAAGCATCGAAAGTAATTAGCTTGTAAGATGATAGCGCCGAAAGTAGGCTGACGTCATCACGTTTAAAATGACAGAGAAGAAACGCCAAATATGTGTTATAATATGTATATTATAAGGTTTTTACAATAACCGAATAAAAAAAATTTTTATGATAAAAGTATATAACTGTTCGGATAAACCGATTGTTCAAATGTGTTCATATTTAGTTTTTTATTATACGTGCACCCAGAGACGGTCACAATCAGTGACTTGTCCACATTCCAGTGAGTGATCGTAGATTACAAGTGAGGGCAGGGCCGTGAGACGATCTGTTGTGCATTTTGAATGAACTTTTGTCAGGAAGCAGTTTGTACAATTGACGTTTTCGCTGTATTCTTGTAAGCAAAGGGAGCAAGGTTCTTCGTATTTATATAGTGTTCTACAATATAGGTGCAGCGCACTGTTGACTCAGTATAAGATGTTGATGCCCAAGTTTTAAAATATTCGGTGTGAGAGTAGTGTTCGAAACAACGTAGTTCAAACACCACAAATTGCCGTTTTGTTATTTTTTCCAAGCAAAAGTGAAACTCTTTTTAATTTTAACGCGAAAAAGGGGAAAAAGGGGTTTGACGAAATCGTACTGATTTTAAGAGCAAAATATCGTTTCGAGGACGTCTCTTGGTTTGCATAAATCAACACACAGATTAACGCTTGGAACAATTTATTTCTTATAAATATGGTACAAATAAACGGTTCTTAAACATGCTGTACAGATTCTAAAGTATTTCACAGCCTCGATCGTTTGACCTTTGTATACTGTTCCATTGTCTCTTGTGCTCCACGGATTGGACATCTGACACTTTGACTGCATACGAGACGCTTTTTTCGCGTCCCTATGTCTTTTGCGTAAATTTTCGAACTATTTGCAATGTCGGAAATGTTTCCTTAAAGAACTCTACCACCCTCTGACATGTTAAAATATTATCAAACTCAGATATAATTTATTTAAAATGTTATTTGATAGCAAGAACAATATGCTGCAAATAAATACTTTCCAATTCCTTTTGGACCTCAGGCAGAACATTAGAGTAAGCTTTTTCTCCAGCGGTTTGCTCATCCAAACCACTATGAATCAAATCATCTTCATTTTCTGCTCTTGCGTGGATTTTTATACCATAGGCACCCAAAGCTCCACTTCTTCGGTTTCCGAGTCTCTTGTCTCAGACTTTCTGACCAGTGAGTTGTAGTGGTCGAAGCATTATCTTCTAAGTCAACTGTCTGACTTTCTGTTTCTGAAATTTATCTCTCTTCGCCCTTTAGCGGACATTACTCGTTTTTGTGTCGACGTAGATTAAAACCACGATCAAATGATTCCCCGTAAAATTTGCAGCTTATTTCGCAAGCACTGATTTTTGTAGAAATGCCTTAATTGTCACTGAGCAGCATTGTATTTTTATGAGCATGTGCCGAGAGTTATTCCTGTGACCAGGCTCTACGATTAGGTATTGAGAGTTGTAGCCGATGTGTGTAGGTCCGCACTATTGGCATGAGCAAGTGAGCACCTGCTTATGTGAGGTGGATTAGAGATCAAAGGTGGGGCCGATGGAAGGTCGATATGGGGTCGATGACATATTGTTGTGAGGCAAATGTAGAGTGGATGTATTAAGGACAGGCAAGTAAAACAACTTCCACGAATTCAACATGTTTGTATCATATATTTACTACAGCTATTCATTAAAAGTGTCAGAATTTTTCTCGTCTCTGCCAAACGCTTGTTTAAGTCATGTAACCGCAATAAGTTCTTCTTCATTAAAAGCGATATGCGGTATGCTGTTATCGTTTCAAATTTATCATTTTATACTATTGGTAGGATAACTAAAAACCAACCAGATTTTAACATAGTATGTGTCATATGTGCTCAGGCCTTCGGCCACGTCGGGCCATGTCAGCGTATGAGCATGTGCTCACAAGGTGCTCATCGCATAAAATTGTAATTACTTTTTTTAAGAAATATATTATTCCAAACGTTAATCTGTGTGTTAATTTACGCAAACAAAGAAACGTCCTCGAAACAATATTTTGCTCTCAAAATCAGTACGATTTTCTTATTTATCAACCCCACTTTTTCGCTTTTTTGAACCAGCAATTGTGTGTTTTTCCTATATAACATACAGTCTTTACCCAATAACATTAGCCGATAACGTTACCCAATATTAGCCGATAACGTTACCCAATAACGTTAACCAATAACGCTACTACATTCAATACACTCAGGCGTTAAAATGAAGCACGTCGAAACTCTTCCCGAAACAAACGATGTCCTATCGTCAACAATCACAATTCTCTTTGGAATACTGCGTCTTCCCGCCGAGAAAGAAGAAGTGTGTCACTTCTATTTGGAAAAAAATAACAAAAGGGCAATTTCTGGTGTTTAAACCAGCGTGTTGCGAACACTACTCTCACACGGAATGTTTCAAAACTTGGGCATCAACATCTAATACCGAGTCAACAGTGCGCTTCGCCTATATTGTAGAACACTATATCAATACGAAGAACCTAGCTCCTTTTTGCTTACAAGAGCACAGCAAAAAACTCAATTGTACAAACTGCTGCCACACAAAAGTTCATTCAAAATACACGACAGACCTCACGGCCCTGCTCTCACTCGTAACCTACGATCATTCACTGGAATATGGACAACTCACTGATTGTACCCGTCTCTGGGTGCAAGTATAATAAACAACTAAATATGAACACATTTGAACAATCCGTTCATCCGAACAGTTAAATACTTTTATCGTAAAAATCTTTTGTTTATTCAATTATTGTAAAAACATTTATAATATACATTTCAAACGCATATTTTGCGTTTCTTCTCTGCTATCCCTCACCTTAACGTGATGACGTCAGCCTACTTCCGACGCTATTATCCTTTATACTAATTGCTTCCGGCGCCGTACTGCCCTTTTGATTACATCGGCACTAATGCGCCAAAAGACAAGAAAACTCGTTGTCGATCCACGTGATTCGGGTAAGACAGCGTGAGCGAACGTTTTCCATCGAATCGTGCCTCCAGAATGTATTGCGTCTGTGACGAATGAAAGTTTTCCGCAGCTATGATAACTAAGAGAACACAACTCGTGATTATCAACGAATGGTCGAGAAGTAAAATCCACTCCGCTACAAGGCGAATCCCTTTGGAAACGACACGAAATTGGCACCATTGCCGACGCTGACTTCAACCCCAGCGTCGCGAGGTAACGTCTACAGTCGATGATGACACTGCAATGCACTCTGTTGGAAATCGAACACTAATAAAAATTTGCAAAAAGATGCAGATTACATCAAATCTAGTTTGAATCACGACATGAGCAAAAATTGTCACTTATACAATTCCAAAAACGGCTTCGAAAGGAAGAATTACGGCGAATTGACATTATCCACAAACACGAGATCATTTGAATAGTTTGCAGAGAATGCTAACGTTGCATTTGACTCAAATCTCTCAATTTGAGCTATTTCCCTCAGTTTCCAAGGTACAATGATGGGTTTTCAGTCGCTTTGGCGTTGTTGGAGTAATGCGCGACCGTTTCTCGTTTTTCATGGTTATCCAGCGTTTAAGACCGACAGAATCAAAGCAAAATGACGAGGGCCAAAACGAAAGAGATTCATCTTCTATAGTTCGGATGGGGCTTCGGTGGTGTAGTGGTCAGACCACACGCCTTTCACTTCTAAGGTTCCGAGTTCGATCCCCAATAGGGGGATTTGAACCCAATAGTCATCTGAAAAGAGTATAGTCAACCGCCTTGAACGCTCTGTCTAAAGTCGTGGGTTTCTTCCTCACACAGGGGGGGAAAGGTAATACGGGCTACAGTATTTGCTCACGCCGTTGTGGTGACCCTGCTCTTGTGGCTAAGCTAAATAACCCCCCCCCCGCCCCCGAAAAAAAAACAAACACGTCAGCGACCAACGACTGAATCATATTGGACTCAGATCAAATCGTGGAGGCCTAGGTAAGCTGTTCGGAGAAATAAATTGTTGTGTGTGATTATCGTATGATATTATAATTGAAACTCAATCTCCCATGCCGGGCCTCTCAGATGAAATTACATTAACTGCTAAATTATGAAATGTAAATGCTCGATGACATCAAGAAAAATCTCCTCTGCCTCTCACCACCATGGCAACAAAACTTTATACACTTTAAAACTCTCGCAACTAAAATGTCGATTGTTTACTAGATTTTCGCCGCCGCAATTGTTTTAAAGCCACCAGGAAAATGAACGTCAGAAGTCAATGTCTGTCGAACAGCAGGGTACTGCTTTAGTCTCTATATTATCGTTAGTTTCGTTTAATGCAGATGGCGAAGTGCATACGATGGGCTTCTCGTCGAAATAGTGACACCAACCATGCTTTGTTTATACATGTTTGCGACAGCCTCTTTGACTTGAAAATCCAGTATGTTCACATCCCGTTACAGGACAATCATCTAGCCCATCGATACCTTTCACCAACTGCAAATGTGTCCTCTTTGCAAGTGCCCCATCGAAAGATTTCCAATTTACTTCTGGTTTTCGTCGTCGCAAAAGCATATATCAAGAAGGCAAATACTACGGAAACAAGACCTGTTCGTTTTATAGTAAACATAGAAAACATTATTAGCTTGCAAAATGCACTTATTTATTTTCCTTACATTGCCCTGTGTTAATATGCTAACTGTGTAATGCAAAGGGCACAATAAGACGGAACATGATTTAAAGAGAACTATATTGGAAAACGATACGTTTCAGCGAGCTGACTAGGACTAACGAACAATAGCTTATACCATATTATTATTCGGCGGCGGCGGCGGTGGTGGTGGTGGTGATGGTGATGAGGGTGACGGTGACGTGGACGGTGACGGTGACGGTGACGGTGACGGTGACGGTGACGGTGACGGTGACGGTGATGGTGATTGTGGTAATAGCAATGATAATGATAATGATGACAATAATAATACTAATGATAATGATGGCAATAATAATAATAATGGTTATAATTGAAAATAGCAATAATAAAAATGGCAGTAATAATTAAGAATTATTGGATGGGGCTGAGCAGGATATCGGAATTATTTTGACCAAGGTCAGCGTTATCTGCCGAAGCGAAGCTGAGGCAGATAACGCTGACCGAGGTCTGAATAATTCTGATGTCCTGCGAAAGCCGAATTCAATAATTCTTTTATTATTCATTTTGCAAGAAAAGTCAGCCATGTAAATAAAAATTAAAACAGACAATAAACCTCAAGTCAAACGTATCTTCCGTACGTTGTAAAGTTGACAAATAGCTCTGATGGCGTGAGCACATGACAAATAAATCTCGTATTTGTCTCTGATGGCGTGAGCGCATGACAAATACGATAATCATTTGTCATGTGCTCACGCCACCAGCAAAATACGAAAAATTCATCGTAGGCTTTCAACCAATGAGAATGCGAGAACATACTGCGATGAATAATAATAAATGTTCAATGATAAATCCACATAGTGGCTTTAATTTTACATTAGCATGAAGTAAGGCAAACTATAGGCAATATAATTGAAAACATAGACATGTTATTATCATGTGTACCAGTTAGTACCCTTCGAATACGATATTTTTCACTGTGATTGATGTTTCAATTATTTTAATATCAGAAAAATAATTATTTTCATATCAGAAAAACATTTGATTAAACACTACAATTCGTCTGAAAATTTTACCTATTATCTTTATGACAAGAGTTAATTAAGTGTCAGAGTAGAATTGTTGCTGATATATGCTGTAAAAATGTAATTGTTTGTATAATTCTTCGTGTCGTTTTTTGTCAGCTATAAAAGAGTGCTTGACAAACCCATGCCACAATAATGCTGTTTGCGCCAACACAACTGGTGGACATTACTGTACGTGCAACAATGGTTATAGAGGAAATGGACTCGAATGCAGTGGTATGTGTTACCCTATTATATCCTGTAGTGGTAGTTAGAGAACAAAACCGTAGATGTTATCATGTGTACAGTGCGAACCATGGTATTAGTTTTATAAGATGTTTATGCCGTACGTATTCAAAATGAGCATTGCTATTCATTAAAACTAAGGAACATCAAAACAAAGTTGTGAGAAGATCTGTGCTATGTTGATATTTGATGTTAGTCACATGACTAAAAAATATGGCGTTGTTCCATATTTAAGGTGGACCACGCTGTTAGTTTTAAAAATATGACAACACGATAAGACGTTGTTTTTAACTTAATTGGAAGTGGAAACGAGATTCTTTAACCAAAAACAGCATAGTTAACAACAAGAGAATGTTTTAGCTAGAAAGTAAACTAACTTGGTGTCATAGTTGAAGGATTTTTCAAACATGACGTGGAACGGTGGAAAAGAGGGATTCTAGACTTCTAAAATGGATAAGAATGGGAGGTATTAGGCGTTTGAAGGAGAAGTGTTCGTACATTATCATGATCAACGTTTGTCAACATTTTAAGAAAGTTTGCTTTGCCATATATCTTCAAAACGAGCAATGATGGATTCCTGGTAAGAAATAATAGTTCTAAAAGTACCTCCACTAGTATCGTGGAATAAACATTTGGAACTGGATTGAGGCAAAAAATGGTTGAAAGCACAACGGAAGTTTGCCTTTTTAACAGGCAGACGAAACCAGCATGATAAAGCTTGGAAAATGCATGCATGGGTTAGATTATTGATATTCAATTATGCTATGTGACCGACGAGGCTAAGGAGTCAACAAAAGTGGTAAAGTTCCACTGGTAACAGCGAAATTAGAGATCAGAGGTCTCTTTTGCACATTTAGGCACATATGAAGCCTCTGGTCGCTAATAATACGGATCTAAATAATCGTTCTACCACTTCTTGGCAGGTACCAAAAACCATTCAGCAGAAGTTCCTTTTCCCAGCATTAGGGCATTATCATGTTGATCTCGACTTGTCTGTCAAAATCTGAAAATTCCGTTGTGTTTCATGCACTTTTTGCGCAATCCAGGTTCAAACGTTTCTTTCATGACAGTAGTTAAGGTATATTTTTAGAATCATTATCGCTTACCAGAAATCCATGATTGCTCGTTTTGAAGGTATATGGCAAACCAAACATTCTCAAAATGTTGACAGACGTTGATCATGATAATTTACGAACAGTTCTTTTTCAAACGCCTAATGCCATCCATTCTTATCCAATTTAGAAGTCTAGAATCCCTCTTTTCCTCCGTTCCACGTATTCTTTGAAAAATCCTCCAAATATGACACCAAGTTCGTTTATTTTCTAACTAAAACTTTCTCTTGTTGTTACCTATGCTGTTTTTGTTAAAGAATGTCGTTTCACTTCCAATTAAGTTAAAAACGACGTCTTATCGTGTTATCATATTTTTGAAAGTAATAGCGTGGTCCACCTCATATATGGAACAACGTCATATTTTTTCCGTCATGTGACTAACATCAAATATCAACATCGCACAGATCTTCTCACAACTTTGTTTTGATGTTCGTAAGTATTAATGAATAGCAATGCTCATGTTGAATACGTACTGGATGAATATCTTATAAAACTAATACCATGGTTCGCACTGTAAGCATATTTAAAATGTCATTATTTTGTGTGTTATAGATATTGATGAATGTGATGCTAGCCCATGCCATGTTTTTGGCACATGTACTAATTTACCTGGAACGTTAGTAGATTACCCCGTCCGTATGGGGTCAGAAGTAATTAGTATTCAAAATGGCGGCGGAATGCTGACGTCATCAATAAGGCGTGCGCACAGTGTGCGCACAAAAGTCGGACGTCTTCGAAGACATGTCTTACTAAAATCTGATTGGCTTCCAGTTATCCTCACTATAAAACGAGAATATTGAGAGCATAGTGCTTACAACTTTCGCAGAGATCGGATTAAGGCGGCGTATAGCGGAAAATTTATTCAAGATGGCGGCGTACAACAGAAGATGTATTCAAGATGGCTTGCTGACGTCATCCAGAGGGTGTGCGCACGGTGTGCACACAAAAGTCGGACGTCTGCGAAAGCATAGAAATCTGATTGGTTTCCAGTTATCCTACCAACACTATAAAACGAATCTTACTACACACTGATTGTTCAATCAAAGGCAAACATGGGAAGCATTGGAGTTCCTCCGGGACCCACTACACTAATTACGGGCTTTCGAATTGAGTTATTTGGATTGCTCTCGCAGAGTAAGATAGACACGGAGGAAGAGTGTCACTTTTGTATGGAACCCGTCAGAAACGTACCACTGTATACCACCGACACGGCATGTTGCCACAAAGCGATCCATTGCCGCTGTTTCGAGACATGGACCTATACATCGACTGCATTTACAAATAATCCGTTCGTACGCTGCGCATACTGCAGAGCAAACTACACGCATCCCTGTTTCTTGTGCCTACCTGAAAGACGTGACTCAAAGCCCACAAAATCCAAAAACAATGTGCTGCCATGCCATCGTACACGACGAATGTGTGCAAGATTTGAAGTACATACTGTCGATCTTATCCGAGGATGATTTATACTTGGAGTGTGGGTACCTGGGATGCAGCTGCATTTGAACGAACATTTAAGAACATTCTAGATATTGAACATTTTAAAGACAATTTATCTAAGTATTTATGCGTGCTGAAGTTATTTATGTTTTTCCATGTTTGCCCACAGGTCACCCGGAATGCGTATAGTGCTAATATAGCGTAATATAGTATTTGGACAGCATCTGTTACATAATGTATATATTAACACAAAGGTTGGCAAGTAAATACAAATTTGAACACTCGTAAAAAATTGAAACCACAAAAAAATCTGCAAAAAGACTTCGATATTCATTTAAAAACATACACATATTGAGAAGACATACCTGAAAAGCATATACGTTGTATTTTTGTGTCAATTCAACATTTTTTACCCAACGAAATTCGCGAAAAGTCATCAAATTTTTAATTGATTTTCGCTAAAACTATGCGCGATGCCGGCTGCTTGCCTTACGTCACAGGAAAAAGCTCCCTGATTGGCCTGGTGAAACTCAATTTTTTTACCGCGAAAGCAAAACCGGGGAGAAATGTTAAAATTCAAACAGCTACGCCAACGCTGCGGAGGGAAATTTGAAGTGAAAGCTTTTTTAAAAACAACAACTCAGTAACAATTGCAAACAGCCGCGAAAAATTTTAAACTGAAGTGCAAAAGATGTGAAGAGGTGCAAAAGAAGAAGCATTGTATATTCATTGTATATTACATGCAAGCGTTGTCTTCATCTACATCATCGTCGTGAAAGTGTTGTCTGTCTTCTAACATACGTTCCAAGAGAAACTTTCTCTTTTTAACAGCTGCAACCAAAGCTTCGTCAGGCTCAAACTCATCATCGGCAACAAGTGCATCACTGGTTTTCATTACTTTTCTATGATCCCTTTTCAGTTGCGACATCCATTGCAGGCGATCCATATAAATATTTCCCAATTCCTTCCGAAGCTCTGGTAAAATGGCCGCAAAGGCTTGTTTCTTCGCGTCAATTTCGTTAAATCCATCATTTTCAAAACTTTGCACTAGTTCACTGTGCTTTGTATGAAGATCCGCCGTTGCTTCGTCTATTAATGCTCTCCAGGGATCGGCCTCCTCGTCAGAGTCGTTCGTCTCTTCGGAACTTTTGCCTTCATTACAACCGTCATCGGTCTCTTCGGAACTTTTGTCGTCGCCCAATGAACTGAAAATATATTTGTTCGAAACCGTTGACATTTCATCGTCGGATTCACTTCGTATCCTTTTAGGACTCGACATTTCTTCTTCAGACCCCTCATTACGTGCTACTGTTAACACGTCGTCCCCCGAGTCACTCCGCATTCTTTTTCGACTCGACGTGTCTCCTGGTTTTTCTGGATCCCTTGCTCCAGATGGATAATATTTCCTTTCTACGGCCGAGAGTTGATGAACGTCTGCTAAATGGTTTGATAACCTCACGAGATTCCTTTTTCTGCAAATGAGACAATCTTTACGCCTTCGTGGCATGCTACCAACTGTGTTTGACGACTAACTGCACCCTCTTAAAGGTGTCCCGCATGAGGAAGTCCCTTCCAACGGGACGCATGCATGTCTCCCTGTCAGAAAAGAGTTCTTGACATCGCTCAATGCAAAAGTTTGTCCCGGTTACCTTGCGATAGCAATCCAAATAGCTGAATTGGAGAGGTCGTCACATTTACTAGATTGGGCTTTGGAAGTACTCCAATGCTTTCTATCTTTAGCTTCAAGAGGGAGATAAAAGGGTATGGCGAATGCGAAAATTTATACATTTTCTAGAGCAGAATATTGTTTGAAAAGCGTTTCTTTGCTTGCATAAATTAACACACAAATTAACGTTTGAAATATTTTGTTTCTTATAGACTATTACAATATAGTACAAATAAACGGTGTTTAAACATATTGTCCAGCTTCTACATTGTTCTCCATTTTCGATCGCTTGAATTTGTAAACAGTTCCATCGTTTGTAATCACAAGTTCACGCTTTTGTCCCTTGTGTTCCACGGGCTTGACGTCTTTCCTTTGCTCGCTTTGCTCTTTCTTGATGGAGCGATGTTGCCTTTCTGGTACTTTGACGCTCAAAATATCTGTTCGAACCAGCACTATCTCTCCTTGACGGTTTACACCATCCCCGCGTACGTATGCGAAACGAGGTGTGCAGTGTTTGTGAGGAACAAATCCTGTTTTCTCAAACTGTGCTCATTTTCTTTTCTTTGTTCGTACCAACAGCCCTTGGATATCAAGTATGTAGGAAAATCTGTATCAGCATATATTGCACGTTTAAAGTAGCGTGCTCCCGTAATATTCACCAACGTGTCTTTGGTTTTACCACTTCTTGCTTTGCTACGATCACACACCTCGATGATATCCACAGGTAGCTCAGAACCAAAAGTGTCATTGACGAGCTGGTGGATTTCGTTCCCTAACCAGCTGTATAAAAATTGACCACTCACATTTTTTGTGATCTCATTGTACGTACAGACGATCAAGGCAATCTTGCGTGCTCGATCGATGACAACCAAACTATGCAACAACGCATCACAGTAGGTATCTTTTTGGCATACCCAGTCGTTCCATGACTGACCCACGTTTTTACTCTCCAGCATTTGCACCATTTTGTTATAAATTGTACAACATGTTGTCAGACCATCCAGAGATCCCATGTATGTAAGACAGCTGTTGCCAACTTGGTCGGTATTGTTCAAAATTTCTCTGTCCTCATGTCCTTGCATACGAAACCCTTCGTTGGTCATCAAGTAGTGGATAACTTCTTCTTTGTGTAAACTGCCTGCATAATCTGTGCTTAACTGAATATCTTTTATCAAAATGTTTCGAATCTTGTACTCGTCGGTCCTCAAAAACTCGAGAACAGCGGAGTACTCTTCATTTGCACAGCTAACTCTAAATTGCTGTACATAGTACCAGTTTCGAAGCTAGCGGTCATGCTTGTCATGCTGGGCATGAGTAAAATTTTGTCTAAAAATACATTTTTTCAAAATATCAAATTGCTGTTTAAATACTCAATATATTATTTTACATGTGCATCGGACTCGCACCTTCGGCGCTGGTTGCGAAATAGCATCACCACTCCCATCAAGCTGGCTTCGCCACTGCATAGTACACAGTTTTATCAGTTTCTCGTGACTTACAGAGACCATACGCTTTCTCCAAATCCTTTGGCTTTACCACGTCCTTCAGGGGTGAGAAGACTTTGACTTTACATTTCTGTAAACTATGTCGTTTAAGCAATGACCGAATGCGCATGCTGACCACACCAACTTCCGTGTAGGTCTTCCTTGCTGTCACGAAGTAATCTGGGACGTAGACATACAACAAAAAGCTTTCCACAAACTTGTCACTATAGCATCTTGCTTTCCGTACTTGTTAAAATTGACAGCACCGTTTATGTTAAGAGAATTCTCTTTAGCAATCTTCTCCAAGACGACACTGCTCTTGTTAGATCAACCAAGAATGGCACGACGCGAAAACAGACCAAGCGCTTGCATGTTGGCAATAGATTTTTTTGTTCACAGCACCAAGGTGTAACATAGAATGAGAAAAAGACTGCGAGGCACGCTTTCTATAACACATTTTTGCAAGCTAAGCAGTTTTTACAGTAACGTCACAAGAAGGATGGCAGTTTTGCCCAGAACTGCCTCGCTTAAAACGCTCTGTCAGCAATCGGGCCCTGTAGTGTCATAAAAGGCCAAACCGGGCCTAAAGAGGCCTAATAAAACATCGAACGGACGATAACTTAGCCATATAGTGATACAAGCTCGTCGAGCAAACATGGGTCGTACACGTAGAAACTGCTCTGTGTTTGGTTGTATTAGTACAAATCTTGCTAGATTAGCTAATCATCTCGATCAAGAACACGGAATGGACACGCAGGAGCGGAAGAAATGGCTAAAATGGAGTAAACTAGGAATATGTGTAACTCGACAGAATGAAGAACCAAAAGAATTCAACCTGGAGGAAAGTATCGGAACGCTCTTAAAGCGACAAGAAGAAATGGAAAGAAAATTTAATGTTTATCTAAAAGCCGCCAAATTAAAACAGGGGCAGAGCAGCAAACCCAAAAATTCTGAGAAAGACAAAATTAAATGGTTAACATTTTAATTAATACGAAGGTTCCTCTATTGCTAGCAAGTAATAAGGGCAATGCAGTCCTAAAAGTGTAGGACGTCAAATACGTGGAACACAAGGGACAAAAACGTAAGCTCCTGTTAACGGAAGATAGAACAGTATACAAAGTCAAACGATCGAAAATGGACAAAAATGTAGAAGCTGGACAATGTGTTTAAATACCGCTTATTTCTACTATATTGTTATAGTCTATAAGAAATAAAATATTTCAAACGTTAATTTGTGTGTTAATTTATTCAAACCAAAGAAACTACATTTTGCTCTAAAAATGTATACGTTTTTGCCATGCCCCCTTTATCTCCCTTTTGACATAGAATGAGAAAAAATTGCGAGGGGGAGCTTTATATTACGCATTTTGCAAACCAAGCAGTTTTTCTAGTGACGTCACAATGAGGATGGCCGTCTTGCCCAGACTTGCCTAGCTCTCCGTAGGGAAGTTGCCTATCCAGCAATCGGGCCAGCTAGGGCCTTATGAGCGTATGAGCATGTGCTCATGAGCAGTTATTAGCAGATGCTCATCTACTCATCGCATAAACTTGCACGAGACTAAGAAGATATAACTCTACTGTCTGTAATACTTACAAAAATAAATTATTCCAAACGTTAATCCGTGTGTTAATTTATGCAAACCAAGAAACACTCTAATATTTTGCTCCAAAATCAGTACGATTTCGTAATCGTTATACCCCTCTTTTCAAAGAAAACAACGTCTACGCACTCAACAGGTTTGTATCCTTTATTTACTACAGCTTTTCATTGGAAGCTGTACTACAGCTTTTCATTAAAAGAGGAATTTCTTTTTGATCTGTCCTACATGACAAATATAAGCACAGCGTTCCCTGGTTATTTCTAAGTCTTCTAATTTCTTTGAGGTTAGGGCATGCACCGTCTACCAAATTGTTCAACATCCAGGTTTGTACGTCAACCCTTCGTTTGCGAAGGTATAAAGCAGTCCTCTTTTTTTTTTAAATATTCAACTCTTTTTCTAGCCTCTGCCACACGCTTGTTTAGGTCATGTATCCGCAATAAGTTCTCCTCCATTAAATTGGCAGTCTAAAAGTCTTATCTCTGTGAAAGTTATGAGCACTATGCTCTCAATATTCCAGTTATATGGTAAGGATAACTGGAAGCCAATCAGATTTTAGTAAGACATGTCTTTGCAGACGTCCGACTTTTGTGCGCACACCGTGCGCACACTTTATCGATGTCGTCAGCATTCCGCCGGCATTTTGAATACTAATTACTTCCGACCCCATACGGACGGAGTAATCTACTAACGTTCCAGTGTGTTTGTAATCATATGATAGTTTTTCTAGAGATGGTTCTACTTGCAATGGTATATGATTTTGTTTCTATAGCTAGAAAATAATTTAATTTGGTTGGAAGGAAAACCTGCAGCACTTTTATATGTAACAGGTGTACAAAAAATTGAACAAATTTAAAATCGCACTCGATGTCACGACGTTGCTTGAACAGTGAAGTTTTATATTAATACAGATTGCCTGGGTACTTATAGTTTAATGTTTTAAATTTTAATGTTTAGAATCGAAGGGGTGCGTATTTTCGAATAGCGCTAAAGAGTAAGGTCTGTTAAGACTTGAAATATTGTTTGTCCTGGTTGAGAGAAGAATGAGAACAAAATTAAGTTAAATATGTTAATCATTCTTACTAACTAAATTTGCTTCTAGTCCAATTTACCGTGGAGATTTTTTACAGGCAAAAATCAGCATGGTAACTTTAAAGCAAAATTAAAACCTTTCTTCCAAAAAAGCCGCCAAACATCAATTGATGTAGTATATTATAATGTTAATTAATTCTTCAAAACGATTTATTTATCTTATGCATGAACAAGAATTCTTTCAAGTATTCACAGACCTTAATCATTCCGATTGAGTTCTGTGCACGGGACTTATTTGACTGCGTAAAGGTAATTCGTGCTTTTGAAAAGTGGAGGGCAGATGTGTTCGGTTTTTTAGGTCCGTAATGGAAACGCTAAAAAACGTTTATATTTTTTCTGCGCTATGCATAATGAAGTCCTTGCAAAATTCCAGTGTTAAAAACAGAGTTTATTACTTAACTCAAGCATAACTGACATACCGCTAAAACGGTGTGATTTCTGAGTAAAGGTTAAAGTCATCATAATTTTTATATTGTATTAATTGCTTAAAACTCTACAGCAAGTATTTACAAACATGTGCTTTCAATCCGCCATCTTAGTTTCTCCTCCAGTCCCCTCTCTCTATCCATAACTCATACCTAGACACTACCACAGAATAGTAAAAAAACAGAAAGTTCACTCCTTTGATCTTTTTGACGCTGCCGCCGCTAGACGCGACGCGCTGGCGCCGACGGGCGCCGTGTTTCTGGCCAGGTCATCGCAGCCAGAATAATAAGAAATTGTATTAGCTGGAGGAATATTAACTGCTAAAAAGTCAATATTTTTCCTGATTTTGCCGTTTTTCGTGTCATTTGTGGTTAGAAGATCAAAGTTAAATGTACGTAGAGTATTACTTTAATGTTATGAAGCTTGAAACGATTTTAAAAGCGATCGAAATTATTCGAAGGAGTGGAGATCAAAGCAAGCATTTTATATTTGTATGAATCATAAATACAGGACTACCAGTGTAAAATTTTACCAACATGAAAATCAGTAATCGATTTAGCTTGTCCATAGACAATCTAAGGAATGGACTGGAAACGCAAGCTAAAGTTTACGGGACATCCGTGATACGCTTTACTTTGGAACCCTGTAACTTCACTTTAAATATATTTCAGGACTTCGTATTTACATATTTTAAACAAGAACAGAAATGTGAATGCAACTATCGACTTTTAAAACTTTTCAGAGAGATAAACGAGGCGGAAAATCACCATTTAATGTTTCCGTAAACCTTTTTCAACAACAACAATGGTGACATTTCTGCAGTCAAAAAGAATGCAAACATTCAGCGTTGGGTTTTAGCTTTGTTATATCCATAACGAATTTTAAAAGTCGATAGTTCCATAGAGATTGCCGTTCTTGTTTACAATATGTAAATAGAAAGTTCTGAAGTATATTTAAAGTGAAGTTACAGGGTTCCAAAGTATAGCATATCAGGCCGTATCACGGATATCACGTCAGCAACATTGACACTTTAGCTTGCGTTTCCAGTCCATTCTGTTGATTGTCTATGGCTTGTCTTAATTCGTTTTTGAACACATAATTGTCATGTCCTCTATCGCATTATTCGCATAACCGTTTACTGCATGCATACGTTTCTATACTGAGTGTAAGTTGCATGTACAGATGAGCATGCAGCATTAGAAAGGTGTCACACAGAATACGGACATCCACAAAATAAACTTCACAAATTCACTGAAAATGATATTCTAACAGACTGAACCTTTGTTTCTATTAACTAGGTTTTAACGGAATGGGTACATGTCAGTTATGGACTGCTTGAAGGTTGAAATTTCTAGCAGAACAAATATTTATTAAAAGAGGGAAATACATTGAAGGAAACACTATAAAAGTAGATATAGCTTTTTGTCTTTTTGATATTTTTTTTTATCAACATAAAAAGTTATACTGGATGAATCAAATTTGTGCTTTACTCCAAAGTTTGCTTACATGTATGTATGGAGTACTTCATTCACATTAAAATGTATCCAAGCAGCTGTCATTGGGATAGTACTTTTAAATTATCATACTTGTGTATAAATTTATCTTATTGCAGCATATAGCAAGTCCAAGGAAATAATTGTTACACCAATAGCAGATGTGCAACACTGCATAGTGAAAAAGATATTGACAGCTGCTTGGATACATTTTAACAAAATGTGAATGAAGTACTCCCTGCATATGTAAGCAAACTTTGGAGTAAAGCTCATATTTGATTCATCTAGTACAACTAGTACTTTTTATGTTATTTCAGAAAATACAAAGAAGAAAATTCATCCAGTATAACTTTTTATGTTGATTAAAAAAAAATTAAAAAGACAAAAGCTATATCTACTTTTATAGTGTTTCCTTCAATGTATTTCCCTCTTTTAATAAATATTCGTTCTGCTAGAAATTTCAACCTTTAAGCAGTCGATAACTGGCATGTACCCATTTTGTTAAAACCTAGTTAATAGAAACAGGGGTTCAGTCTGTTACAATATCATTTTAAGTGAATTAATTTGTGAAGTTTATTCTGTGGATGTCCATGATTAGCTGACTGCAACTGCATATTCACAAAAAAATTAGAGAAAACACAACTGACAACACCTTTCTAATGCTGCATGTTCATCTGTACATGCAACTTACACTTAGTATATAGAAACGTATGCATGCAGTAAACGGTTATGCGAATAATGCGATATAGGACATGACAATTGTGTGTTCAAAAATGAATTAAGACAAGCTAAATCGATTACTGTTTTTCGTGTGTGTAAAATTTTACACTGGCAGTCCTGTATTTATGATTCATGGAAATATAAAATGCTTGCTTTGATCTCCACTCCTTCGAATAATTTATCATTGCTTTTAAAATCGTTTCAAGCTTCATAACATTAATGTAATCGTACCTTTAACTTTGATCTTCTAACCACAAATGACACGACAAACGGCAAAATCAGGGAAAATATTGACTTTTTAGCACTAAATGTTCCTCCAGCTAATACAATTTCCTATTATTCTGACTGCGATGACCTGGCCAGAAACATGGCGCCCGTCGGCGCCCGCGCGTCGCGTCTAGTGGCGGCAGCGTCAAAAAGATCAAAGGAGTGAGCTTTCTGTTCTTTACTATTCTGTGACACTACAATGATGATGTTCGTTTTCACGTTTTGACAACATTTAAACATTATTCAAATACGCGTTCCCTGACTAAATGTTTTATTAAACGAGCTTTCGACACACTTAACTGTAGTCTTCGACGGTTTAAGTGAAATAAATTATTTACAAACGCGTGTGTTGAAATATGAAGCTAACTGTTGCAGGAATTAATTAGCGATTGCATATTTTGTTACAAGCATAGCATATTGTTTAAGAAGCCGCTTAGGATTGTCAGAATTTTTATTAAAGCAGTTTGCCAAGAACCTAATGTTTTTCGTGTCCGGTAGTTAACACTATCAATTACATTCCCATTTTCAAAGTCAATTATATGATCGCAATCCGATGCTTGCTTAGCTATGTTTGAGCCATTTTTGTGGGTAGCCACTAGGTGGCTACACCACTATGTTACCGTAAAATTTCCGTATGTGGGTTTCGAATTCATGTCCGCAAAATCACATTCCTGATTATATAGAGATTTTTAAGGAACACGAACCAATCAAAACGTCAGACTTTCAATGTGGTATGTTTTACTTCCGAAAAATGGTATATATAACCACGGATGCAACCATCTAACTATACTAGTGTTAAGCGTAAAAACTTGTTTTGAAAACTTTAATCACTATATTAATTTTCAACAACTAATGGAAAATATTGGAAAACGTTGGTAAGTTTAATTATAAAAATGGAACTTAATTATGTAAATATAATATGTTTAATATACATACTATGAAGTGTAGTTATAGTATATTTCTTTGGAATCTGTCTATAGTATATTTCTTTGCAAGTTTGCAACTATTAAGTATAGACGTACCTGGGTCAAAAACTCAAAATGAAAAAGCGTGATCAAGTTTATGTACCTTTTATGTACCAATAACAACAGCATAATAGTAGAATATACTAAAATGTTCAATGCCAAATTTCCCTGGAGTATATACAGCCCCCAAGCTCTAGCTACAATTAAAATACATAACACATGGACTATAACCTCAGCTTTAAAATTGCTAAAGTGCCTGCCAATTATTAAGAACTGTATCTGTTTGTACAGGACAGCTTGTATGCGGCTTTTATTTTCCTATTTGGAGTGTAATCTTGGCATATTTACCAGAAGTTAGTAACTATCCAACAGGGAAACTGGTGGTTCTTCAAGAGAGCATTACATGTAATAGCGAAAAGTTTCAAAGAATAAAGATGCAAGATAATAACTTTTGCAAGTTATTAGAATAAAGTGCTGTATCTAATGCATTGACTGTTAACTTTATTGCATGAATACTTGTTAGATTCAGTCTGGTCCATTCCTTCTTTGTAAATGAATAATTAATTGTATCTGCATTACCATCTTCACAATTTAAATAAAAATGTTTCAACAACTTCTTGAAAGCCAATTACCTAAATTGTGCCAAATTATACCAGTTATTGTACAGTATTATGCATGCCAACCCAGGCCAAAACTAATTTTAGGTTTACTAGACGTGCAAACATCCAGCACTGCATTTTGAAATGAGATGGCGGAGCATAAAACTAGCATCGTGTAGAAAAACAGGTTAATTGGTAAAACAGAAATATATTGCTTTCAAATCTTGATCATTTCAGATTAATTAAGAATTACATTTAACATCAGGGTACATTTCAGGTTACTTTTTATCATGGTTATATATACAGGATTTCTTTATGTTTTGTATTTGTAAGTACCATGAAGGTATCAATACGAAACTACACCTGCACTATAAGACCAAGTATAGATCTTGAAAAAGATGATTTTTATCCTGGTTATATATACAGGATCTCTGTATGTTTTGTATTTCCCAGTACAGTTTCTGTAAACTAAACTTGCACTTTCATTGTTGACACCTGAACTTTATTTAAGGCAATACAAAACATACAGAAATCCTGTATATATAACTATGATAAAAAGACTCATCTACTTTAAGACCTGTAATTGGTCTTATAGTGCAGATGTAGTTTCGTATTCATACCTAGACTGTATCTGGAAATACAAAACATACAGAAATCCTATATATATATATATATATATATATATATATATATATATATATATATATATATATATATATATATATATATATATATATATATATATATATATATATATATATATATATATATATATATATATATATATATATTTATATATTTATACAAACATCGCACGCAGTTTCCTCAAGCTTGTAGACACGCACTTTCCAATAGGCAACAAGTTACACAAGATTTTCAATAGGAACACAGTTAAGGTCAGTTACAGCTGCATGAACAACGTTAAGTCAATTATCACAAGTCACAACACACGCATAATTAGGAAAAGCCAACCACAAGACATTAGCGCAGAGAACTGTAACTGTAGGAACAAGCACACATGCCCATTGCAGAACAAGTGCATGAGTAAGGACATTGTATACAAAGCAACAATTTTGACAGGCAACACACAGGACACAAAGCACTACATTGGCATGACCTCAAAGAGCGATACAGGAATCATATCAAATCTTTTACACACAAAAAATATTCGAACGAGACGGAACTTTCGAAACACGTTTGGCACTTAAAGCAAAAGAAAACAGATTTCACCATAAAATGGTCCATAATAAAAAAGTCTATTTCTTACACGGGAGGATCCAAAAGATGTAATTTATGTTTGGAGGAAAAAATCAGTATCTTGAAAGAAAAAAACAATTGCTTGCTTAACAAAAGATCGGAAATAATTTCGGCCTGCCAACACAAAAGCAGATTTCAGGTAAACAACCTAAACAAAGAAAGGAATGCATGCTATTCAACCACCCACGCGCCCACGTTTCCGCCTTGAGCATAAAAGAAGCTCGCACATTTTCGAAATTTGTCTACCACCTGAAGATTCCCTTTGGATGAAACAGACTGTATATATATATATATGTATATATATAAATATATATATATATATATATATATATATATATATATACATATATATATATATATATATATATATATATATATATATATATATATATATATATATATATATATATATATATATATATATATATATATATATACTGCGACTCACGATATTACTTGTATGAGATATTTATGCCGTACGTATTCAAAATGAGCATTGCTATTCATTAAAACTTACGAACATCAAAACAAAGTTGTGAGAAGATTTTACCATGTTGATATTTGATGTTAGTCACATGACTGAAAAAATATGGCGTTGTTCCATATTTGAGGCGGACCACGCTATTAGTTTTAAAAATATGATAACACGACAGGACGTCGTTTTTAACTTAATTGGAAGTGGAAACGAGATTCTTTAAGCAAAAACAGCATAGGTAACAACAAGAGATTGTTTTAGCTAGAAAATAAACTAACTTGGTGTCATAGTTGAAGGATTTTTCAAAGATTACGTGGAACGGTGGAAAAGAGGTATTCTGGACTTCTAAAATGGATAAGAATGGGAGGTATTAGGCGTTTGAAGGAGAACTGTTCGTAAATTATCATGATCAACGTCTATCAACATTTTGAGAAAGTTTGCTTTGCCATATATTTTCAAAACTAGCAATGATGGATTCCTGGTAAGCAACAATAATTCTAAATGTACCTCCACTGGTGTTGTGGAATAAACGCTTGGGACTGGATTAAGGCAAAAAAATGCTTGAGGGCACAACAGGTCGAAACCGACAAGACAGACAAGTCGAGATCAACATGATAATTCCCTAATGCTGGAAAAGGAACTTCTGATGAAAGGTTTTAGGTACCTGCCAAAGAAGTGGTAGAACGATCATTTAGATCCGTATTATTAGCAACCAACATGTCTTCATATGTGCCTAAATGTGCAAAAGAGATCTCTGATCCCTATTTCCGCTGTTACCAGCAGAACTCGTTTACTTTAGAACTTTTTTGTTGACTCCTTAGCCTCGCTGGTCACATACCATCATTGAATATCAATAATCTAACCCATGCATGCATTTTCCAAGCTTTATCATGCTGATTTCGTCTGGCCGTCAAAAGGACAAACTTCTGTTGTGCTCCCAAGCATATTTTTGCCTCAATGCAGTGCCAAACGTTCATTCGACGACACCAGTGGAGGGACTTTTAGAATTATTATTGCTTGCCAGGAATCCATCATTGCTAGTTTTGAAGATATATGGCAAAGCAAACTTTCTCAAAATGTTGATAGACGTTGATCATCATAATTTACGAACAGTTCTCCTTCAAACGCCTAATACCTCCCATTCTTATCCATTTTAGAAGTTCAGAATCCCTCTTTTCCACCGTTCCACGTAATCTTTGAAAAATCCTTCAACTATGACACCAAGTTCGTTTATTTTCTAGCTAAAACATTATCTTGTTGTTACCTATGCTGTTTTTGGTTAAAGAATGTCGTTTCCACTTCCAATTAAGTTAAAAACGACGTCTTATCGTGTTATCATACTTTTAAAACTAATAGCGTGGTCCGCCTGAAATATGGAACAACGCCATATTTTTTCAGTCATGTGACTGACATCAAATATCAACATCGCAAAGATCTTCTCACAACTTTTTTTGGATGTTCGTAAGTTTTAATGTATAGCAATGCTCATTTTGAATACGTACGGCATAAATATCTCATACAAGTAATATCGTGAGTCGCAGTGTAGATATGGGGTCTGCTGTCTATTTGCTGACTGTAGAGCATCGCCAATGGGAGATGGTGAATCGGGTAGCTGAGCTGATATTCCCTCAACATAACTGTCATTGTCTTCTTCGCTGGTTACAGTCAATGTTTCTTCACCAGCAGGACAATGAACAGATCTTATTTGATACATGTGTCACATTACAGTCACAGCAAGATAGAAGCATGACACAACAGCTTCTTGTTAAATTACCTATCAGAATGCTATATCTTATTTGTGAGAATTCTGATTGGTCAATAAACAAAAAGTTTTGAACATTGTAATAAACTTTTCTAAAAATATTGAGAAATTGATCAGGGGAACTTTTAAATTTGAGCAAATGAATTGGTCGGATATTTTAGGAACGCTTATATAGCTGCAACTGTAAACTGTGTCATACAAAGCAAGTTAACCAAGAGTAGTATTTTTTTCTGTGGGAAACATACACTAAGGTTTTTTTGCAAACAAATTAATTCATAGTCTTCACATATTGGTACTCATCAATTAATACAGCAATGTAGTAGGAATGGAAAAGCACCATTCCTCCTACAAATATTCAATCATTCAAGGAGTGTCCTCTTTCTTCGTTTCATCACTACCCTCGCTACAAGTTAGTGTCTCCTCTTCTTCGTACACTAAAGGTCTGAAATAAAAATATAAAAATGTAAGTAACACTGAACATTCAGCATTTGCAATTGAAGTAGTAAAGTATGATTGGCATGTGGGGGAATTTCCAAACAGGTAGCCATTTGTTTTACAAAAGGGCGGGAAATTGGTCAACTAATTTTTTCAAGTCAAATGGCTGGGTGTTCATGTATGTCCAGGGACATATGAGGCTTTGGATAGTGCTTTGTCCTTGCCATGCATATGACAGGCTCTTAAACCAGGAATCCTAGACATAACTAATTTATCCTATTACTCCTAACAAGTAACTTTGTTTTATTGCCAACGACCCACCAGTTAAAGGTATTTGAATATTTGATACAGTGATACATCATCACATTATATGGACATCCCTATATAGTATGATACATATATTGATAAAAACAGTTGATTTGTGAGAAGATAATAGTCGAATTTGAATTTGCCTTCTGACTCTTGCTGTTTCTGATTGGATACCGTACAAAAGAAGTTGTCACATTGGCAGCATTGGACGATAGTATATAGTTCCAAAATTGTGTCCATATATTATTTGCCCTGAAATTTATAACTGTTTTACGTCGGACAAACATGTGCGGTTTCATATTTCAAAGCCATAAATACGACACATGAAAAGTTTAATATATAAAAAGCCTCAATTATTTTATCCTGATTTTACACACCATGAGCGCTCGAAGACGTTAGTAAACCCTCGGGTAAACGTTCGGGCGACAATCGACGTTTAGTTGTTGTATAGATGACATATATAAAACTAAAAAATAGCTACAACCGGCAAATTCGCGTCTTGAGAGTATAGAACTTTTCAAAAGCATTGCTGCAAAGAAATAGAAGACATATTCACTTACTTGGTGATGGTATTAATATGTGCCTTCACTTCCGAGCCATGAAATTGTAGCCTCAACTGATGTCTCGACTGTCTCATGAATATTACTAGTCTGCGACTCTGCGTAAGCAAGTGGCTGAATGAAACGACGCAAACATATCAGGAAACGTTATAGTTCGTTACCATATGAAATTGGCAACTTTCATGTATTGTTAGTTAATCACGTTCTTACCACAACGCCTGTTTTGTCGCTTTTGGGGCTTCTGTAGCGTCGAAGGAATGTAACAATATTTGCGCGCAACATCCGCATCTGTTTTCAGAGCGTGCTTGTCTTTAAATTCCCGCTATCGAGGAAACAATTCATATAAGTAGATTCTAGACGACCCTCTTTTGGCATAGTAATCCTTTCTGCATGCAGTTTAAGCACGATTTGCACTCGAACTCGTAGGACTTGAGCTTGAAGCTTCGCTATCGCTCCTCTTAGATAAAATTTCCGCAATGAATAATAATTAGTTATGGTGCAATACTAGAAGACTGGGGAGAATGTTATTGTTTGTAGGTGCCGGAAGTAAACAAAGCATAGAAAACTGGTGCATGCGCAGATGCGACTGTAACCTATCTTTAATGTTTGGTTATATCAGTTTAACAAATTTATATGATGAAGACCTCATGTTGCTGGTTTTAATTTTTTTCAATATCGACAACCTTCATATATCAATCCCCCAATCAATCCATCCAATCATTTGCAGGTTGTTAAATTTTTCAGTGTTGACAATCCTCATGTATAATCATTACCCCAATATATATTCACAATGTTGTTGCGAGAAAATCTTATACCAGTTTAACAAATTTATATGATGAATACCTCATATTGCTGGTTGTTAAATTTTTCAATGTCGGCAATCCTCATAAATCATGAGTCATCCCATATATATTCACAATATTGGTGCAAGAAAATCTTAATGTTTGGCTTTGTCAGTTATTGGGTCATTCTGGAGTTTTAGCTTGAATATTTACTCATCATGTGCTTAATTAATATCCTCAAGCTGTTACAGATCCCCCCCCCCCCCATTTGCTGGTTGTTAAATTTTTCAATATCAGGAAACCCCATATACAATCTCCCCCCCCCATATATAATCACAATGTTGTTGCAAGAAAATCTTAATGTACCTGATTAATGATGTGAAGTTTCATGGCATGTCGAAACGTAAAACTTCTGAAAGCTTATCCTTGAAATCGAATTAAACTTTACTGTATCGAAATTGATGCGTGCTGCCATCCTGGAACCTTACTCCTTTCTTGTGTGTTAAATTGTTAGAATTGTAATCTCCAATTAACATGTCATATATGTCTTTGTATTTACTTTATTTCCCTATATTCTCTCTCTTGAAAAAATAGTATTTATGCGTAAATCACGCTCTTCAAAATTGATATTAGCTACGATCCAGATACGTTCTTTACATGGTGTACTTCATACGATCTAATTGTTGTATCATTAAATCTACTTGTAACTGTTCTTTTACTGTGTCCAGCGGTGTACTAGCGCACCTTTTGTCCGGAGAGTGCATTAGTGCATTGCGACCTAGCTTACCTACAAAAACTGTCATTCCTTATTCCTTATGTGGAGTTTTTTGTACCGAATCTAGACTAGTATGCACCTACTTCAAAAAAGTCCTTTTGCATACATCAAACAAAGCATTGCAAATATAACAGCCTTGGTTTCAGCATAACCTGCGAAATTGCAGTCACACCTGTTTAACAAAGTAACAATGCTTAAAGGGTCTTGGGTCTTAAGAGTGTCTTGGCTTACTTCGCTAAGGCTACCCACATGTACGCAAAGCGTACCTATTTTTACAAATCTAATAGTGAAATAATATCATCAATAGTGAGATTAGAGCGTGAGATTAAAGTGTCGTCCCGTTCAAGTTTTGTCCGTATGTATTGGCAGGTTAAGTGTGTCGAAAGCTCGTTTAAGTCAGAGAATGTGTATTTTAATTATGTCTCAACCTGGCTACGCTATCTCCATGTTTTCCAACAGTTAAACAGTCATCATTGCGTGTTACTGCTGTTAGTAATTAAAGTATAACTAACCTTAACAATGCTATTTTGAAGCCGAAAGAAACGGCATGTTTCGGAATTTATTTGAACTTACACATTTATGTTATTGGTTCAGCATAATATGCATGTCTTGTATTAGTTCTGCTAGGCTTTTTCGGTGTTTAAAAGTGAATTTCACTCTCATTTCACTTTTAAGTTCATTCAGTCCATTCAGTCCATCATGTTCTTTAATGTTGTTAGATTTTTGTCTTTTAGGCACTTTTATTCAAGTTCGACAATTAGCTCCACTCGTTGGCTCCTTTTAAAAAATTTACAATGTTGGACCAAAATCCAATTAGATTGCAGGAAATCATAAAATATGACAAAACAAGCATGCACGAATAAAAAAATTATAAACTTTATGTTACTTCTTGGTATCTAGACATTGATGAATGCAGTGCAAACACAGATAACTGTGCAGCACTCTTAGAGTGCGTTACCGGGATTTACAAGCACGATTTATTTGGGCTTTCTGCTTGAACAAGTGCTTGTGAATCCCGATATCGCATGATCAAAGAGTGCTGCAAACGTTTTAATATTCAGTTTTAGTAAACCTCAATTATATTAAATACATAACAAGTTTTTCAATTACCGTGTTAAAATGCTTAAACTATAAAATGAAAGAGAAACAAAAAATTACCTTTCAACACAGAAACACCCCATGCTGTAGCTCTTTTTTGTGTTGGTTAGTGTTGCGTCCGAAGTTATCGTCTCAAGCTCCTCGATCGGAGGTCAACTCTATAAACTTTTGATACTCTGCCACCTTTGTCCTGCATCAAAAAGTTCATGCACAGTAATATATCGCACACAGTGTCTTGATGTCTTACGTGATGTAAAAAGCCAATCAGCATATTATTACTTTATGAAAACTGGATATTAATATAATTTTTCACTGTACAAGTAAGGCAGTCAAGTCTTGATTTCTTTTTTTTTGCAACAAAATTTCGCCATTCATTTCACTTTTCAATCAGCACTAGACGAACATTCCTTGTTCTTTGTCTAATAAAACAAATCATAGTAACCATGTCATCGACAGTTGGAAAGTAAATGCCTTAAAGTTGTAGCTTGATACGGTGTCTGATATTTTCTCTTTATACTAGACATTGATGAATGTTCGATTGCCGCTTACAAGTGCGATAGGAATGCAGACTGCACAAACACAGCTGGATCTTATAATTGTGCATGCAATGATGGTTATTCTGGTGATGGCATTGTCAGCTGTCATGGTATGTAAATGTGGTAATGTTTTAAGCCTATTTTTCTTTGTTTGCGCCACACGAAGCAAAAACACTCGGTAATGTTATTGAATAAAATTTGTTAACGAAAAACTCGTCAAAAAATAGAAGGCGGAGAGGCAGAGTTGTTTTCATTGCAGCGTGTTAATCTTACAAGTTGAAAATTCAAATAGTCTATGAATTCAAGAATCTATTTTAATAAAAAATCATTTGAGGCGCGTACATTCACAAAATAGAGAGTGATTTTAGATTTGTCTATGCAACCTGCAAATCGTTGCGCCGACACATTAAGTAAGCACAAATGATTTCATTTTATAATGTGGGAAATAATCATTTTAATTAACCCTTAAAATTATTTAACACACTAACTCTGCTGGAAATGTTTTCCAATGTGGCTAAGACGCTCATATTATACTTAGCCGTACAGACCGTAGTGTAGGGAAGCACGGGTGGCGCAAGCGGTTACCGTGTTGCGCCTCTCACCACTGTGAAAGCAAGTCAGGTACAACATATTGGGTGTTGATTTTTTGCAGTTGATCTCTTCTTGGCTTCGAGGGTTTTTCCTTGGGTACTCTGGGCTTCCACCCTCTCGAAAATGAGCTCGCTAACTAAAACCGACTACCCTTATATTAATCTAAAAAAATAAGCGAATGCATAAGATATGCTGGAAAGGAATTGTGCTGGTAATTGATAATTATTGGACGAGGCTGAGCGGGATATTGAGAATTATTGAGTTGCCCAAGCCGCAGGCTGAGACAGATAATGCTAAACCAAAACCGAATTCTATAATTATTTTATTATTCAAAAAACGTTTACACCATGCAAAGACGTCATAGAGCACTAAAATATCTTGTTAATGATTTATAGATATTTATTTTTGTTTTCTATACTTGACGAAACTGTGAATTAAAATACGAGTAGCCATTAAATGCAAAATTAATGAGGTTGTTAATTAAGTTGAGCACGATACGAAGAATTATCACGCCCGTGAAATCATTCGGATGCAAGTGTCTTGTATTTGAAATTAAAAAAACATTATTGCTCTCTTATTTAATGACATTTAATACACTGCGCAGAATAAGATAATTGTATGAATTTTTCGAATTTAAATCATGATACATTGTAAACAAATATTTGGCAAATGTAATATATCGCAAATGTAATATATCGCAAATGTAATATTTGAATTCTCAGGTTCTATGCTGTGTTATATTAATTAAACTAATCATGTAATTTAGAAATGTTATTACTTACCACTAAAATTACAGTATCTTACTTTGTTGCTGCTCCTTTTTTATTGCTTTATCTTGAAAAATTTCACACATCACTATGCACCCTCTATTCAGAGGACAAGCCTACTTTGAACACTTAAACGGTGTCAATAGTCAGGAAGGCTGAAATACATGCTTACTTAACATAACGAGGGGCAATTTTATTTTATGTTTATATTGTACCTTTAGGTCTAATAAATATATTTCTGTACATTGAACGGGATAAAATTTTTTATGTGGGCTCCAGCCAACACATTTTTCCCAAATTTTCTATAAAACTATATTATTGTCGAGAAAGGCGAAATTTTAGATTTCTTGAAAAAACCCACTTATGTTTTCAAAAAGATAATAAAAAACTACATATAACTTACTATTGTGGTTATTTCCATTTTTCAAACTTTTGTTGAGTTATGAGCGTTTGAAAACTTATTTTCAGACTAGTGCCCACGAAATTAGGGCCATTTTAGGACATTTTTATGCAGCCATGACTAAAAAAAGGCTTGAAATCAGGGTAACCGTCATGATGTCTTATATGTGGTTTTTTTATAAGGTTTCTGAAGATACAAGTTATTTTTCAAATGAGCGAACTTGAAAGTTTGCTATTTTTGACCACATAGTAGTTTGATCATAAAACTGAAGAAAAACGTGTTGATCGAAGCCCACAACATAAATCTGGCCAAACAACATTTCAGAATTGGTAGGCACCCAACGGAAAATTTAAGAGCAAAAATGAACTTGCCGCTCGAGAAAGTAAGTAAAATTACCTCTGCCTCCCTGACTACAATGCTTTGCAAGAAAACTCTTGTCTTCTCTTCTTTCCTCTTGTATTCTTATTGCCTCGACAATATATTGTCCAATGCATGCCAACTCTTTACGAAAACACATCCAACAGTTAGAATTAAAAAAAACAAGATTATCTTGCAATTGCAGAAAATATTTTTCTGTCATTAATAGCGAAATGAAATAGTTTGAGAGCCCACTGATCAAAGCACAACCATGCGACGTCATTAAGAGCGCTGGGTGTTATAGATTACTGAGCTATCATACAGTACTTCCTCTCGACAAAGAATATTGATAATGGCCATTGATTATAAATTGAACTAACTTTCGCTCCCCCCTACAGATATTAATGAATGCCTCACTATCGTGTGCCCAGTAAACGCCTCGTGTGGTAATACTCAAGGTTCATACAGATGTACATGTAACACTGGCTACATCGGTGATGGATACCGTTGTTCTGGTAAAATGCCTTACTATATTTAGTCTCAATTTTAATACATTTTGGGCAGATAATAGTTTAAATATGATTGTCATAAGATTTCGAGGCATTTCAATTAGAAATTTTATGACATCTTTTAAAATCTCGCATAAACGAGCCAATTAAGTTCAGATGATTTGAACTTCATTGCACTTCATCTTGTATCAAAATTTGATGCATAAATTTATGCAAGAAATTCTTGCTTACAAGATACGTCAGTTTTCTTTAGTATATACTTAGTGAGTATAGCCGATAGATGAGAAAAATTTCTGACAGCGTTTAAGTGTTTTCACTTTTATTTTCTAATGATTTTTATACGCTTTGTTCTCCCGAGTATTTTTTACAGCATTTTTTACAAGAAGAATTTTGAAACAAACTTCGTTCACTTGTGGTCCTGACATTACTATAATAATGACACTATCGTGCCATACAGTTGGTGTACGTTGAGATTTGCGGCTTTTAATGGTATCAGAGTGGGCGATACATAACACGATACAATATAATATGGATTTGAGGTTAGAATCAACATATTTGTGCTTATCAATATTAAATATTTGTGTTTCCATAAACATTTGTGATTTTAGTTATTTCTCAAAACAGATTCATATCATTTGTTTCTTCGTTATTTGGTATAAATAGTAAGGCGAAGCTGTTCTTCCTTCCGTTTCATGTTTTCATGTAAAACTCTTCTTCTTTTTGGCATAAAAGCCAAATAACCCTTTCTCGCCTTCCTTAACACGGCGGCCATGTTGTGAGCAAATGCTGCAAATTGACAATACGATTTTCTTCACTAGTGAGAAAAACCGTATAACAATCAATATGCTGATACGACAATTTTTCACTATTGGAAAAACCCGTACGCCAATGAAAACGCTTATTCCCTTCTCCGTAGTGAAAATGCTATTTTTATTTCACCCGTTTACCTCGCCTAAATCCCTATATGTATGACATAAAAAAGTAAGGCAAGAGATGAAAGTTGAGTGCCATGACTATCACAAGCAATGACATCTGTGATCTATTATTTCAATCACTCTTATGAAAATGCAATTAAATTTAACAAATTACCCAGTTATATATGCTCTAAATCTCCAAGTATGAAATTCCTTTTCATTGTATTTAGACTCACTATGGAGGAATTCATACTGAAACATGTGTTCTCTAATCTATGATTTTGGAGGGCTGCAAACTGTGTTGTGATGTATTAAGTGGCACTGTGGTATTACTTCACTCTAGCTATATCTACAACGAACCGTAAGTATTAGTGGGAAAGTTATGTGCATATGATACATGTATTATGTGTGCATTATGTGCATTACGATATATGTATTTAACACATGCGCATGCATATGTGCATTATGATTTAACAATTAGAAAACTAGGACGAGTTGTCTATGAGCTTATAGCCAACAAGGGCGTAGCCCCTTGTTGACTATCTGTTCAGAAACAATGAGGTCGAGTTGTCTAAATGTTTTAGTATATATAGCTACACTGGTACCCAAAAACAAATTGAAGAGAATTTGAAAAAAATAACATATATTAAAAGCTATTATAGCACTTCCAATCTTGCATTCGTAGCTTGGGAATGAGAAACAACCTTAATTAAACCTATCAAGAAAATTTTTCTCACCTAAAATGCATAAACATAGTTTAACACAAAATTTAAACGAAAAACTCAAAACTATAAAAACAGTAATTTTTCGGCGGCAGTTTATTATTATTATTATTATTATTATTATTAATTTTATTATTATTATTATTATTGTTATTATTATTATTATTACTATTATTATTATTATTATTTAATATTATTATTATTATTTTTTTGATTATTAAAATATACTACAAATTACAATTTAAGTCTTCTAAAAAGAGAAGGTCCTTCCTTTAAAGTTCCATATTTTCTTCTCTGCATTTTTTGAAAGTCAAAAATTGATAAAAAAATAAATAAATACCATGAAATAAAAAAAATAAAAATAGGGGATAGGATAGAGTCAATTTGAAAATGCTCTAATATTATCCAAGTTCATATCATGGTCAGTAATGTTTAATGGTGATCGTCTTCTTGACCTTGACCCTCTAAGACATAATATGCAATATATATATATATATATATATATATATATATATATATATATATATATATATATATATATATATATATATATATATATATATATATATATATATATATATACATATATATACATATATATATATATATATATATATGTATATATATATATATATATATATATATATATATATGTATATGTATATATACACACACATATATATATATATATATATATATATATATATATATATATATATATATATATATATATATATATATATATATATATATATATATATATATATATATATATATATACAAATAAGACACAAAGACTTAGCAAGTTGTGTAAGGCATATTCATTACTATTTAGTTTCGTACTACACTTAGTGTAGCACTCTTCAGACAAATAGCCTATGTTATATGATCTATAGAGTAACGAACTTTTAAATTATGTACAAACGGTTAAACGATTATTATCTTTACATATCAATTTACACCTCAAGTGGAATATTCGTAATAAGACCTAAAGTTCTTTAGTAGGAATTTACTAGCATGTCTGCATGTAGAGACAAGTTCATTTCGTCGGTTAAGTGTAGCCATGTCCGGTTTACAGATAATGAAAAATTTCTCCCATAGACATAAGTTGCATCTTTTAGATATATTACTGTACGATTTCGCTCGCTTAAGGATTCTCCATCTGATTGAATACTCAATACCCCTTTGCTTCAGATCCCAGATGTGTTTACTTAGTTCCGTGCAATTCTGTTTTTGAATGCTGCGAAATGATGTGTTATGGTTGGCGTATCGTAATTTGAATTTGTTTTCTGTTAGTCCTACATATGTTTCGGGAGGTCGCTTATCAGATGTGCTCACTGTGGCTTGGTATACAATAGATTCGGTCAGGCAATTCTTGGGGATCGGGCATTCAATAGGTTTCCGGCAGTTGCAATTGTTTACTTGAGTTTCTTTTACTGGTTTAGGTGTTAGTATAGATTTGTTGTGGCCGTCTATGTTTTGTTTGATGTTGCTCATACAACTGTAGCTGATTTTTACAGTGTTCCGGTTGAATATTTTATGTAAAATGTGTCCTACCGGGAATTCTTCGTCTAGGATCTTTAGGAAGGTCATGCCGATGTTTGTAGCGACGTTTTGACTAAATGGCGGGTTATACCAAGTGATGTTGCGTTTACGACTGCGCGAGTTGGTTTTGTTTTGGCTAGTCGGAGGTTGGAATTTTAATTGGTGTTGGTATCCACTCTTTGATAGGGCTTCTTGGTACAATGGCGCAGCACTTTGGAACGAGTCTTCGTCGAACGATATTTCGCAAAGTCGTTCATTTATAGCTAGCGGTATGTTTTGTAGTATTTTTGGTGGATGGTTTGACTTGTTGTGGACATAAAGGGGAACGTTGTTAGGTTTATTGTAAGGTTGGTATTTAGCAGTAGAGAGATTCAGAGTGACGTCCAGAAAATCTACAGCTTTCTTATTGGCTTCTATGGTGATTTTCAAACCGTGATGGTTGAAGATGGAGCAGAGATCTTTTTTTATCATTTTATCATGGGCAGTTATGACGGCGCAGAATCATGTGAATTAGTCGGATCTTTTTTACTACACCAGATCGCGGAGAAGCACGGGAAGAACTTCGGCCTTTATCGCGATGATGGACTTGGAGTTGTTAAAGCAACTCCCCGTGTAATCGAAATGATAAAAAAAGATCTCTGCTCCATCTTCAACCATCACGGTTTGAAAATCACCATAGAAGCCAATAAGAAAGCTGTAGATTTTCTGGACGTCACTCTGAATCTCTCTACTGCTAAATACCAACCTTACAATAAACCTAACAACGTTCCCCTTTATGTCCACAACAAGTCAAACCATCCACCAAAAATACTACAAAACATACCGCTAGCTATAAATAAACGACTTTGCGAAATATCGTTCGACGAAGACTCGTTCCAAAGTGCTGCGCCATTGTACCAAGAAGCCCTATCAAAGAGTGGATACCAACACCAATTAAAATTCCAACCTCCGACTAGCCAAAACAAAACCAACTCGCGCAGTCGTAAACGCAACATCACTTGGTATAACCCGCCATTTAGTCAAAACGTCGCTACAAACATCGGCATGACCTTCCTAAAGATCCTAGACGAAGAATTCCCGGTAGGACACATTTTACATAAAATATTCAACCGGAACACTGTAAAAATCAGCTACAGTTGTATGAGCAACATCAAACAAAACGTAGACGGCCACAACAAATCTATACTAACACCTAAACCAGTAAAAGAAACTCAAGTAAACAATTGCAACTGCCGGAAACCTATTGAATGCCCGATCCCCAAGAATTGCCTGACCGAATCTATTGTATACCAAGCCACAGTGAGCACATCTGATAAGCGACCTCCCGAAACATATGTAGGACTAACAGAAAACAAATTCAAATTACGATACGCCAACCATAACACATCATTTCGCAGCATTCAAAAACAGAATTGCACGGAACTAAGTAAACACATCTGGGATCTGAAGCAAAGGGGTATTGAGTATTCAATCAGATGGAGAATTCTTAAGCGAGCGAAATCGTACAGTAATATATCTAAAAGATGCAACTTATGTCTATGGGAGAAATTTTTCATTATCTGTAAACCGGACATGGCTACACTTAACCGACGAAATGAACTTGTCTCTACATGCAGAGATGCTAGTAAATTCCTACTAAAGAACTTTAGGTCTTAATTACGAATATTCCACTTGAGGTGTAAATTGATATGTAAAGATAATAATCGTTTAACCGTTTGTACATAATTTAAAAGTTCGTTACTCTATAGATCATATAACATAGGCTATTTGTCTGAAGAGTGCTACACTAAGTGTAGTACGAAACTAAATAGTAATGAATATGCCTTACACAACTTGCTAAGTCTTTGTGTCTTATTTGTTGATTATGCTCTGGAAATCCATTGAGCACTTTATAATTGGTTTTTATAATCCAACACAAATTATTGTTATATATATATATACATATATATATATATATATATATATATATATATATATATATATATATATATATATATATATATATATATATATATATATATATATATATATATATATATATATATATAGATATATATATATATAGATATAGATATAGATATAGATATAGATATAGATATAGATATAGATATAGATATAGATATAGATATATATATATATATATATATATATATATATATATATATATATATATATATATATATATATATATATATATATATATATATATATATATATATATATATATATATAAATATAGATATAATTGCAAAGGACACTTTTGCTCTGATCCAGGATATGGTATTGGCATAGGTTTTGGCTCTTTTGGCTCTCTTGTCAGCGATTAACTCAACCAATCTGCTGTGGTACCTCAAACGCTCAGCTGCCACACCACCTGTTGTCGTAAAGACAAGAGGGTGAATGTTCCATGCTCAATTTCCAAAACTCTGCTTGCATATTGCCGTTTCTTCTCGTTTTCATGTTGCCTGTATATCTGATTTGGTTGCAAATCTTTGTAAGAATCAGCATTTGAATGGCACACGCGAACGTCGAAGAATGCCGATGATTGCTTTTCCCAGAATCCTCGGGCATGGACATCCAAACGTGCATCAGGGGCCTTGTTTGCACCGTCATTCAGTATCTCAGCAGTAACTTTTTGAAGTACTGGCTCGACCTCAACATCATTCCATACAGTTCTTAAGAGCTCCGCTTCTAAATCACGGAGCTCATTGGGACGTTGTATAATGAATCCACCTCGACGGCAGATCATTGCATGATTTACGGTGAATTGATCACCGCATGTGCAGACAGTTGGCATGTCTGCTATTTCCCAGTCATGCCGTAATTTAACTGCATCTCTGAATTCTCTTTTGTTAAGATTAAAATGTAGCTCTTTAAGGGGAATCACGGTCAGCCAATTTGATGATCCTTTCTCAATGACTAGTTCGACAGCTCGCTTTGTCTTTATCGGTATAGATTGTTTCACCTGTTCGAATCACTCGGTTATATAATCATACTTCTGTTTGCGTGTGCTCAGCAACACTGCTCTTATTTCATGAACATCAGGAGCTTGATGGACTTGCTCCATGATTCTCTTCACGAGGGGCTCCATAACTTTGACTGAGGTCTCATACTGAGAAGCCGAACACTCAACTGGATTTGTAAAACCAAGTCTTCCCATACGCACAGGGAAACTCAGGGACCGCGGAGGAGGGGGAGCCCGGGGGACTTGGCCCCCCCAATAATTTTCCTGTGAATGATTGAATGGCGGTTAATTATAACCAGAGCTACTTGACGTTTTTCCAATAAGTAGCGTTACAGCTCAAGTCAAGAGCACCTCATTAACATTTTGGCTGTGCTTTTGGGAAAACGCACTCTGACATCCAGCAAAAGGAAGCAAAAGGATTGGCGTCGAAATAACATACATATATTTTTTCCAGTATTTACTAATAAAGAACGAAAAAAACCCCAACAAGAAACATGAACACGTCGCAACCGCAAGATAGTTTAAGAAAAAAAACTTAAAAAATTAAAAAAACGGAAAAAAGTTGAAAAAGAACGAAGCAAGAGTGGGGACTCGATTGTTGCCCCAGCCCCCTTCCCGCCCCTGGGAAGCTAAGCATTCGGTCCGCTCAATCCAAAAATTGCTCCGCGGTCCCTGAAACTGAACAGCTCACGTTCTCCTTCACTTAGCGTATGATCTGCGACAGCTGGTATTAGAACATCCGTTATGGCGCGCTCAAGAGGTTCCAATAAATCTTGAATATCGGGAAGTGTCCTTAGGAAATATGTCCAACGGTGGCGTAAGCCAAACGTAAAGGCTGCATAGCACGCCTGAGGTTGTGATATGGCAAATTCGGCAAGCCTGGTGACTTCATTTACCCATCCCTCCACTTTCTCACCAACATATTCATCAAGAAAGAATCTCAATCCTGAAGCTGCGCCAAGATGACTATGACCATCGATCGTAATATTAATAGATGTATCCCTGAACATTTTCATGGCAGCTTGTTTTCTGTCAGGTTTGACGACCAACAAGCATTTTTCCGCCATTGGAAAATAACCAAAGGCAGGACCATTATCTGATAGCTCGTCCCACAATATTCTGACGTCTTAAAGGAGACCAGCCCCTGTTGCATCATCAGCGAACCAGTACTGTTTTGCTTCTGTAGAGACATGTAGCTGCGTTATTAATAGCTGAAGGCTAAGGGCATACAGGCTCATAGCAATAGGATCACCCTGCGTTGTACCTTCTGCTGATGTAATTTCTTCCCCGCCTGTAATGAATAGCCGCGCGGGTCGTCTGTAGGTATTAATTACGTAGGTTGCCGAAGAGGGACATAGAACTTGAATATTATGTAATGCTGCAGCTCTTTTCAGGGCATTAAAGGCGTTGGATGCATCAACTAGCAGAACTGCGTCTGTCGTATCTGCGTCAAAAATATTACGCATGGCATGAGTCGCAGCTTTACTGCCGCTCTTTTGTCCCGCACACATCTGCAGTGAGCCACTCGCATCAATGACGTCAGGTTTTGTCACTTGCATCACGCACTTTCCCATGACCCTCCGTATAACCTCACCGACTCCGATGGGCCGGACGGCACCCTCTGCTTTGTCGAGCGGGATAAGTCGGTTCGCTAATATTGCTTCCACACCGACAGGATCGATATACTCGGTACACAGACGTCTGGTCATAGTAGCTATAGCTTCACACAATTCAATCCCAGATTTTTTGAAGGACTTTGATCCTAGGATTCTACGGAACCCATTTGAATCAACTCCCGAAGGAGCCCCTGAGCCTTTTGTTCGTAGGGCAGCATTACGCACCATTTCTCCATTTATCTGTTGACAGATCAAATCTGGAATATTCTCCATTGAGCAGAAAAGTAAGGAGCCCAAACAGGCTATTATTATTATTATTATTTAATATTGTTATTATTATTTTATACGCACGGCAGTCATATGCCGGACAGTCAATGCCAGCTGCCCACAACCAGTGGACTGAGGTGGCATTGTTCACTCAAGTCTCAATTTCCAATACTTTACGAAGAATTCTAGCTGTTCCCAAAAGTGTCGTTTTCTGTAATTTTTCTATCGCTATTTCAGTATTCAGTTGCTCTATTCTTTTTCCCAGTTCGGTTGTAATTGATCCAAGGGCGCCAACGATTATGGGGATAATGTCAATATTTTTCATGCGCCATAATCTTTTGATTTCTCTTTTCAACAAATCGTACCGTTGTTGTTTTTCTTCTTCCTTCTCTGCAATTCTATTATCACCGGGGCAGGCAACGTCTATAATCAGACATTTCTGTTGTAGTTTATCAACTAGAACGATGTCAGGCTTCCTGCGTTCGATCATTTTATCGCATTGAATCATGAACTCCCATAGTATCTTGGCCTTATCATTCTCCCTCACCCCCTATTGGTTTCTGCTCGTACCAGTTCTTTGCTCTATCAATCCCGTACTTTCCACATAGTTCCCAATGCATGTATGATTCTGGCAAGATGTCATGTCTCCTTTTATATTTCCCTTGTGCTAATTTCTCCCACTCACTGGTTATGTGCCATACTGTTTTACCTTTTTGTCCACACATCCTGCACTTGTCATCTTCTCACGTGTGGTCAATTTTATGTTTGATATAATTGGTCCTAAATGCTTGTTCTTGTGCTGCGCAAATTATTGCTCCGGTTTCCGGTTTTAAATTACCCTTTTTCAACCACGCCCATGGTTTATCTTTATCAGTTTTTGAGTTAACATCTCTACAGAACTGGCCATACATTTTTTTTTTTTCCATCGTTGCTCACCCACATTTATCTTGTTTCTTTTATACTCGATTTTATCAACACTACTGGCCGCGTCCACGATCTTACTATTTCTCACCTGTACTAACAGCGATTCTGTGCTTCGTTTAATATACCAACCTGGGTTATTTTTTTCAGAAGTTACACATCTCTCGCAGCTGATCAGCCCTCGACCTCCCATTGCCCGGGGAAAATATAACCTGTCAACATCGCTTTTCGGATGAAAGGCACCATACATCGTCAGCAACTTCCTCGTTTTCCTATCCATTCCTTGTAGTTCATGCCTCCTCCAGGTCATAACACCGGCTCCATATCTTAATAGTGCCACCGCTCAGGTATTTATAGCTTGGAATTTGTTCCTTCCGTTTAGTTTTGATTTCAAAACCAATCTCAGCCTCCGATAATACCCCTTCTTAAACTTGTCCTTCATGCGCTCTTCCATGATTTCATCAAGTTCCAATATTCCTAAGTACTTGTAACCTTCATCATCAATAGCTTTCATCACCTCCCCTGTTGGTAGAGCTATTCCATCCAACTTCACAACTTCTCCCCGTTTCAGTATAATGACACCACACTTTGTAAGCCCAAATTCCATTCCAATATCCGTACTAAACGTATACACCGACTTGACTAAGGAATCTATTTGTGCCTCATCTTTACCATATAGTTTTAGGTCATCTATGTACAACAGATGGTTTATCTTTTCATGTCTTTGAATTGATACCCAGCTTTCATTTGTCTTAACAGTAGCGTCAAGGAAATCATGCACAACACGAACAGCAAAGGAGACAAACTATATCCCTAAAATATGCCTCTCTTGATGTTAACTTGACCAAGACTTTGCCCATAAACAAAATGTTCGGTTTTCCAGTTTGCCATGCTGCTCTTTAAAAGCTCTTCCATGTTCTTTGCGATTCCAAACATTGACATGCATTCAAGAATCCAAGAGTGAGGAACCATGTCAAACGCTTTACGATAATCGATCCATGCCATTCCTAAGTTAGCTTTTTTGACCTTACAATCTTTCAATACTGCCTTATCTATCAATAACTGATCTTTGGTTCCTCTACTCTTCCTCTTGCACGCTTTTTGTTCCTCACGGAAAATATTGTTTTTTTCAATAAACTCGTACATTTCATTGGCTAGTATCCCTGTAAGTAGTTTCCTCATTAGTGGAAAAGACGAGATAGGTCTATAGTTGTCCTCCGCACTGCCTTTTTCCGGATCTTTCAAGCACAATACAGTTTTTCCATGTGTCATCCACCCAGAGATTTCTCCTCCATCTCCAAGGAGGGAGTCCAATTGCTCTGCTATCCGTTCACGACACTCAGTTAGTTTCTTTATCCAATAACCCTGCACACCATCTAGCCCAGCTGCTTTCCAATTTGCCATTTTTTTGCTTTGAGCACAAACTTTTTCTTTTGTTATTTGTACCTGTTCTTAATGTGGGTATGATGCTGCTTCCTTAAGGTCTTTCAGCCAGTCAGCATTAAGGTTGTGCTTCTCTTCCTTGCCCAGATTTCACTCCAAAAGTCTTGACTTTCTTGTGCATTAGGTATCAACTTTTCAGCCGCTGTATTACCATTTATTTCTTGGTAAAACCTTTTCTGGTCGCTTATAAATAGCCTGTTTTGTCTGTACTGCTTAACTCTTTGCTCATATCTTATGACTTTTGCTCTTTTTGCTTTCAACCGTTGCTTTAATTCTTCCATTACTATTTTTATACCTTTCCTTCTAATACTGTATTTCTCTTTCAGCTTAGTGTACTTGCTATCAGTTCGGAGTTCGCCTCTCTCATTTCCCTCAAAATCAAAATTTCACGTTGTATCTTCTTAATATCACTCTAGATTCTTCTTTTCCAACACGGTTCTTGATTCTTACCTCTTTGGCGAATGCCCATATCGTTTTGTTGGTTGACTTTCATGCCTAGATTTTCTGCCACTACGATAGAGACTCCCTTAATCAGCTTGTTCGTTTCGGTGATGCTGTTAGTTTTAACATACTTTAACGCTCTATTTACCTTCGCCGTTTCTTGTAAGTTGTAATTTCCACCTATCTACTTTCTTAAAGTCGCACACATAACCATGTTTTTGATCTCTCATTACTTCCAATAATCTATTCAAAATTTTCTTTTCTTCTTTGGTTGCTTCTTCATGTATAAGTACGGTATAGTGCTCGTTTTCTAAGTTGTTTTCCGAATCATCTGCAGTAGTTGTGATACGTTCTTCAACCGCTGGATCTTCAGTATCATTATAATTTTCCGGGTTCTCTTCATCTTCAGTTTCATCCAGCTCATATTTATCCCGTATATATTTTCTAATTTCTTCCAGTTCCAAGACAGTTAACCGCCCATTCTACCTTATTGCTCTTGCTTGGTCGCCCAACCTTTGTTCCGTCGCTTCAAAAACGCCTATTTCTCTCTATTTTTTGTACATTCTTTTTCTGTAACCTCTAATTGGTACTCCATTTTCACTTACTGGGTTGCTCCTGTAATAGCACTCCATAATAATCACATTTACTTCTTTATATTTACTTATTATTATTATTGTCATTATTATTATTACTGATTCCAAAGACCAGTATCGGTGAAGCCTTTCAATATTTAGGAAGATACTTTAGTTTTAACATGTCTGATGCATAACACAAGTCCGAACTAATCTCACTCGTTGAAGAACTAATGGCTGATATTGATCCCAAACCAATCCATCCAAAAAATAAAATAACCCTCTACAGTCGATATCTTCTCTCAAAATTATCCTGGCATTTCATAGTTTCTAGTCTAGCGAAAACTTGGGTCATTGAAAACGTTGATTCCAAAGTAAACAGTTATATTCGTAAATGGCTTGATATACCTATATCCGGAACGCCGAGCACTGTCTTCCTAACCCGTAACAAATTTGGTCTCAATATCTGTCCTCCATCTGTCAAATTTATCCAATGCCAAACTGTTCTCCGCAAAGCTCTGAAAATATCTCCAAACGACTCAATTAATGAACTTTGGAAAGCGACTAGTAACAGCAAAAATATTCAGTATGACGTTTATAATTCCACCAAGCAAGTTCTTAAAGATTTTCGCTCTGGACAAGAAGATAAATTGAATAATCAATTAACCTGTCAAGGCTCCTTCTTTACTAACATCACAAATTTCTCCCTGTCTCAACTCACCAAAATTTGGTCTGCGTCTCAATCGAACCACCCGAAAAACATATTCAACTTTGCAGTACGATACATCAACAACTCCCTTCCAACCCGCCAAAACCATACCAGATGGGATTTATCACCAACCTCAGACTGTTCGAAATGCTTAGCTCCAGAAACACTTCTGCACGTAGTAGCAGGGTTGCCAATCGTAGGTTGCCAATCGTAGGTTGCCAATCGTAGGTTGCCAATCGTATCTGGAACGATTCACATGGAGACACAACTCTATTCTACATTTTCTCGCAACGAACCTTCAGACCGTATGCGGCTCGAGCCTTTACGTCGACCTTCCGGGGTACAAAAGTCCATCTATCGTCGCTGGTGACACCTACCGTCTAGATTTGCTTCTGTCGACTTCAACTGGTGTGCTCTATGTTGTTGAACTTACAGTTGGCTTCGAATCTAATCTTCAAAAGAATGTTGAACGCAAGAAATCAAAATATAAGGAATTAATCAGGGAACAAAATGAACATTTTAACAGAGTAAAATTTGTAAATCTTTCGATTATTTCTCTTGGTGTTTTTACTAAAGAATGTTCTAGCTTCATAGAAATGGTTAATGATCTAGATTTTCAAAAGCATCATCGGAATTACTGTATCAGAAAAATGACGACGATTGCCATCCGAACAACGTATTATATTTTTTGTTGTCGAAACAAGGAATGGATGAATCCAGAACTGTTAACTGTTTAAACATTGCGCTGTCATTATGTCCTCGTTGTTATGTGTACATATAATCAGTGATTCAAGTAGCCAGTTGTAAATTATCTTATTTAAGTGAGATTTGCAATTGTATATATAACCTAAATATTCATTTAATAAAGTTTCCATTATTATTATTATTATTATTATTATTATTATTATTATTATTATTATTATTATTATTATTATTATTATTATTATTATTATTATTATTATTATTATTATTATTATTATTATTATTATTATTATTATTATTATTATTATTATTATTATTATTATTCAAAGATATCAAAGATAACCCAACAAGATGTGCTTGTGGAGATTTTTTTAACATTGACCATGCGATGATATGTAAGCAAGGTGGTTTTATTATTCAACGCCACAATGAGTTACGCGATCTGGAGGCAGACCTCTTGAATGTTGTCTGCAACGATGTTGAGATCGAGCCAGCACTGCAGGACGTAAGCGGTGAAATTTTAAACTCTGGCTCAAATACATCACAAGAAGCCAGACTAGATGTCCATGCACGAGGCTTTTGGGAAAGACAAAGATCTGCATTCTTTGATATCCGGGTATGTCACCCAAATGCGGAATCGTACCAAGAGTTAACCCCAAAGCAAATTTACCGTATGCACGAAAATGAGAAGAAACGAATGTACAATCAACGTGTAACAGATATAGAACAAGGAACATTTACTCCGCTAGTTTTCACAACCACTGGTGGAATGGGAGAAGAATGTAAAAAGTACCACAGTCGACTAGCAGAATTGATTGCCATGAAACAAGGAGAAAAGTATTCAAAGACAATAGCATGGATAAGAGCGAAAATTTCGTTCTCCATAATTAGATCTGCTCTTTTATGCCTTAGAGGCACAAGACGACTGAAAAATAAGAAATGTAATATGAAGGAAATTGACATTGAGATAGAGACAGAAGTGGCAAGAATACTTTAGATGCTATCCTTTGATTCTAAGAATTTCTAAGGATGTGTGTGTGTGTTTTTTTTTAAATATTTTTAACATAAATGACAAAATGATAAAGTTGACAATGAATCAGACAATTTTAATAGTATGGACTAACTAAAGATACCTTTTTAAAAATATGTACATATCTTATCGAGTTTTCATTATTATTATTATTATTATTATTATTATTATTATTATTATTATTATTATTATTATTATTATTATTATTATTATTATTATTATTATTATTATTATTATTATTATTATTATTATTATTATTATTATTATTATTATTATTATTATTATTATTATTATTATTATTATTATTATTATTATTATTATTATTATTAAGTGTCTTAGAGAATTACAGTTTCGTAATGGGAATTTACAGGAAATTAAATACATAAGTCGATTGTTGCGTAAAAGAATGTGTTTAAATAGGTTCACTCAGCGTGACTGTGAACAAGAATTGAATGCTAATTTTTGGAAGTTTTGCTCCAATGAACTAGACAAATCTGATGAAGCTGAACCGAATTTTAATGAAGCATCTTGCTTTGATTATTTCAAGAGTGTCTTTTCTGAAAGAGCTGAGCACCGTTTATTTAATTTCCCGTCTTGGTTGAAGCCGTTTGTAGATCCTGAGATCGATTTTAATCTTGAATGTCCATCCTATTCTGAAGTTACAAAAGTAATCAGAAAAATGAAAAGTCGTGGGTCTCCGTGCCCTTTAGACCAAATAAGTATAGTTCCTTTCAAAAGATGTCCCATCTTAAGAACTCAGCTTTGGCGACTTTTATGCAAATGTTGGTAAGAGACACAAATTCCATCTATTTGGAAACGAGCAGTAACGATCCTAATCCATAAAAAAGGACCACTTGATAATCCACCTAACTTTCGACCTATCACCTTAGAACCAGTTATGGTGAAAGTACTGACCTCATTGCTAAGGAATAGAATTTTCGAATTCGTCAGAGAGAACAGATATATAGAAAACAAAATACAGAAGGATTTTGGCCGGGTATATCCGGTACAATCGAACATACAGAATTTTTAACTTACCTGTTAAACCATGCTCGTAACAAACAGAGGTCTATTATTGTAACTCTTGTGGATTTGAAAAATGCATTCGGAGAGATTCACCATAATTTGATAAGATCCATCTTAAAATTTCATCATTTGCCAGATGAAGTTATAAGCTTGGTAGAAGATTTATATACCGATTATTCCACTTCTATCGTGACGAAGAGGTACTTGACCGACCCAGTTCCTGTTGAACGTGGTGTTTTGCAGGGAGATTGTTTATCGCCGTTATTGTTCAACCTGTGCATAAATACGCTAATAAATACGATTAAAGATGAGAAAGTCTCCTGCTTAGGCTATGTCAATAATGTTTCCTTAAATCCCTGTCATTGGTTCCAATTTGCCGATGACACTGCCTTGATATCTGCGCATGAAGAGGACAATCAGCTTTTGACTAATGTAGTGAGTAAGTGGTGCACCTGGGCAGATTTAAGCATTCGTGTTGAAAAGTGCCACACATTTGGGATGAAGAAATATACGTCAAAGGTAGTACAATATGAGCCCGTTATCACTCTTTTGGGTAAACGCATTCCACCAATTCAAAGTGGTGAAAGTTTTACATATCTTGGTAAGCAGTTCAATTTTGAAATGAATTTTGAAGAGATAAAATCCGGGTTGATAAACGAAATTAATGACTATCTGTCCAAAATCGATCTTTTACCATGAAGCCTTTTTCTAAGATTCGTGTAGTTCAAACATACGTGTATTTAAAACTCCGCTGGCGCTTTTCCATCTACCCACTAACTGTTACTTGGATACAACAAAATCTAGATTCAGTTGTTTCAAGATATCTTCGAAAGTGGCTCCATATCCCGATTAGTGGAAATATAAGTCATCTGCAATTCCCAAAGTCAAAGCTTGGTGTGGATTTTTGCTCCATGGCAGATATTTACCAACAATGTCAAATGTCAGTTCGCCGAGTTTTAAGAGGGTCTACAAATGCTGATATACAACATCTGTATGCTGTAACATCATTGAAGAATGTTAACATTAATGAAATCATTGAGAATGCGGCTGCTGAAACGTCGGATAGATATGCACTAAAGACGACCACAGATAAAGAGTTGGCTCATCGTAATTTTGTGGTGACGTGGTCAAGCTTTATTTCTTTAAAAGAACAAAATACTCTTATTACTCGGTTGATGGAGACTTGTCATAAAAAGATTGTCAAATTATGGCAAAAAATTGTGACGGAGATGCCTACCAGCATTACATGCTTTGCTAGAAGAGTCTTAATATTAAGTCTTGGTAACAATTCGAATCTAAAACGATGCAACATTCGAGAATCGCCAAATTGTGATCTTTGCAATAGAATTCGGACTCAACTTCATGTTTTTTCATTTTGCTCAACAGCCTTGAAACAACATCGCTATACTTGGCGTCATAATTCGATATTAGTAACTATTATTCATCATTTGAAGGTCCTGGTTGGACCCGACATTCAATTATACGCTGACTGCCCTGATTCGGGTTTGAATTGTACATCAACTCTGTTTCGATCCTTAAGACCGGATGTTGTTTTGATTTATAGATCGGAAGTATACGTCATTGAACTAACAGTACCATATGAGACCAATTGCTTAATAGCGAAGCGCAGAAAAGAGGAGAGATACCGTAACCTTAAAGAAGAGTTGATGATTAACTGTGATTCTTTTGATGTCATTACTTTAGAAGTGACCACTCTACGTTTTGTATCTAAGAACGTTGCAAAATTTCGTAGGTTATTGAAATATTTAAAAGTTAATGATAATCGTATTATAGCTAAATGCATGGAGGTAGCTCTTAGGGCTACGTTCTTTATTTACTGTGGAAGGAATAAGCAATGGAACGATCCAGCGTTATTAAATTTCTATTAACTGCTATCGTTTGGTGTGATAGAGAATGGACCTGAACATTACAGTGAACTGTTACTCTTAGTTTAGATAATTGAAGATCATTGTGACATGTAATTTATTTTTTGTCATAATAAATTGAGATTTTCAGAGTTTTAAAAAATTATTATTATTCATTCAACGAAGGAAGTTCTTAAAGAATTTTACTCGGTTCAAGAAGATAAACTAAAGCATCACTTAAACTGTCAGGGGTCGTTCTTCTCCAACGTTGCCAAGTTTTTACTTTTACAGTTAAACTCGCTATGGTCTACTGCTCAATCAAAACTACCTAGGCACATTTTCAACTTTACCGTCCGCTATATAAATAGCTCATTACCTACCCGCAAAAATCTTACAAGATGGGGTTTATCATTCAGTCCAGAATGTTCCTTCTGTTTGTGTCCAGAAACTTTATTACATGTAGTGGCTGGATGCCAATCGTACCTTCAGCGCTTTACGTGGAGACACGATTCGATTTTAAATTTCATAGCTAAAACATTACAGACTACATGCGCAGCTCAAATTTATGCTGATCTGCCCGGCTTTAGCACCCCTTCAATCATCACTTGTGACACATATCGACCTGACTTATTTTTACTTACCCCAGATGATAAACTCTATATTGTCGAACTCACCGTTGGCTTTGAAACTAACTTGCATAACAACGTTGAACGAAAGAAAGCTAAATACGAGGATTTAATTAAGGAAATGAAAGATAATTTTGTGTCTGTTAAATTTGTGAACTTATCAATTAGTTGTCTGGGTGTATTTGACAAAGAATGCCGTACCTTTTTAGAAATGTTAGACACGTTCAACGATACTGTATAAAGAAGATAATGTCCTATGCCATCAGAGGAACTTACTATATATTCTGCTGTAGAAATAAAGAATGGACTGAACCCAAACTCTTAAAGTATTAGTATTAAAAACATTGCATGTACAGCCATTTAAATCATTATTCCTACTATTAGCACTTGTATTTGTCGTTTTATGTGATTCATGTAGCCAGTTGTAAATTACCTTAATAAGAGTGAGATTTACAATTGTATATATAAGTAAAATGTATATTTCAATAAAGTTTTCATTGTTATTATTATGTGATTTAAGAAGCTACAAAATGTTGCCATAATAAATAACTTCCAATATTTGCTAGTTACAAGAGCAACAACATGATTCATAAAATGAACGTATCCCTGTTGCTAGTTCTCTTCTGTGTCACTTTGGACAATTCCGGAGAGCACTTTCCTCAATAGCGTTTCACTGTCCATTACTATCGTTTTCTTCATTTCAGCTGCAGTTTTAACGACCAGTTTATGCTTCGCAAGAAGTTTGGTCAGCTCGTTAGTTGTTTTCTTCATGCCACCACCGAGGGCTCCAATTATGACAGGTACGATCGTAACAGTATACTTAGGTCTTCTTTCTCTCATCTCAAAAGCAAGTTGTCCATAATTATTATTATTATCATTATTATTATTCAGAATGCACCGTAAAGGAGTTAAAGAAAGCTTTACAAAATTTAAAGTCCAAGCATGGTGACCTTAGCGAAATTAAATACGTCTCCCGTACATTGCGTAACAAGCTCGGTAACCTCTAGCAGCAATGAGTCATTCAATCATGACAATTATATCGGACGGAACTTTTGTGGCTATATTACAAAAGTTATCAATACGAAGGACTCAATATTGCCATCATTTAACGTGCCAGACTGCTTTACTTATTTTTGTAAATCTCTGGCTAAAATTAATCCGACTAAACTCTTTAATATTCCCAGCTGGATTCCAAAGTTATCTGATCCCAAAGTTCAATTTAACCTTGACCCCCCAACATATCAACAAATTTCTAATATTATACGTAAAATTAAATCGTCTGGCTCTCCTTGCCCTCTCGACCAGCTTTCAATAATATGTTTTAAACGATGTCCCTATCTGAGAACCTACCTCAGTGAACTAATTCATAAAATTTTGGTATCTGGAACTGTCCCAACTGAATGGAAAAAAGCAAATACCATTTTAATCCATAAGAAAGGCAACACTAATGACCCTTCAAATTTCCGTCCAATAACACTCGAGTCCATACCCTTAAAAGTATTTTCATCTTGTCTGCGAAATGCAATGTATTCCTTCCTCGCATCTAATAACTTCATCGAACATAGCATACAAAAAGGCTTCACACCTAACCTGTCTGGTACTCTAGAACACACTGCGCAAATGGCCGACATCATCAATAAAGCCCGGATCAGACAACGGTCTATTGTCATCACCTTACTTGATTTGAAGAATGCTTTCGGCGAAGTCCATCACAATCTCATCCAATCGGTACTCGACTATCACCATATCCCTGATCACATCAAATTTGTTATCAAAAGTTTATACACTGATTTCCAAACCTCAATAATTACCTTAGAATTCTGCACCCCCTTTATATATGTTGGCCGCGGCGTATTGCAAGGGTCATGGCTAAAGGGGATGGACGAGAGATAGGTTTTCAAGATGGCGGCTGTTTTTCAAGATTCTTAAAACGAGAACGAATCAACAACCAGACATTTATATCATTCCTAAAGCTTACCCTAACCCTTACCCTAAACCTAACCCCAATTTAGGAATGCTATAAATGTCTGGTTGTTGATTCGTTCTCGTTTTAAGAATCTTGAAAAACAGCCGCCATCTTAAAAACCTAATTCTCGTTTATCCCCTTTAGCCATGACCGTATTGCAAGGAGATTGCCTCAGTCCTCTTCTTTTTAAGATGTGCTTCAACACTTTCATCCAACATATCAAAGCTGAGAAGTACCGTCAATTTGGGCTCTCCTTCAAATTATTAAATCCTATCCACTGATTCCAATGCACTGATGACGCAGCCGTAGTCACTGGCCAAGAATCTGAGAACCAGCGTCTCTTAAATCGTTTTTCCATCTGGTGCCAATGGTCCAATATGATTATCAGAGTTGGTAAGTGCAGTACGTTTGGCATCAAGAAAGCAATCTCAAAATCGGTTCAATATTTTCCAAAACTCATCATCAACAATAAACTGATACAGTGGCGGATCCAGGGTAAGTCAAAATAAACTATAGCAGCTCAATTTTAAATTTAAAATAACTTTATAACAATGTCATAGGTTAAAAATTTCAAAAGAATAAAATCTAACCAATGAAGTTCCTTTGAAGGTATTTTAAAATGTAAATATATCCTGGAATGAGCTGTGGCAATTTATTTTGACTTACGCTAGATCCGCCACTGAACTGATACCAACAACAAAGATTGGAGAAGCATTTCAATATTTAGGGCGTTATTTTGATTTTAACATGTCGAATGATAACCATAAGATGGAACTAACCAAACTCATTAATGAACTGATGACTGATATTGACTCAAAGCAACTCCATCCAAGAAACAGGCTTCTCGTGTACAGTTGTTATGTTTTATCTAAATTGTCCTGACACTTCACCGTTGCAGCACTTTCTGAAACATGGGTTATTGAAAATATTGATCCCGTAGTCAACCAATACATCCGTAAATGGCTTCAAATTCCAATCTCGGGGACATTAAGTACTGTTTTCCTGACCTGCAGCAAATTTGGTCTAAGTATTTGTCCTCCATCGGTGAAATTTATCCAATGCCAAACAGCTCTTCGACAAGCTTTAAAACTTTCTCCTAATGAATCAATTAACGAACTCTGGAAATCTACTAATACTCATACGAATATCCAATATGACGTTTATAACTCAACCAAGGAAGTACTTAAAGATTTTCGCTCTGAACACGAAGAAAAATTGCAAAACCAATTAATTTGTCAAGGATCATTTTTCTCTAGTGTCACAAAGTTCTGCTTGTTGAAGCTGAACAAGATGTGGTCTACTGCTCAGTCAAAACTCCCAAAAAACAATTTTACCTTTACCATACCCTATATTAATAACTCTCTTCCGACAGGTAAAAACCTTAACCGATGGAGTATATCTTCAAGTCCAGGATGCACCTTTTGTCTCAGCCCAGAATCATTACTACACGTGGTCGCTCGATGTCAGTTTTATCTACATCGATTTACATGGAGACACAATTCTACACTGAAAACTTTGTTGCTAATACTTTGCAAACTGTGAACGGTGCTACACTCTATTTTGATATACGTGGATTCAAAATTCCATCAATAATTACTGGTGACACGTATCGTCCAGATTTGTTGTTGTCATGCCCCAATGGCTCTCTATATGTGGTTGGGCTCACTGTTGGCTACGAAACAAATCTTGAGAATAACGTAAAGCGGAAAAAAGCTAAATATAGAGAACTAGTGAAGCAGCTAAATCAAGATTTTAATGAAGTAAAATTTGTAAATCTTTCGATAAACTGATAATTTTTTAAAGATCCTTCTTATGTGAGAAAAATACAATGGATTAACAAGTTATAGTACTACAATTTTTACAGTTAAAAAAGTTTATACTAGTCATAAATTGACTCTAAAAATTACACAGAGAGTTTTTAAATACGATAGTAAGAGAAAGCATACTGACATTTTCATAGTATATCAAAAAATTTAGAATTATTTACAGCAACGAGGTATAAATGAGTTTTAATGTCGTTCTGTACTAGAAGATATTTGATACTCCCTAGGATTTCTTCGCAGTTCATAAGGGTTCATTATCTTGTCTGACAAAAGCTTTTGGCACGTATTTTCTGGGTCTTTACATATCCTTTCAAACTCGCGACTAGATGCTTTGTTTCTTCTAGTTTCTAGTGCTGGTAGGAGGTCGCTGTTCAAACCTAATATACGCAAGCTTCTTCTCTGTACCTTTTCCACTTCATTTTGCAAGTATCCTGGCAGACCACACCAAACTGGGCTTGCGTATTCTAAAATGGGTCTAATCTTTGACGTGTATGTCGTAAGTTTGACTTCCGCAGGTAAATGAGATTGCATACATTGCCTGAGATAAAAGTGTCTTCTATTAGCTTTACGAGTAATTTGCTCAATATGTTCATTCCATTTCAAGTCGTCTTGACACCAAACACCGAGTAGTTTAAAAGTTTTTACTCTTTCGATAATATCATCCCCAATTTGGATTGGAGGTGGTTCTTGAACAGAATCAGTGAAACATATCCACATATCTTTAGTTTTTTTTGGATTTAATTCCATTTTGTTCGTTTCTGCCCACTTACAGACATAATCTATTGCTATTTGCATGGAGCTGGACTTGCCTTGTTCGACTAGCTGGTCTTCAGTGCAATCGTCAGCGTATTTGGTTGTATCTATATCCAAATCGTCAGGAATCGAGTTTCCCAGATCATTTATGTGTATATTAAAAAGTGCTGGTGAAAGTACAGATCCTTGGGGGACGCCACAAGGACAATTGGCAATTGATGATAAAGATCCATTTAAATTTACCTGTTGAGTTCTGCTCGAGAGAAAACTACTTATCCATAGCCAAAAGGATCTATTTATTCTCATATACGCAAGTTTTTTTAGTAAGATGTTATGGTTCACCAAATCGTAGGCCTTGCGGAAGTCTAGGAATACAGCATGAACACCTTTTTTACCAGAGAGAGAATTGTCTGTGGCGTCATACCATTTTTGAGTGATAGATATTAAGGCGGATACAGTGGACCTTCCCTGAGTAAACGCGTGCTGGTTATTTTTAGCCTTAAGATCCGGACCATTCAGTTGGAGTTGAACTTATTCTATGATTTTGGCCATCTGCGGGAGAATAGACATCTGGCGGAAGTCATTTTCAATGTCGCATGGGTTTGTGACCTTAGGTACCGGCGTTATTAAAGCATGTTTATATAAGGTTGGATAACGGCATTGACTAATACTACATATAATAATGTCATGTATCACAGGTGCAAGGTCTTCCGAGAAATGCTTAAAGGGGAACTCCACCCTCAATACAGGTTAGGCTTATATGAAAGGCCTTGTCATCACTAGTTTGTGTGCAAAATATTTTGTCTCAATTCTGTTTCGTTAACGAGATATTATGCGCAATATACCACGAAATTTGCATATAGAAGGTCGCCATTTCGCCATTATCTGGCAGCGCATAAGGTTTCAGCGGTTTGTTGTTTGACGTCACTGGAGTGCTCGAGTGCTTGAAGTGCTCTTTAAATGCTATAAAGAAATGTTATGATCTGTCGCTTCGTGGCAAAATAAGCAAGATTTCGTTTTGCTTTTTTCTTTTCTCATTTGTATTTTACGGAATATGTGTTTCTACGACGTGTGCGGTTTTAATTCACTAACAATATGATAAAAATATGGAGGAATTAATACGCTAATGGAAGCGCACGCAATGCCAATGTTGTGCTATTGTGTTGAAGGACTATGTCCACGGGAAACCTCAAGTATGAAATACTCAAGTAAATCGGATTGTCAACGTAAATTGGTCAGCAAAATTGTAAAGCTTTTCCTGTAATATAATATAGAAAATGATGTGTAGAAAATTATATATACTAATAAAATTATTTCCCCTATACATTGTGTACGTATCGTGTATTGATATATTTGTCGACAGACTGTGTCTAACTTTAATACACAACACCATGCCTCACTGTATGGTACCAAACTGTTCTAATGGCTGGCGCAAAACAAAGGGCACAAATATAACTTACCACCGTGTACCGAATAACCACATGAAGAATGTTTGGCTTCAAAAAATTCGGCGAGACAATCCACGAGAAGTCAAACACTCCTTCGTCTGTAGTGAACATTTTACTAGTGATAGTTACGTTACCTCGCTGGCTGAGACACTGTGTGGGCATAAGAGGAGAAGGATATTGAAGCCCGATTCAGTTCCAACAATTTTTAAGCATTCTGAAAATACACCTAAACCTAAACCTAGACTATCAAGTGAAAGGAGAAGTCACACTCGAAGAAGAAACGAGGTAAATTATATATGTGTTGTATACTAGGTTCATACAGTTTAAACCCATTATATCATACAATATTACAACATACAGTTAAGTTGAATTACTTTTTGATGGCCCTGACACATTCAAAGTAACAAATAAATTTAAGAGCAAGGGTGCAGACCTTAATATTTTGAAAAAAAGGGGAGGGGGGCCTGGGGGGAATGTATAAATATAAGACATGCCAATTATTTTCCTATAGTGTCTGAAACAGGATTGGCAAGGGGTTCATCCTCACCTCTGAACAGAAACCAAATGTTAACAAAGGGGCTCAATTCTTACATTACTAGAAATTGGCTTTAGAAAACACCTATTGAACACATAGTCATAGAAACATTGTATGACAGGCATCTCATTTTTGTCTCACTTGTGTAGACTGTGCAGAAATTATTAGTTGAATACCCAAGTACAGCTACACCTTAAATAATTACAATTGGGAAAGCATTATTCTAAAATAATATAATGCTAAAAAGAATTTGAATAAAACTAGGACTCAATATTTTGATCAACTCACCAATCTAAATTTTCAAGTCTGCTTTCAAACCCATGTTGCAAACCCATTATTTCTTCCGGCACAGAGTATTCGAGTACCTCGTCATCGCTAGCACCGCTAGAACTAAAGCTCTCGCTATCGATTTTACCCCGAGCGTCTTCAAAATCTATATCTCGCTCGTTATTTAAATTTTGCGTCATTATAACACAAGTGAAGGCCGCAGCTGATGTAATTTCGCTGTATCTCATTGCACAGTAGTCATGGTCAGGTGTTGGTCCATGGAATTGAGAAACAAGGCAGATCTTGCAGGACAAACAAGTTAGTTTTCTGACTAGTTTTGACGCCAAATACCCACCAATGTAGAAGAGAATGTTGCAGACAAATTCTGTTGTTTCAGGAGAATTTAATTGAGTACCAAGGTAGTTTTCCTCCAAGCTTATTTGGGGTTCATTATCATCTGTTGTTGCTTCAGTCAAAGGAGCTTTGTGTTTTTTTGTGTGGAAGAATGGTATAATGGAAGTTGGTATTGTTTCAAATGTTAGGCAGTTGGCATTCTTGGAGGCAGTGATTGCATTTCTCAGCAGCATCTTTCTTAAAGCGTATTTCAACTGAAGACAGTTTGGGTTGTTATTCCATCCACCTTTAGATCTAAAACAAGAAAATAGCAACTCGATATGGTCTTGAATTATAAGTTAATAGGTATTTAAATGGTCAGCAGTGGAAAACATTTCCTGTGTCATCTCCAGAGTCGACTTGATTGTTGTTACAAAGCCAACAATGAACGTGTTTCGCTTGTGGGTTGAAAGAAGTTTGCCCTTTTGTGAGGTCTTTAAACTGAGCAAATATTCAGCTGTCGTTTTTAAAATGTCCTCTCAAATTTCTCTTGTTTCAGGACGAAGTGGCTGTTTGAATCCTTTTCCAATGGGCCAATTGCGAAATTGCAAAGCATCATGGTAGTTTAGTTACCGAACAGAATTTTGCTAAACATGGTGACCGAATTTTTTCAAGCACGGGGAGCTTCATTAATTCAAATTTATGGAAAATGCAAATCATTGTTCAACTCAATTTAAATTTTCAAGAAATCTGTACGTCTTGTTCTATATTTGTGCGAAGTTTTTGGTTTATACAAGCTACTGATTCTTAAATATTCAACATGCCGTACGGGATTCTCGAAATGAGGAATGACCAATTTTCGAAGGAGTCAGGCACAAATTTTGCTGTTTTTCATAGCATAAAGGTGAGTATGGTTAAATTACTTCTAGGATAATAGGAACTTTATGGCTCATCGTTTGCATAAAGAAACACAGCGATCGCGTGGTTTTTAGCGGCTTGAGAAGCGACGTTGCTTGTATACTTGATCGGTCTAAAACAACACATCTTTGATCAAACGTTCTTTTCACAAACCAAAACATTGAGGCTGTTTTGCCGCGAAATGTTTACATCTCAACACAAGCTTTGTTGTTCAAAATATTTTCACTGTTGTCAAAAGCACTTTTAAGGACTATTTACTGTTCTTGGCATATTAAAATTTCCACAAAAATGTGAACAGATACTGTTCCTTCGGCGAATATTTTTTCCAACGTTTTGGAAGTGTATTTTTTGTAAACAAATGGACAATACAAGACAAGAAGACCATAGTTTGAAGACAATTGGGTGGACAAAAAACCTCAATGTCATCCCCCTTTTACGCATTAGCTGCTGAAAGAACATTTGATAATCAACACCTCAAGTAAAATAAACAATGGGCAACCAAATAATTTCATTTCGAACTTCCCAACCAACTTCATTTCGAAGCCAGTCAGCTACATACTCAGCATACAAAAATCATAACACAGCTAAGGGACTATTGGGCATTTCCCCAGCAGGTTATCCTACATTTGTGTCAGAGCTTTATGCGGGGTGTTCTAGTGGTAAGCAGATTACCAAAGATTGTGGTAAATTTACTTGAGTCTGGACATCAAGTTATGGCAGACAGGAGGTTTGATATAGAAAATGAGATGCCTCCTGGTGTTGGGCTAAATATACCACCATTCTTGGATGGTGCACCACAATAATCACTTCAGGATGAAGTTAAAACAAGGAAGATAGCATCACTCAGGGTACATGTGGAAAGAGCGGTACAATGAATAAAAAGTTATAAAATACTAAGTAACGTTTTCCCATTAAAAATGTCATCAGAACTCAATAAAATTTGGGTAGTTTGTTCCTACCTCACATTGTTTTACCCCCCCCCCCCCTTAATCAATGCAAATAGTGAAATAGAAAGTAACACTTAATTTTTTGTATTTTTACTGTTTTGTTAATTCTGGATACATGTATGTAAAATAGAATGAAGTTAATTCTGGCAGCATTGTTTTATACCATAATTCAGTGTTAAAGTAAATTCTTTCACTAAATGTTTCTTGCTTAGTATATACAATAAAGTCTGCCCACTTCACTTTGCATGCTGCCATCAGGCCTTGTACCTGGAAGTAGCAGTTATGATTATGCTTTAAAGTTGGTTTGCTCTGTTTGTTGCTTGGTGCAGCTAGGAAAAAAGATGGATCCTGACATGCTTCAGAAATTCTCATGTCTTTCTTAGATGATGGGCACTTAACTTCACCTAACCACAATAACATTTCTTCATCAGGGTCATGTAGCAGGCAGTCTGGACTGGCTCCAAGCCAAGGAGTTTCAGTGTTTATAAATAATCTACACTGTGTACAAGCAGCCACAGATCTTTCATCAGATTTTAACTGCTCCAAATATTTTGCTATAGCAACTTGCTCATTAGTTTTACCCCACAAACATGATTCTGGTGTCTTGGACTGACTTGTTGCTGGGGAAAGCATTTTTTGTAAGTGGGATTTTAGAAATATATTTTTCTTTCGTTTAATAACTGAACCAAAATTGGAGGCGGTTAAACGGGCCCTCCTTTCTCCAACCCAAAGTGTACAATCTGATTGGCCTCTTGTATTACGTTCTAACTCAACCATCTGTTCTCTTGTAGTGTATAGATAGTTTTGAACAAATGGTGCATAATCTTGAGATGGTAGGTGCTTGCATACTTCAGAGAAGTCTGGAACACTGATTTTATTTATTACTGATTCTCTAATATTGTTATTGTAAAGTTGAGAAACATTGTTATTGTAAAGTTGAGAAACATTTGCATCAATAAAAACTCGCTTTGAAGGTAGACCTTCCAAATACTCATAGTAATCCCATGGTTGATGCTGATTAGATTTTAAAAGGCCTTGAAAATAATGACATGAGTTTGTTGATTTTAAACCATCTTCTAATTTCTTCAAATCGAATTCAGTAACTTTTTTTACCAAATGCAGCTGACGGATTTTTGTATTGTGGTTGGTATACTTTTTCCTTTTTGCAAGTTGCTTTCGTAAATTTTACCTGCTCAAAAAGTAATGCTGTTTCAAGTTTATCATTTGGTGGTACATGCCATTGCTGAAGTAGCTAGGTGCATGTTAAGTCATCAGGTACTTCAGTCAGTTCAAGCTGTATGTAGTCTAAAAGTTAAAACAGCAATGCTGCTACATGCTTACAACAACCTCCTTGTCCAGCAGGGCATAAACAGCTTGCATGAGATACTTTGCCAGTATCATGATGTAAGTGTAAATAAACAACATACTGAGTCTTTTTCATGGATGCATGGACATTGCACTTTACTAAGAAAAACTTTTCTTCGCCTTTCATGATATTTGCCTTGACTAAGACATGAATTACCATTTTGTTCTTAAATAACTGATAACCTTCCTTTTTGTGTTTGTGTGCATTATTTGGTTGCCCATTGTTTATTTTAATTGAGGTGTTGGTTATTAAATGTTCTTTCAGCAGCTCATGCGTAAAAGGGGAAATGACATTGAGGTTTTTCGCGGCAAAACGGCCTCAATGTTTTGGTTTGTGAAAAGAACGTTTGATCAAGGATGTGTTGTTTTAGACCGATCAAGTATACAAGCAACTTCGCTTCTCAAGCCGCTAAAAACCACGCGATCGCTGTGTTTCTTTATGCAAACGATGAGCCATAAAGTTCCTATTATCCTAGAAGTAATTTACCAGGTACTCACCTTTATGCTATGAGAAACAGCAAAATTTGTGCCTGACTCCTTCGAAAATTGGTCATTCCTCATTTCGAGAATCCCGTACGGCATGTTGAATATTTCAGAATCAGTAGCTTGTATAAACCAAAAACTTCGCACAAATATAGAACAAGACGTACAGATTTCTTGAAAATTTAAATTGAGTTGAACAATGATTTTTATTTTCCACAAATTTGAATTAATGAAGCTCCCCGTGCTTGAAAAAATTCGGTCGCCATGTTTAGCAAAATTCTGTTCGGTAACTAAACTACCATGATGCTTTGCAATTCCGCAATTGGCCCATTGGTTGCCGCTATTCAATCGAGAAATTATGATTTTTTTGAAGACATTGCATAAGTGAATATAAGTCCTGCGCGATGAGCATTAGAACAACTGCTCATAACAACTTTTAAGCACATCCTGATATACTCATGCGATCCGAATTATTGGGATTGCAATAGCATGGGCTTGGGCGTTTTGCTGCGACGGGACTCCCGGGACCTGATTTGTCCCTCCACGGGACCTGATTTGTCCCTCCACGGGACTTGGTGTCCCTCCACGGGACTTTTTGTCCCTCCACGGGACTTTTGTCTAGAAATAAATCTTTATGAGCACATGCTCAAACAGCATGAGCACTTGCTCATATGCTCACAATTGCTCATGAGCACTTGCTGATATGCTCACAATTGCTCATGAGCACTTACTCATTTGCTCATAAGGTAGATTAATATATATATATACATGACATATGTAATAGTGAAACAATCACTTCAAATACCTTTATGCATTCTTATATATATATATATATATATATATATATATATATATATATATATATATATATATATATATATATATATATATATATATATATATATATATATATATATATACATATATATATATATAATTGTGCAAAGTACCTCAAAAACTTACCACTACAGTCTGTTTCATCCATGCAAAGGGAATCTTCAGGTGGTAGACAAATTTCGAAAATGTGCGAGCTTCTTTTATGCTCAAGGCGGAAACGTGGGCGCATGGGTGGTTGAATAGCATGCATTCCTTTCTTTGTTTAGGTTGTTTACCTGAAATCTGCTTTTGTGTTGGCAGGCCGAAACTATTTCCGATCTTTTGTTAAGTAAGCATAAATTACATCTTTTGGATCCTCCCGTGTAAGAAATAGACTTTTTTATTATGGACCATTTTATGGTGAAATCTGTTTTCTTTTGCTTTAAGTGCCAAACGTGTTTCGAAAGTTCCGTCTCATTCGAATATTTTTTGTGTGTGAAAGATTTGATATGATTCCTATATCACTCTTTAAATGTGTTTTGTGTCCTATGTGTTGCCTGTAAAAATTGTTGCTTTGTATACAATGTCCTTATTCATGCACTTGTTCTGCAATGGGCATGCGTGCTTGTTCCTACAGTTACAGTTCTCTGCGCTAATGTCTTCTGGTTGGCTTTTCCTAATTATGCGTGTGTTGTGACTTGTGATAATTGACTTTACGTTGCTCATGCAGCTGTAGCTGACCTTAACTGTGTTCCTATTGAAAATTTTGTGTAACTTGTTGCCTATTGGAAAGTGCGTGTCTACAAGCTTGAGGAACTGCGTGCGATGTTTGTCTTGACATTTTTGCTAAATGGAGGGCAAACCAAATGATGTTGCGTTGCCTGTTCCTGCGTGGGTCAAGCTCGCACATTTTCGAAATTTGTCTACCACCTGAAGATTCCCTTTGGATGAAACAAACTGTAGTGGTAAGTTTTTGAGGTACTTTGCACAATTATACATTTCGCTCTGTGTATATGTCATTGAGCACTCTTTTGTATTTCGCTAACCAAAACTAGCACATTATATATATATATATATATATATATATATATATATATATATATATATATATATATATATATATATATATATATATATATATATATATATATAGTTCTTTGAGACCTAAACACTAACATTATATATTCAAGTTATTTTAAGATCCTAAGGCTGGTATGGGTTCGTTTTGCTGTGACGGGACTCCCGGGACTTAATTTGTCCCTCCACGGGACTATATGTCCCTCCACGGGACTTTTGTCTAGAAATAAATGTTTATGAGCACATGCTCAAACGGTATGAGCACTTGCTCATACGCTGACTGCTAATGAGCAATTGCTCATTAATTTGTCATAAAATTACAGCGCTTCCCAAAAACAGGCCATTTCTGGATAGTTAGTCTAGCGGAATGAGCTGCAAGTTTTGCGGGAAAGTTTTTAATCGCAGCTTCAACCTACGCCGTCACGAAAAAGAATACTGTGCACTAAAGGATCGAAGAATTCAGGAAATGGATTTCGAAGATAATATTTCAACAAGTTCTATTGATAGTGAGTCCGAAAGTTTAATGGCAACCGACAATGAGGGGGAAAACGAAGAGCAGTTGGATACTTGGCTACCATTAATTGAAGAAGCAAAGCGACGTTTAGATGAGCAAACTGCAAGAGATCAAGCATATTCCAATGTTTTGCCGAAACTTCAGAAAGAACTAGAAAGCGTTTACATGCAACGCCTTTTGTGGATGGTACAACTTACTGAAACGATCCAAAACATAGAAAAATAATGCAGACAAAAAATACATTGATGAAAAGCGATGACTTTGACCCAGAAGAAGCTATGGAAGCTGCTATTGATAAGAGAAAGTTTCTGATACGAAGACTTTTAAAAGATTATAGTTTTACAAAGGAAAATGATGATGCGGCCGATTAACTGTTCTCTACATGAGCGTGTTAATAAAGTATACTTTGTAGAGTTAATGAACAAATTCTCCTTTTCTTTTCAATTTTTAATAAATTTATAAAATACATATCTAAGTCTGGTGTCATCCCTCGAGGGTTATATTAATGCGATGGCTCACGAGCAAATTAAGGGGGTCTTATACAAAAAATTTAGAAATTTAGTCAAAATTTTTTTTTGTCTATTATAAAGCATTAAGCAACTAAAAATAATGCTATGAATGTTTTGCATCGAAAAGGGAACTTTTAAAATGTTTTTAAAGGCTTTTAGAAATAATTTTGAGCTGACCGCGTGGTCTATTCCTGGTAACTAGTTTCTGTATCCGGTACTAGAGACAAAATGGCAGTTAGCAAAGCAAGCTTTTCGAAGCGTGAAGCTTGTAATGTGTTTACTGCCTAGATTTAACCAGAATCAGTTGGGTGAGGACATCATAAAGTCCGAGGACCCCGATCTCTGTTGCACGAAGAAGTGTGTGATATAAACACTACGTAAGTCGTCGAATATTTTACGAATTTATAGACGACTCGGTAGTGCTGAGAGGCTGATGTTAAATCTGTCCACAAGCATTTGAAATTATATGAAAACTGGCTTGATATCCACAAGTTAGAGGTGTTGAAGTGGCGCTCTAGTGTTGCGAAATATTTGTATTGTACAATGCTTGTGGACACAGTTTTTATATTTTCCTTTTTTTGGCGGGGGGGGGCTATGGGTCACGCCAAAATTTTTCACAATTACCCATAATTCTTTATGGTCGTAGTATCTTCCTCTCTCATTCAAAAGGCTTAGATGAAGTATTGCAAAGCGTTCAAATCGAAAAATACAAGCAGAAAAAGTACGTTTTTGATTGGGATTTTGTACATTTAAAATTGATGCAAAACCTGGTGAAATGCAAAGATCGTGTGATAAATATTGCTGGTAGAGCTGTAATAAATGCTTTTGAAAGATGAGAATACAGAATACAGAGCTACCCATTCTGTATGAATAAAGATCCAAGCGAATATTATGTCGACAAAGTGACAGAATAAGTCAAAAAACATGTTTCGAAAGACAAAGTCAAGTGGAAAATACAACAAAGGCACCAGAACAAGTCCTTCAAAGCTACAGAAAGAAAAAAACATGGCCATGTAATAAAAAAAGGAAGAACGACATGAAACTAAGATACTTTTAATTTTCTTAAATTGACGATATACGAGATGTCAAAAACGCTCCTCGGTTTGCTATTTATCCAATCAAGACGAAATTTTCAGCATTTGCTCATTGCTACCTAATCTGTGATGTGAACCTAAAAAATACTATATATCAGTTTAACTCACCACAGGACAACCCTATTTTTCTACTCTGCAGCCCCATGTTTTGGCTCGTCTACAAAGAAGTGTAAAATTTATACACTGTATGCCTCTGGTTTAGTATTTTTTTAGGTTCACATCATAGATTGGTCTATATAGTATTAATTAAAACTGTTTTGGAGACCATAGACCTTTTTCCTTGTGTCCAATCATTTTTGGTGAAAATGCCATATTTTGCTCCATAGGGGGCCTTATCATGGTTACTATGGCAACAACCAATGTATAAGTGAGTGATTTTGAGTCAGCTACTAATAATCAATAATAATTGAGAAAAAAATTGAGGAAAAAGTATAAAAGTAAAAAAAAGTTTTCAACGTATAAGACCACCTTAATGAGCAGGTGCTCATAAGAAGTTGGGAGCGTATGAGCAAGTGCTCATACCGTTTGAGCATATGTGCTCATAAACATTTATTTCTAGACAAAAGTCCCGTGGAGGGACACAAAGTCCCGTGGAGGGACAAATTAAGTCCCGGGAGTCCCGTCACAGCAAAACGAACCCACGCCAGCCTTAGGATGTTAAAATAATTTGAATATATAGTGTTAGTGTTTAGGTCTCAAAGAACTGTATATATATATATATATATATATATATATATATATATATATATATATATATATATATATATATATTAATCTACCTTATGAGCAAATGAGCAAGTGCTCATGAGCAATTGTGAGCATATGAGCAAGTGCTCATGAGTATTGTGAGCATATGAGCAAGTGCTCATGAGCAATTGTGAGCATATGAGCAAGTGCTAATGCTGTTTGAGCATGTGCTCATAAAGATTTATTTCTAGACAAAAGTCCCGTGGAGGGACAAAATGTCCCGTGGAGGGACACAAAGTCCCGTGGAGGGACAAATCAGGTCCCGGGAGTCCCGTCGCAGCAAAACGAACCTAAGCCCATGCTATTGCAATCCCAATAATTCGGATCGCATGAGTATATCAGGATGTGCTTAAAAGTTGTTATGAGCAGTTGTTATGATGCTCATCGCGCAGGACTTATATTCACTTATGCAATGTGAATTTTAATTTACACACGCGAATAATATAGTCAATAAGATTGTTAATACACTCTGTTCTTTGGGATTCGGAGTACAGCTGAAACCAAATGAAACAAGACATATCAAACATTGTTTCAAAGTAGTCTCCGTGCATCGCCGATGACTCTGGATACTTCAAAATCTTGCATGCTTTAACTATCCCTTGCCACATAACTACATGATGTAATAGCGATAGAGCCTGTTATGCTGCATACAGCCTACTAAAATGACGATATAAATCCTTCTTACTCGCAAAATATCACCTGTACTTCTTTCTTTAAATTTTTAACTAGGGTACTAAACATATTCTGAATAGTATCCGAAGATATCGTAAACAATACTGTGCGACAATACTGTGCGACAAAATAACCAGACAAAATACACGGTCATATAACGCGGCACATAATAGCTAGACTATATTACACAACACAAACACGACATATGAATATGAAACCCGTAATTGTTGAAAGAATGCAGACAATGTAAACAAAGCGAGGCTATAGCGTACGTAGAGGGTGTACGTCACGGGGTGTACGTACGCGATTCAACCAATCAAAAATTCACATTTGCCGTGCAAACCACCAATTTCTCTCGTCCAGTTTTGCCAATGCGTTTGGGTCTCGAAAATTTTGTGCGATAAGATAATTCTTAACTGTTATGGCTTTAAATAAAGTAAATCCTTTAACCTGTGTCAATGGCAAGTTTAGGTGGTCTAGCGAATTTGATTTATTTCAACTGTTTGTACAAGATATATTAAACGTGAAGGGAAAATGGACTGTGCCGCGTGGTCAGTGTAAGCAGGTGAAGACGAATAACATAACGATACGTTGGTATGAGAGTCAAAGTGTGGTATTAGAAGGCTCTATGGTAGAACAGTATCGAAACTTATTACAGAAAATAGCGGCCTATAATCCGAACAGCGAATGTATTCTATGTTGTGATGAACATGATGATTTTACACCCACGCCACAGAATAGAAATAAACAGAAAGGCCACTCGAGTCGGAACCTTTGAAGTTTGTGTCTCCACGCATGTCTCATTACGCATGTTCATTATGCAGGTTCTGGCCAGTCAATTGCCTTTTCTGGCCAATAGGAACGCTGAACTGGCTGTTCCGCCATTACTCTGGCCAGTCAATTGCATAAAAATAGGGGGACATGTTGCACTGCTGAGCGGCCCTACTGCTTATTCCCTATACTGTGCCCACGCTAAAGCCTTCGCTGGAGAATATTAATAAGTATATGATTGATGACGATGCGAACTTAATAAGCGTTGATATTTTGGAACTTCAAGAAACTAATTGTACCTTGGGTAGCAATCTTTCTACTACTGCAGGCATGCATGAAACCTTACATGTTTGTGAAGAAAGTCAGCTGCAGGAAGATCGAAGTTTGCTTCAGGATGTTGTGAAGCGATTAGACTCACTGTCACAGCAATTTGAGAAGCACCGAACTGAGACGTCGATTGTCATAACTGAATTGTTAAAAGTGTGCGAATGTCAAAATATACCTATGCAAAATATTTCCCAAGAAAATATCTCACTGAAAGAGTCGAACGAATCGCTTAAAGTAGAACTTCTGGAATGCAAGGAAACGATAACTGAGATGAACACAAAGCTGTCAATTGCCGACAACGAAATAGCTAGTCTTTTAACGGCAATTAGACTGCTGAATGAAGATCGAGCAGCAGCAACTAGCTCGAAAGGAAATAAGGAAAGCATCCTACCCTCACATGCCATAAATCTAATGAATAGATTCACGGGACTGCAAGACGAGAACGAAGATTGTGGGCTAGTACAGGACGATGATCACATATCTCTAACGAAAGTTGTCTCATTTGAATCAACAAAGAAAACATCTCAGCAACAGTGCAGTATAAGCAAAAATGATGCGACCAGCTCAGAAACCACCAGTACTAACAATGATCGACAGAATCATGGGGCAACCTCAAAAACTACGCAGGAAAATAATTATAATAACAAAACAACAACGAGAGATTCTCCAATTATGTTAATTGGTGACTCAATGATAAAAAACATAATCCCAAGAAAGATTTCAAAGAGACAAATAATCAAACGTACTTTCCCTGGAAAGACGGCAGAAGAGATTAAATCTGAGATTAACACCATCTCCCCTGAAACTGCTCCGTCGCATATTATAATTCATGCGGTAACGAACAACCTTCCAACGAACTCAGTGCGCGAAACTGTAAATCACATAGAAGAGTTGGCAAATTGTGTTAAACAAAAATTTCCTAGTTCACAAATTGGACTGTCTAGCATTACTAATCGAAATGACATTGAACTAAGTACAAAAATCATGGATGTTAACAAAAAAATTGAAGAGTTCTGCGACAAAAGGGGCTTTGAATTTATAGACAATCAGAATATAGACAATTCATGCTTAAATGGCAGTAATATACATCTAAATTCGAAGGGTTCTGCCTACTTAGCTGTGAATTTTATTAAGTTTATAAGAGGCAAGGATGTTCAATCGAATTATCATCACCATACAAGCAAGGATTTTCGTTTTCCATCCCACCAATTGCATCTGCTGGAGAACATAGTCAAAATACTAACACCTCCAAGAGGAAGCAACCTGAGAGCGAGGACTTATTAGCAGAATCTAGGTGTGCAAACAGGTGTGACCCTATGCAAAACAACTTAAGTAATCAAGGTAATCCACTTAATTTTTTGAATAATATTAAAGGTTTGAGAATAGCTAGCCTTAATGTGAACAGCATAGTCAAACATATTGATGAAATGCGAATTTTCATGATTGGAAAGTAAATCTATCGATATCTTACTCATTAATGAATCTAAAATTGACGATACGGTTTTAGATAATGAGATATATATTAGTGGCTATAATATAATTCGAAATGATCGCAATAGAAATGGTGGTGGTGTGATAATGTATCTCAAACAATTGTTATCATTCACTGAACGAAATGACTTGGTAGTTGATTCACTAGAAATGATATGTGTTGAGATTAAAAAACCCTACAACAAGTCATTTCTAGTATGTGCGTGGTATAGACCACCAAATTCGAATACCAATCTGCTTGATGATTTTGAAGTTTTTCTTCACAAATGTGATCTTGCAAATCAAGAGCTAATAATAATGCGAGATTTAAACTGTGACGTTTCTAAGATTCCTCCAGAGTCTAATACACGGAAGTTAAAATTTCTTTCTTTACTGTATCAGTTTGATCAATTAATTAGTGAACCAACAAGAGTTACGGGAACGTCAGCCACCTTGATTGATTTATTTTATACTAATAAACCAGAGAACATAATACAGTCGGGTGTGGTTCATATTGGAATATCCGACCATAGCCTAATTTATGCTGTTAGAAAATTTACACTTCCAAAATCGCGCGAAAGAGTAAAAATTGCTCGTAATTTCAAAAACTTCAATGCAAATGATTTTCTGAGTGACATATCTCAGATTCCATGGGAATGTATAACTTCCCATGACAACCCCAATATATGCTGGAAGATCTGGCAATCCCTCTATTTAAAAGTACTAGATACATATGCACCTCTCCGCCACATAAGAATTCGGACAAACTCTCTTCCTTGGATTAATAAAAAAATTAAGGAACAAATGCGATTGAGAGATTATTATAAGAAACAAGCTGTAAAACACGGTTCACAAACTCAATGGGAAATGTACAGGAAAACACGTAATAATGTCAATTCGGAGATACGATTAGCAAAAAAGAAATATTTCTGCGATAAATTAATGAGTGTGCACAAATCAACAACCCTAGGAAAAGTTGGTCCTTAATAAATGATCTCCTTGGAAAGAAAACAAAATCTAATAATATTACTGGACTCCATGTCAATGATGTTATTATTTCCGAAGATAACTTAATAGCAGAAACGTTTAATGATTTCTTCATTCATAAATTGACGCTCAATTACCGAATGAAAACGATGCCGAAGGTAATATTAATAATAATATCTCTCTTCTGAGCACATTTGAGTTTTCTGCAATTAGTGAAGAAGAAGTTTACACCGAGCTATGTAATCTCAAAGGAACAAAATCAACTGGTATTGATACGATACCCGCTCGTATTCTCAAATTATCTGCTAACATCATTGCACCATCGATAACTTGGATCTTCAATCTCTCGTTAAAAAAAGGAATATTTGTGGATGAATGGAAAAAGGCTTGGGTCTCACCAATTTATAAATCAGGCAATCGATATAATTGCGGAAATTATAGACCTATTTCGATATTACCTATCATAAGCAAAATTCTTCAGAGATGTGTTTTCAACCAATTATATAACTTTCTCAATGAAAATTCTTTGTTATCTAAACATCAGTTTGGATTTCGTCCGAAAAATTCAACTTTGACGGCACTAATACAAATGTGCGATGAATTCTATCAAAACTTAGATAATGGTAAATTAAACGGAGTTGTTTTTCTAGGCATTCGGAAGGCATTTGACTCGGTGGATCACAAAATCTTACTATGTAAAATGAAAACACAATTTGGGCTGAGAAATGTTGAACTTGACTGGTTTGCATCATATTTAGCTAACAGAGAACAAGTCTGTGATATTAATGGCAGTATTTCATCACCGAAAATAATCAAAACTGGTGTTCCGCAGGGTTCTATTCTTGGACCACTTCTTTTCTTACTCTATATAAATGATCTGCCCGATTGCCTTCATTACACCACTCCCTGTCTATATGCGGATGATACTCAGATAATTGCTTCTTCAAATGATTATGCGGAACTTATTGATAGCCTTAATTTTGATCTAAAAAATATCAGCGAATGGCTTGCAAAGAATAAATTACAACATCACCCTACTAAGACAAAAGTAATGATTATTGGATCATCTTACAACCTTAATAATAAGGTTTATGACTAACCCGTAATGTTAAATAGTAAAGTGATCTCCCGGACAGATTCCTTTGAGTGTTTAGGAGTATTGATTGATGAAAAAATGAGTTGGGATTTACATGTCGAAAAGACGTGCAAAAAGGTTGGGGGTAGCATTGCTGTTATGAAACGAATTAAGCAATTTGTTCCCAATGGTATTCTGCAATCAATCTATAATGCCATGATACAACCATATTTTGATTACTGTTCCCCCTTGTGGGGAAATTGTTCTGCCTATTTGAAAGAAAAACTTCAAAGATTTCAAAATCGAGCGGGAAGGATAATTTCCGGTGCTAATTATGAAATTAATTCTGCTGACGTTCTCGACTCTCTCGGGTGGCAAACATTAGAGAAAAGACGTAAACGTAACAAGTCGATATTAATGTACAGAATCTTAAATAATCGTGCTGCACCTATTCTGAAAGAGCAATTTACTAGGAGTGGCGACTTACCAGAAAATTATAATCTGAGAAGCAGAAGAACTGATTTGATTCTTCCAAACCCAAAAAGAGACTATCTTAAAAAAAGCTTTAAGTATAGCGGGGCAAAATTATGGAATAGCCTCTCCACAGAAGCAAAACTAGCCACATCCGAGTATGCATTTATAACATCAATAAATCGATAATTATATATATATACGAATGTTTTGGTTGTCTTTAATAGATTAACTTGGGTCACACCTATTCGTTTGTGAATAATTTTGTAGTTAGTTTTTCAGACTTATTCTTGTAAATAGTTAGTTTTTATTATGCCGACGCCCCTCATGGAAACCAACAGTATGTTGATGAGGCTAGCGTGGGTAAATTTGCTTGTAAATAAAGGTTACATACATACATACATACATACATACATACATACATACATGCTATAGCGTACGTCACGCTTCCACCAATCCGAGCACGGCTATAGCGTACGTCACGGGGCATACGTACGCTGTTTTAACCAATCAGAGCATATCTATGGCGTACGTCACGGGGTGAACGTACGCTCTTTAACCAATCAGAGCGCGGCTATGGCGTACGTCACGGTGTGTACCTCACGCTGCGTACGTCACGTGGTGTACGTACGCTTTTCGACCAATCATAATCTCGCATACTCATTAGTGCGGCACCCTGTGGAGGCTTGCACACCCCTCTGCACATCCCTGCACACCCCTCTGCACATCCCTGCACACCCCTAAAAATCCGGCTCGATCGGCCCCTATATTACTACTGGTCGTTAAAGGCATCAAGAATCGAAGTACCAAGTTTACCTCCATGGTCAGAAACTCTATGTCCATACTGACCATCATGCATTGCAGTGGTTGATGAGCATGAGAAACCCTACTAGCAAACTTGCACGGTTGGCCCTCCAACTTCAACACAACGATTTTGAAATTATTCACCGCCCTGGAGCATCTAATGGTAATGCTGACGCAATCTCCCGTTTACCATGTTCAAACGTCCATATCACAGCCATCGAATCCCCAGGAGTCCAACGTTCTAACGCTTATGATGATGCCACTGGGGGACACTTGGGAATCCACAAGACCTACGAGAAGTTGTGCCGCAAGTACTATTGGTTTGGAATGTTTAAATATGTCGAACATTAGTGTAAGTCTTGTATTGACTGCTCTGTGAAAAAGTCCCCTCGTTACCACCGTCAGTCCCCGCTTCTTTTAATTCCTGTTGAAGGAGAATTCGATCGTGTGGCTGTTGACGTTCTTGGTCCGTTCCCCGTAACGAATTCCGGATATCATTACATAGTCTTCTCTGACTACTATATACACACGCTGCCCTGAAGCATTTGCCTTACCCTATTGTAAAGCACACCGCATTGCCTCCCTCCTCATTAATAAGATCATGACACGACACTGTGCACCCCGAACTCTGCTTTCTGATCTAGGTAGCAATTTTCTGTCAGCCCTTGTTAAAGAAACTTGCAAGACGATGAACACATCTAAACTGAACACTACAGCATATCACCCCCAAACGGATGGCTTAGTGGAGCGATTCAATAGTACCTTAGCCCAAACCCTTTCAATATTTGTTAGTGTCTCCAAATGCTACCACTGGCAAGTCGCCGTTTTACTTACTCTATGGTCGTGAACCCCGGCTTTCTATGGACGTTAGTTTACTTTCACCTGCTAATCTAAACCCATCACTGTTGCTGAACACTTCGCCCGCATCGTGACAACCCTGGAAGAGGCCAAACGGCTCATTCAATGCAATACCCAGTGGGCTCAACTCAAGATGAAAGCTAGATAATATGATAAATCAGCACGTTCAGTTCCGTACAAGATTGGTCAAAGAGTGTGGGCTTATACACCTAAGCTAAGCACCGTAAAGGGCTGTCAAAGAAACTCCTACACAACTACCATGGGCCGTATCGTCCAGGAAAAACTATCTCCTGTACACTTTAAGTTGCGCACCTTGGAAAACAAACCAGTCAACGCTGCGATTCACGCAAACCGATTAAAACCTTATTTCGACCCAAAAGACCGTCCAATCGAGGCCCTGCAAGAAGATCCACCTACGGGCAATGAACCATATAGGCCTATCTACACGATACGATTTGTCGCATACGATTCTTAATCTGGTATATGTGATCGAGTAAACACGCGTAAAAAACGTCAGACTTCAAATTTCGCCATCAGCGAACGAGTAAAAATCTGGCATCAGCGCTCGTTTCCATATGCCAGAGGAAGAATTGTATGCGAAAAATCATATCGTGTAGATAGGCCTTATCCTAACGACGATGACCTCCCAGCAGACAGTTTCCCCTCCCTTACATCTCATGCCTCTGCAAATTTTCCAACTTCCAGCCCGACGATGCAGCAGCGACCAGTGTAACTACTTCTACAGCAGAAAACGCAGACCAGATCTATGACGCTGAACAAATCGTTTGCCGTCGGGTACGCCATGGAAAACCCGAGTTCCTTATTTAATGGCACGGATATGCAAAACGCTACAATCCATGGGAACCACTAGACCACGTCTTTGATGAACGTCTTTGGGCTGATTTCTATCATCGATATCCCGAACATCGTTCCACCACTGCCATCACTTATCAAGGAACATTAACAATTAACTTTTGTGACACTTGACTACATAATTATTTTTCATATTTTGTTCATACTTGTTCTTCCTCTGTACAAGCCAGGAAGCTTGTTTTTGCAGAGGGGGGTAATGTTATGAGACACATTTTCGAATATTAATTGGACATTCGATGAACACGTGAGCGTTTCCATATGTGAAAGTGATGAACACATGGAAAGCCGAAAAACTACTGAGCTAGACAGTTTTAAGCTTTGTAATAATTATTGTCGAGAGTTTGATGCCATAGTTTTTCAGAGACTTAAACCAGGATTGTAAGAATATAGATTGCGTACGATCGAAGTGATTTGTAGTATAAGCGAAGTATATACGAGTATTATAAATATCAAAAGCTGATCAGAAAAAACCCCGCAGTGCATTCTTATATCGTAACATATGAACAAACAATTATTTAACATGTATTAATATTTTATATTATTCAAATCCTACTTCAATCTGCATCGTTAATACAAATATACTGATGCCAGAATTGATACAAACTTGTATATAGCTTGTGAAGAACAAATTTATATGAACCCGAACAACGCCGATATAATTTCTATATTTTCCGCTTGTTTGAGAAGCACGAATGCTAGAAACAGATTCCTTACCTTTCGTTAAAACCATTTGACACCAAACGTCCTTAGCAGGGATATTTTAACAGAATTTGCAAAAATATCCCTCTAAAAGGGAGAAAATATTTTGTCCTTTTTATACCCAAAGCAGCGATTCAGCCCAGCGCTTGGAAAAGCATCAAAATTGCGATAAACCCACCTCGTTGACTCATTCGTAATGCTCATACTTATTCCAAAGGTTTGAGGAGAGTTGAATCTCGTATACCCCGACAGTCGTTTGGAACAAGGATTTTGTCTATCACCTCACAGCGATAGACAAATGTAGTGTTTTAAGACGGCCTTGCCCAGCTTTTTCAACTCTTTGGTGGCATCTTTGTAGGATTGTACTAGCTTGTACTGATTTTTTGAAAGCTGTATCTTTTGTAAAGTCTACAGACCTTCCAGACTTGTTGAGCAGACGGTTTAATGCGTGGCGAATGTTCTAAAGTAATGCTAGTGAGAGGTGTTCTCCTTTGTTTGTACGTGTACTGAACCAAAGCTTCATTACTTTCTTTTTGCATTATTGTTACTTTTCATAGTCTTTTTGTTAAGCAAATTATGTCTTTTCTGGGCTAATTCTTCGTCAGAAATTACATTTACGCTGCGATTGTTTGACGCCATGGAAAAATTACTGGATTTAGAGAATTTTATTTGGCATAAACCTAGGCGACAGATTGCAATACTTCTAAATTTTTATTATTATCCACAAATTAATTCTTTATACAATATTGCATCCTTTTTAGCACTGTGCAAAACAACGTTACTAAAGTTGATAACGCAGTACGAAACAAAAATAAAGTAAGTTGCAAAATATAATTAATTATGACTTAGAACGTTCTATAATTAAGAAATATAAAATATTTTCCTTGTTGATAGACAGTTGATATAAACACGTCTACTGTATTACACAATGAGCGTTTATTATTTACATAAATGCTAACTATTACAATATTAGTTGTATAATGCAAGCTAGCATGCATGCTGTCATGAAAGAATGGAGTCATAAGACTTGCATTAGTTTTGTACAACGGACACAAGAGAAAAGCTACGTCGTATTTATCAATGAAAATTTTGGCTTGGTTGCTGGGGAAATTTATGTTATAATATTATCATGATTGGCTGCGGTACTTAGATTGACGTCACACATCGCAAAGTGAAGTAAAATGAAGTGGCCGGTTGTATAAATGCTGTTTATATCGATTTTTTGAACAATTAAATACAGCAATGTCAGGTATATAAAGAAGTTTTGTATATGGTGGAATTTTTTAATCAAACAGGAACTACGTGATAATCAAAGTTGATACATAATCTACTGTCGTCAGAGTGTCGCCACTAATCGCAAACTGAAGCAAAATGAACTGGTGCCTTGCTTAAAGCTGCAGAACTGAATGACGCGACAGTACCAAGGAGATTAAAGAGCATATGTAAAACAAGTACGGGAATAAAAGTATAATTTATAACTTTAAGAATCATTTATAGTTAAGTTGTATAGAGAATGCTGAGGTATGCTCTAGATCATTATACATGTATTTTATTTTAGATAGTTGTGTTAGACGCATGATTATTGATTAAACTAATAACATATCTTATGGTTATACAAGGGGGTTTTGGTCCAATCCTCGCCATTTCAATATTCCATGCAGACCAGAGTAACGAAATATATTTCGAGCCGAATTGGGTTTTTTTGCTCCTGCAAAGAAATTCTCAACCTAAATTCGGTGTAGCTTTAGGTGTATAAAAAACGCAAAACCATCTATTTGTATTATATTCACTTAATTGTAGTAAACTTTTACATGGCACGATTTTGTTCAGTTCAAACCATGCTTTGCTCTATTTCGAACAAGCTGTAACGGAACAACTTCACAACATCAAATATACTTTTGGTCGTAAATACTCATGATCAATAGACCATACCATTGTCAATAACATATATACCTCATTAGCAGAATCATACTAGTATACTATTGCAAGTGCTGTAATTTGATTGGTTACTCTACTCGCTATCTATTCCTCGATAGATAGCGAGTAGCGAAAGTGTCATCTTCCTATAGAGATTTCTTTTAAAAAAATTGCTTAAAAATCAAATTTTTTGTTGAATATTCCATGTTTGACCTCTGATTCTACTAAAACAATTAGATTACTCGCTCTCGATTTCTATGCGGTGATAACTATCACCGCATAGAAATCTCGAGCTCGTAATCTAATTGTTAATTAGACAACGAGCGTAATAAGGTCAGGTCTCAGTAGTTCAATATCAAAATGGCGTTTGCTGTTAATTATACTTAATACTTGTATTGCGATACTTGTGTTGATTTTTTTGGACAAGGAACATATGTACCTATACACGCTGCTATTCATCTTCTTCTGCTCTTCCTTGTTTTTAAGTGCGACACTAGCTTTGAAACCCCCAAGGCTCAAGGCCCAGGCATTTCGAAACTGATAAAGTGATGGGAATGAAATTTGATAGAGTCCGATTTTTATTTTTTCCGTTAAGCAGTGATATATAAGTGATTTTACTATTAGCTTTCAGGAATACAAAAATATATGGTCATTAATATGTTGAACAAGTCAACCACAACAAATTAGGGCATCTTAGCCGCTTTGTTGTTAGTATTATCTACACAAGAGTACAGTCTAAAACATAACTGATTCCTGCAAAAATGACTGGATTTGGAGAATTTTATTTGGTATAAACCAAAGCCACAGGTTGCAATACTTCTAAATTTTTATTAATATCCCCAAATTAATTTTTTATACAATATTGCATCCTAATTAGCATTGTACAAAACCACATAACTAAGGTTTATGATGCAGCACGAAACGAAAATAAAGTAAGTTACGAAATTTAGTTAATTATGACCTAGAACGTTCTATAATTGAGAAATATAAAATATTTTCCTTGTTGATGGACAGTTGATATAAACACGGCTATTACACAATGAGCGTTTAGAATTTACATAAATGCTAACTTATTACAATACCAGTTGTATGATGCAAGCTGGCATCGGGAAAATTTATATTATAATCATGACTGTCTGCGGTACTTAGATTCACACCACACATCGCAAAGTGAAGTAAAATGAACTGGGGCTGGTTGTATAAAGCTCTTAGTCACTTTTTAATAACGATTTTGTAGTTAAATAGTGATTAAGTTAAATCACGTAGCTTGTTAGGTCGGTTGTATAAAAACGTAGTTAGTGTTATTCAATCAGTGGACGAATCGGCCAATTCTAAAATAAGGAAATTTTTCAACGTAGAAACTGAAAAGTGAAGCAAATTCGTCCTTTTAACTCTTTCATCCGTATAGGAAAGACAAAGCAAACCCTTTTTCATCTCATTTTGTAATTTCTAAAAAGTACAGAAAAGCCTTACCTTTTTTCTCAAAAAATTTCAGTGTTTGTCACCAAATGGCAATGCTTGAAATGCTTCGCAACCCCCCCCCCCCCCCCCCCCCCGCCCCTTTATTGAAAAATAGATAGCATGTAGAGTTAGCAATCAAATTACACCAGCTAGTGCATTAGAACGCTAGTTTGATTCTACTAAAAGGGAATATTTCTGTGATGCGTTGATGAGTGTGCTTGCTTCAATAACAAAATGCCGATAATAATATTCGATTTTAAAGAAATCTTTATTAGAATAATTACTCCGCCTGCCCGTAGGGCGTGGCGGAGTTATAAATTCGCCTTGCTGAGTTTTTCTGGGGTTTTTTCCGTGTCGAAAGTTGGGCTGCCACTCATGGATGATACCGCTGTGCAATGCCGTCTGAGCCCATGTCACCACGACTTTTAAACTCAATTTCTAGCAGAATATGTCTCCAAAACACACAATTTAACATTGATACTACAACATCTAAGCAGCAGGAAGGTTGTACGTTCAAAAATTCTCATCCAAAATGTTTTATGACGACAAATTCCATCGCGAGGCTTTCGCCAGGTGCGGTGAATCGTGGTGAAGTTTTTAGAGCGGGTTTCCCACTGAGCTATACTATATATCTGGAGACGGCACTCCTTAATATTTTTGGTCAAAAAAGCGTAATCGAAAACAAGGCGGATTGTGACGTAAAACGCGTCACTGGTCCATATTTTTTCAGATGATCGCTGCCCAATAGGGGCTCAATGGATAGTGGGCTCGATTTCCACCCCTCCCCCCCAATTTTATTAAAAATAAATTGGGAAAAATACAAAAATCAGATCCATATCCGATCAAGATCCCACAAGTGTTGCAAGTATTTTTTAAAATTTTATATTGAATTAAAAACTGTTTGAGTTTTAATGTACTATATGTTTTGCATTAATTAGAGATTTGAAGAAAAAGAGCTTATTCATAACATTTTTTGCTTATTAAAAGTTTCGAAGCGACTTTTTTAATGCTGAAATAATAGTGTTCACCAACCCTCACTGATAACACAACATCGTTTATAGTAAATTGAAACCTTTTTATCATATTTTTTTCAATGATAACAAAACTAACTTTGAAGAAGATACACAAAACGAGGGAAAAAGGTAAGAAATTGCTTTTAAAAAATGTTCAATTGTTCTGATTCAGATTCAGATTTCAGATTTATTAATACGAAACTTTTTTACAAATTAGATATAACAATATTATCGGCAAATAGCTAAACTAAGCTAGTCGAGGAGGATAACATTTTAACAAATTACTAATTAACAACACAATAATGCAACAATAATACAATAATATATAACTTGGAAAAAAAATGAGAAAATAGCGTCAAAGAGTAACAACATCGAAAGAAAATACAATACAAGACAATATTAAGGTAGCCTAACAACAAGGAAAGAAAGAAATATCCTATTTTATTTTGGCTATTAATTTTGTTATCACCGAGACGTCAACATAGTCATCCTCAAGCTCAAGAATTATCAACAAAGATTTATGCAGCATTTTATTAAAGTATTTTTTTCCTACTTCACGAACACTTTTTGGTATATTATTCCATATTTTGACCCCAGATCGAACAAAAGAAGCATTTAGTTTATTTAATTTTGAATGTTCGATACAAAAATCATTAGATGCATTATGTCTAGTATTATGAGTATGAATATTTCTAGATCGAACAAAATAATCAGAAATTGCTAATGGACAAGTATTATTAGAAACATCATACATCAAATTACAAACTGACTTAAAATATATCATGTTCACAGGTAAAACGTTTAAACTAATAAATAGAGGGATAGCGTGTTCTTTGTTTCCTTTAAATTTCATTAACCGCATTGCCCTTTTCTGAAGGACAAAGATTTGTGTTTATTATTGTCAATAATAATTCTTAAGTATTTCACAAACTCTTTACACTCTATTTCAGTCATCCTGTTGGCACTATAGTTAAATAATTTTATACTAGGTTTATAACCAACCCGTTTGTGATAAGGACGGAAAATGATATAATTTGATTTATTTAGATTGATAACTAGTTTTGGTCGTAAATGTTCATGATTTATTACTATCAGTTCTTGATTTATTACTGTTTCCAGATTTTTTTCCAGATGTGTCATCAGCAAATAAATAAAATTTTAATACTCTTGAAGAAACATATATATCATTAATATAAATGAGGAAAAGTAAAGGTCCTAAGACTGAACCTTGTGGGACTCCAAAGCAAATTGCTTCTTTTAGTGATATATTATCACCGATTTGAACAGTTTGTATTCGATCAGCGAGATAAGATTGAAACCAGTCATTTCTAATGCCTCGAATGCCCTAATGCTCTAATTTTCTTAAAAGTATAGAGTGATCAACGGTATCGAACGCTTTTTTAAGATCAATAAAAACACCACACGAATACAAACCTTTGTCCATATTGTTATAAACATTGTTAACAATATCTACAAGAGCATGTTGTGTTAAGTGCTTTGCTCGAAACACATATTGCTTACCATATAGCATCTTTTCTTTATCACAATAATTTTGAAGTGTTTTATACATTAATTTTTCAAAAATTCGATTAAAAATTGAGAGTATTGAAATTGGTCTGTAATTTTCTGGGTCAGTTTCATCATTTGTTTTATAAATTGGTACTACTTTAGCATGTTTTAATTTAGATGGATATTTTCCTTTGTGAATTGGAAGACTCATAATTTCTGCTAAAAGTTGAGATACGTATTGTTTTATGCATTTTAGCATACTTGTTGGACAGGAATAGAGTCCCACAGATTTGCTACAACTTAATAGGGTAATTTCAGATTCAATTTCGTAAGGCGTTACAGGATTAAATGGAATACATCAGGTATATCTTTGTGATTGTGAATAAAATCGTTTTTGACCGGGCACTTGACTTTTGTAATTGTTTTGTGATTCTTCCTTTTACGATTTAACAAATTATTTATGCCTTCCCAGGTTTCTTTGATATTACTGAGATTTTTATTAAAATACTCATTATAATATATTTTTTTACTAATCCGCGTCAGCTTTGTTATCTATATATTTTTCAGCTTTATTTCTATATATTTTATAATTTTGTTTATCTCTAGAAGAAAATAACTTATTTTTTATATTGATGGACCTTCTTATTCCCTTTGTAATCCATGGCTAAGAAAATCTCCTAACCATACGCTTGGAAACAGGTTTCATTGGAGCATGTTTATTTACCAATTTATTCACTTTATCATAAAATGCATTAAATAACTTATCCGCATTGTCACTTTTCTTTATAATAAGAGAATTGCAATCAATTAGTGCGAAATCATTTTTAAACTTTTTTTCTGAAAAACAGGAGAAATCTCGCACTTTTCTTGTAGGAAACTTTCACTCCCAATAACTGACTGTATAATACAAAACTGCGAAAAATGATCACTGATATCAGAGAGAATATTACTACTTAAAAAAGAATTTTCAACATTATTGACAAAAATATTGTCGATCAATGTGCCAGAATTTCTATGTGTTCTAGTAGGTTTATCTATAGTTGGTGTAAAGGTATAACTCTGAAGAGTTAATAAAAAATTTTGCGCAAAATGACAAACCTGAGATTTGAGGACTTCTATGTTGAAGTCACCCATAATATATATAGGTTTATTTGAGCCATTGCGAGTTTCTGTAAAATATCTTCAAAATAATTTTGAAAGCTCTCCGGAGAGTTATGCTGTCTATAGAGCACGCCACATATAATTTTTTTCCCATTAGCGATATAAATCTCAACCCAAAGAGCTTTAAAAGCGTTATTGGAACATCTTTCAAGAACTAAATAACGTAAATCATTCCTAATATACATACCCACCCCACCTGAAGCCAGCGGTGTTGGAACAAATTCAAATTTATAACCAGGTATTTCCAGATTAAAATTAGAAAAATTGCTGTCTCTTATTTTGGTTTCAGTATAATACCGATTACACTGAAACCAAAATTAAGCTGATGTAATAAATGCGTTGGAAATCTTCCAAATTGCGTTTCAAGCTCCTTACGTTGTTATTAAGCATCGAAAAACTAGTATCATTAAAATATTTCGTTCTGAATTTCTTTAAACTGCCAAATTTATGAGGTGAATAGTACTGTGAATGTACGGCCTGATAATTTAAGTCAATTTCTTCAATATTCGTGTCAGAAGCCGTATTTAAATTAAATAGGCCAAGATCATACAAGCTAGGATAATTATCAATATTTTTTATCGTAGGAACGTTAGTACCAATACTTTTATTGAAGTTAAGTTCTTGAATAAAATTAACGTTATAAAATGGTTAGTAATTCCCGTAATTTAGATTTGTGTTTATATATACAGTCTGATCAAAGACAGACATTCAAACACAATTCTTATTATCGTACTTATCTCAGTATGGAAGACCAGCTGTACGCTTGTAGCTCATTCAGACAAATTGTAAAGATCCTCAAGTCGAGTTATTCTAATAGCTCGCGACGTGGCATTTTTACGAAGATAGACACGTGAATTCTTTGTCCAGCAAAATTGATAAGAATGTGCTACCTTGAATGCATTTGCTTCACATGAGATTTTCTGATTTTTCGGGGTTAAGTGATCAAAGATTTTAATTTCAGAATTAACATCCTGTACTTCTTTACGTTTACTCATTACGACCTCCTTTGAAAGTCTCCTGACAAATTTGCATATTATAGGATTTGATTTGTTATTCGAATTGCTCCTTCTACTTGGGACACGATGTGCAATGTCAATGTCTTTAATACCAACATCAACACCAATTGATGCAAAAAGGTCTGCACACAGCATACTCGTTTCATATGCTGTTTCGTTCTCTTTATGTTGAGGAAGCTCAGTTATTTTAATATTATACTGAAAGCTATACTCCTCTAGCTGCTCAAGCGTATCACCAACATTATTAACTTTTCCAGTTATTTCTGCCAATCTTGCATTAAGATTCTTCAATTCCTCTTTGATATCAGATTCGGATGCATTAAGAACATCATATATTTCTCGCTTAAGAATTCTAGACTGTTCTGAAAACTATGTATTTGAGCTTTTGATGAAGATTCTTGCTCGTTCTGCTTAGATGACTTTGCCGATTTGGTATTACTCTCGACAATATTTTGTAGTTTTACAAAATCCTTTTGCAATGATTCAATCTGATTCTTTAAGGCATCATTCTCCCTTTTCAACGACGTTATCGTTTCAGGCATTGTATTATGTATGTAATATTATATATACTGAAATTTTATTAAATTTTTGAGAGCTCACCTCCGCACATCCGTACGTGGCAACGTGCACTTATCTATCTTGTTTTATCATTAAACAATATGCTCGCACAAATATTTTTTCTATTGCTCAAATAAAAAACTTTAACTGAAAATTGGGTGCGTGGTTTTTTAGTGACAGATAGTAAACGAGAGAAAAAAAGGTGAGATTTTTTTACATGTACGAAACCTTTACAAATGTGCTTACATACATACCTGTCAACTAAATGTCAATATTACGATCTGTTATCCTTTAGTAGACAAACAGGACGAAATGAATGAAGGTGCTTCATATACAGTATATTTCATGATCTGAGTTTTATAAAAAGGTTATGTTATCCATAGTCTGTTTATATCATATTACTTGCATACAGCTATCTATCTTATTTTCCAAGTATTTTTTTATAATTTGTAGATGATGAAAACTATGAAGGAGGAAATTGTAAAAATTATACACTTCTTTTCTAATGCACTTACTAAATGGTAATTATGGTTAGGTTACCAACACATTCTTGAATTTGATTATTTGCTAATCTTTATATTATTGTATACTTTTTAATTAAAAATTGATTTTTTTGTTCATTGCTAATAGTTATCTGTTATCATTTGTAGATGAAGAAAACTATGAAGAAGGAAATGAGAAAAATTATACACTTTCTTTTCTATTGACTATTATTGTAATGCACATACCAAATGGTAATTAGGGTTAGGTTACCAACACATTCCTAAATTTCCTGATTTGCTAATCTCTACATTATTGTATATTTTTTAATTAAAAATTGTTCTTTTTGTTCGTTCCCATGTTAGATGCTGACCACCCATCGGGGAAGGTTAAAGGTATGGTAATAGTAATTGTAGGTTGAATTGAGTTACAGTATATATTTGGTATAAAATGTGCAAATAAAATTAACAATTACAAAAAATAAATTGACTTCTTTTTTAATTAAGGCGTTGTTGGAAATGTGGCCTAAAAGGCGACGAAATGAAGAACTGTAAAGCAAGTAGGTACAAAAACAAAATAATTTCTATATACTGTGCTATGTCTATTAAATTTTAAATTATGATTTACAGGAATGATATGCTGGCTCTGCCGAGAAAAGGGGCACACAACATTTGTTAATAACTTTGATAGTAATTTAATGTTGAATATTGTAGTGAATTTGTTTTAATAAGAGGAGAATTTTTTCTATGCGCGTAATACGCGCTCAAAACCCATGACGTCGTTATCAATGAATTTTTCCAACATGGCGGCTGTCAAAGAACGACTTGCAGCCAGCGACAGGAATTGCAGTGGCCGCTCATTGGTCAATAAACATAGTTTCATTACGTAATCATAAATTAGTATATATAATTTTTTATACTTACATACATAGCGTAATGATATTTATTGATGAGAACCGCTAGCTCAAATAGATGCAGTAGAAGAAGTTATAACGAAATAAATTAAATATCGCGGGAATCAGCGGGAAATTCAACTTGTTATTATTCAATCATACTATGATTCAATATAATACTTTTCACGCTCGAATGCTTCTTCGTATCGATTTTACACCAAATTACCTTTCATCACGCATATGTAAAATACTTGTATGCTTAAAATATGAAGAATGTAGTTTATATATGAAACTAAAATGACGGAATTTACACAGGTAAGTTATAGAACATATACTAATATGTTTAATTGTTTAAATGAGAAATTTATGCATGTGTTAAATTGCTGTGAAACTAAAGGAGACTAATATGACATCAGGGACCTCGAAGACGGGGGACCACCTAAAGGAGCTGGAGCATAAATCCTCTCTAGATTAAAATTTGTCGAATGGGGAGAGTTTGTAAAATGTCGTGTCACGCTGTTGAGACGGCGAAATCACGCGCCGGGTTATATTCCAAAGCAGTTTCCGGACATTAATTGGTTATACCAAATTTCAATAGCGTCAGGTCTAGCCACCTATGAAAAATAGTGAGTAAAAATTGGTGAAATTCAACCAGTTTGTACCAATTTGTATTTGTTTTAGATTAGCACGTAGCCACGTAACATTTTCAGGCAATTAATCTCACAGCCCCCCCCCCCCAGACCCTTCCGCTAATTACGATACGACCAAACTGGTTTTCAGTGCAAGGGATTGCAGGCTTTATTCGCACAAGCTAAGAAGTAGAACATCCTTCTACAAAACATGGAAAAGAACTTTGAATTTTGTGAATTTGGCCAAAAAATGTTGAAATAAGCGAGGGGCTTCCCTTCACTCTCGTTTTCGTCTTGAAGCCGATTTTCATATGTATAGGTTAAAATAAAATTATTTTCTTGTTAAAAAAGGATGTTCTGTTCTGTTTTTCTACCAATAGCTTGCGAGAATAAAACGTAAAATCCTATCAATACGATGTGGTCTTATGTTGAGACCAGTGTAGTTGTGACATATATAATTACTGGAAATTAGAATGCTCCCGTCGTAGTCCCTTGCTGCAGTGTCGCAATAGGAATTTGGACAGTATTTTATTTGACGAAAATAGAACTGAGCTGATGTCTTTCAACTGCGCGTACAATTTGCACTTTGTTCCTCACTAAGTGTAAGTCTTCAATTAATTTGTCATTACATATGTACTATATGCACGTGCAGTTATTAAACTATCAAACGTTATTAAAAATTCATTCGGTTAAAAAATCAAGAAAGCTGTCGAACAAGAACTATCTTGGTTTGCTGAAAAATACACAAAGCCACAAATGGTCGTTGAGCATCCTTGTGCATCACCTATAGCGAAATTTCTAGAGCTACTACACACCAACAGGAATGATGAAATTTTGCAACCGTGCAATATGTCGCCAAGCGAATTGTCTAGGTTGTGCGTTGACCGTTGGATGTCCGATGATCACATGTTATGGATGACTAAGATCTTAAACAACTTGCAAACAGACACTTAATGTGTGTATTTGAATGGTATGATTAATAAAGACCCGAGAAGACTGCGCTTTTCTAAGACAATTCAGCCTAGGCCATTAAATCAGTTATTGTTTGCTGTCAACGTTGGCGCATCTCATGGTAAGACTTTTTTGGGAACTGACGAACACGTAGGCTGCCATTGGACTTTGTGTGTTGTGGATTTAACTGCGAAGAGAATTATTTATGGCGATTCTCTCGGATGGCCTATACCAGATGGTCTCAGGGTCTGGTGAATAAAGTTAAAGGATTCATTACTGCAGCGACGAAGGAGGATGGGTCCGATTATTCTGTAACGATGTGTCATGATAGTAACAGCATATCTCCATTGACAAGCAGCCACATGCATATGCAACCAGAAATGCGTACAGCTTTATCCCCTACAGACATGTAGCAGCATTTGTGGTATTGTAGTCATTATCATCGCAGCACTTGCGTGTTTACGGCCTGTTGTTTTCAACCGAATGCTGATTCAGGATTCCAACGTGACGAAAGAATTGCCTTATTTCTTTCTGAAAAATTCTTCTGGTTACAGCAAATATCTTCGACGGAGTGTCATAGCATGGGTGGCAGAGAACGAAATAAACATTAATTATGTTTCGCCTCTACAATTTGCAACCCTCTTGTCAGATCCAGGCCCAAGTACAGGCCAATTTCTTCCCGACGCCTTGACTGTGCCAAAATTGGATCCATCGACCATAACTAATCAATCTAAGAAAAAACCATTACTGGTAAGTATAAATAGTTTTGGATTAAAGTCACTCAGTGAAAATTGTCAGCGGTCAACCTATATGTTGCGTCGTTCAATTATGGTTAAATTATTGGTAACAATAAAGTCAAAAATTATTCTAATGTTCTTCCGCTTTAGGAATCTCAATCTTCTTCCCAATGTCGCGCATCAAATACTATCAATGTGTTACCATCTCCTGCTTCATCATCTGAAATTGCTTTGGGTCTACAAGCAGAGTCACCATGCGAAGGAATTACGTTTGATTCAAGCCAGCAAACACCTGCCAGCGTATGCCAGTCGACTGCGTCTAAAAAGACAATTGATGATTATGACGATTTTCAGCAGCAATGTAAGATTAACAATAAGAATGCAAGTAGAAAAACAACACCAAAACAAAAGAAAAATAAAGAGTTTCAGTGTAGTTATTGCAACATGATTTTCGCAAGAACAAACGATTTGACACGTCACATTCAGGGAAAACATTCCACAGAAGTTCCAGACCAAGTTGGAAACTGTCATTGTTCGCACTGCCCATTCAAATGCCATAAGATTTCTGATCTCAGAACACATCTCAGTAGAGACCACAATGTCATTTTTCAAACTGAGACTGTTACATTCGACAACAAGGCAGGTAACTAGTAAAATAAAAATATATGAATGCACATTGGCTATCTACACTCATGAGTGTGGCAAGTTCAACACTTGCCATACGAAACAGTCCTGTAGTAAATAAATTTTCGATGAAGTAACTTGTGTTTCTCATCTTGTGCTATACCAGCCTCGTCCCCAGGCCCAACCGTTACCGTTGCGTGGGTATTGCGTGGAAAACACAGTCGGAAACGCGCGGTCGGGCCTGGCAGAAAATGCAGAAAAAAGTGTATGATTCAACGAAAAAGTGATAAGATAGTATTTTATTGAGAATTTCGTTTTCCAGTCGCGTGTGTTGGCCATACATGTGTTTGATAGATGGAAAAGATTACCGAAAGCCTTAAGAAATCTAATCTCGAAGCTGCTCTTCTTCGCTTATATCGTCGAGGGGAGTTTCTATTAAACTTGGCAGTGGCTGATCCACGCATTCCGCCATCTTGAATTCATTTTCTGCCAGGCGCTTTCGCTCCCTTCCCTTTATTTTCTCCTCGCGTGTTTCCCGCGCGCATTCACGATATTAAATCGATATATACAATCCTATACACTTTTCCTGATTAGAAAATTAGAAAGCGCCTGGGAACGAGGCTAGTGCTATACCGCTCTGCGTACGCATTGAGCACTCCATCCGTAGGCGCTAAATTCTATCCTCACGATAGTTTTTACCACTACATTTATATATATATAATATATATACATATATATATATATATATATATATATATATATATATATATATATATATATATATATATATATATATATATATATATATATACAGTCATTGCCATTAAGGTTGTCGAGACGAAGTATAGCTATATACATGTATATCGAACACGTGACTACATCATTATATGCGTAAGAGTGCGTGCTAGTTGCGGGACTGATTAAGTTCGGCGAATTTTGTACAATGCCACGTCCGTATTCGGACGATTTACGCTGGCGAATGGTATACCAAAAACTTTTTTTGAGAAGAGCTATGAAGAAATTGCATTGCAACTATTTGTTAGTCCAAAGACTGAGTATCGGACGATTAGCACGTTAGTGATACCTTGTTGATATCACTGATATTTTGGCTGTTCTTAACACGCTTGCAAAGACAGCGTGTGTATCATAGTCTACTGAGGTTACAGCAAAAATAAACTCGTGCAACGTTTGTTTCAAAATTTGCTCATGTTTTAAACAATTTGTTCAAATGTAACCAGCATGATGCATATATGCCTGACAGTCAGAAGGATGTTATTTGCACAAATGCATTCCAGATAAGTGGGCTAGGACCTCGTACAGCTTGTAAAACTGAATCATTCTGTCGCAAGTAGTGCTTAACTTTGGCGAAAACCTCTTCAATCGGGCTCAAATCGGGACTGTATATATGGTGGAAAAAAACGGATAAGCGCTCAAGAATCATAAACATGTTCCACAACTTCTTGGACAGGATGTGCTGGGTGGTTATCTGTTGGGAAAAGCTACGAGCGCCTTTTACCAGCAATGAATCGATTTAATGGGGAAAACCCGCGATCTGTTATTTATTGTAATGGGTAAGAATCAATTGTGCAAATTTAGCAAGCCAGCGTCCCCAGAGGCGTCCTATTGCATGTAGTAATATTCGGGTAAATAATTCGGATAAAGGAGAGCGAGCATAAAATCTTTCCTCTGGATTCTTCAATAACCAATTGGCAATAAGTCCTTCACTTGAAATAGCGGAAATTGCGAAATAATGAGGTGCCCAGCGTGAATAGCTATAATCCCTCACGACTGGGTCCTTTAAGTGAAATAAATATTTTTAGAAGCTTTTTACAACAACGTGACATTGAAGTAACTGTACATACAATGCCTGTTTCATCGAGAAAGACGAGTTGGTTCGGATTAAATACGCTGATTTCTGCTTTGAATTGTAGCCTTAGATTATCATTTCGCTGAAGAGAAATTCAGTGTATTTGAAAACAAATGCTTCGTAAATTTAGTACTGAACATAACAATACAAATTTTGAAGATAAGTTAAAAGATTCATTGAAGGTTTAAGATTGAAACAATAGTGTGATGCATTCAGTGTTGTTTATATTCCTGCGCATTTTTAGCTGATATATACTGAATATTATTAAGGGCAGTGATGTGCATGTGTATACCTTCTTACGCGTTATTCCAAGTCTATACACAGCTCGACACTGCAGTGTCCTCGGGCCAAACGCAGAACCAGTAGCGTTGGAAATATAATTTGCTATTTCGTGTAGCTGCATCTGAGGAGAACGAAGCAAGCAATCCATGATAATATACTCTTCATGGAGAAATAAAGTTATACTCCCAGTTGGGCCACCGAGACGGCAAGGCTTTACATACATCACCCGTATTTAAAAACGTGCTAATCGTCCGATACACAGTCTTTGGACTAACAAATAATTGCAATGCAATTTTTTCATAGCTCTTCTTAAAAAAAGTTTTTGGTATACCATTCGCCAGCGTAAATCGTCCGAATACGGACGTGGCATTGTACAAAATTCGCCGAACTTAATCAGTCCCGCAACTAGAACGCACTCTTACGCCCCACGCGGGCCGACGCATATAATGATGTAGTCACGTGTTCGATATACATGTATTTAGGTATAGTTCGTCTGGACAACCTTTATGGCAATGACTGTATATATATATATATATACAGTTTTGTCAGATTTTTACATGTTTTCTATTTATAAGATCGAGTAAGATGCAACAGAATTGTACAGCGTTCATGAAAACCTCGATAATCAATGAAAAAATTGTAGTTGATATGTGCTACACTGACTACGGCCATGAGAAGGAGATCCAGCATATATGGCTATCCAGTGAAAAACGAAGACAGATCGCTGCACAGATAAACGAAGGTGTGTCCGTAGACAGAATTCTGGAAGACATCAGGGAAGAAACGTTGGAAGAAGATATAAAAAGGCATCAGATTGTAGTTAAAAAGGACTTGGATAACATCAAAAGTTCCTTTGGTCTCTCTGAAAGTGTGCGCGCCTGGATCGAAGAATGGAGAAACAGCGACAGAAATCCGATTCTTTTTCATAAATTTCAAGGTATAACTAATCTTTGACATGAAACAACAAACTCTTAACTTTGAAAAAAGAATCTTTATTGCACGTGCGGGTATATGACCTGAGTTAGCATTGTACCATTCTAAACAATGTTGTATTTTATGTAGGAGAAGACCCGCCAGAGGGACATGACTTGACAAAAGAAGATTTCATGATACTCGTCCAAAGTCCTTTGCAAAGGGCTATGGCTCAAAATTTCGCTTCGAAGGGAGTTGCCATTGACGCCACGCATGGAACAACGGCGTACAATTTCTTGCTAACCACTCTGATGATCATCGACGAACATGGGCAAGGGTTTCCAGTGGCTTGGTGCTTGTCCAACCACGAGGATTTCACACACATGTGTATCTTCTTTCGATATGTCAAACAGAACTGTGGAACTCTCTTACCAAGATTGTTCATGAGCGACATAGCCAGTCAGTTTCACAGTGCCTGGATTGGAATCGTCGGTGGGCAGCCAACCGGACTTCTGTGTACGTGGCACGTCGATAAAGCCTGGCAGGAAGAACTAAGGAGGAATGTTAAGGATTTGACGGTAGCAGCAGAAATCTACAAAATGCTCCGAACGGTCTTACAAGAAACAGACACTGTTCTGTTCCAAGACTACTTCAACCAACTCACGCAAAACCTACTGGCACTGCATCCAGAATTCGACAAATATTTCATACAAGAATGGATAGAGAAGAAGGAAATGTGGGTTTATTGGTAAAAAGCAAAGTGACGTTGGATGTTTACAGTCCACAATTATTACAGCAAATATAAGCATTCTTCATTTCCTTTTTGCTTGTCTACTAACTTACAAACCTGCCTTTGTACTTACAGACACCGTGTAGGAATGGGCATCAATACAAACATGGTGGTCGAAGCGTTTCACCGGGTCTTTAAATACAACTACTTAAAGGGAAAGGTGAACAAAAGGGTGGACAAGTGTCTAGTGAATCTGTTGAAGTTTCTGCGTGACAAGTATTTGTCAAAGGTTGGTCAAATTAACTAAAGGAAGATCATGCAAGAAGCTGAAAGACATAAACTACCGACACAGCCGGAGTATGCAGATGAGTACTGATTGTGTTGTTGAAGTGGAAAGTCGAAAGTGGAAAGTAAAGTCCCAAGATGAAAAGCGTAGTTATGACATTATCAAGCAGTGTGAATCATGTACAGATGCCAGTTGTTCGTTACGATGCCAACGATGCAACATCTGCCTGCATGCTTTTTGGGCAATTGCCCCGACAGCTTAATTCGAAGCACAATTTGCAAACACGTGCACCTTTTACAAACCGCGTTAGCAACGAAAGAAATCAAAGAAAATTGTGACATAACCGACATACCATCAACGTTTGACCACTGTGATGCAGACAGGAAAGCATATATCAAGGAAGAGGTCAAAGTACTGACCAAGAATATGCCAAAGCAACGAGAGCGAAATGAAGTTGGTCAGGTAATGCAACGATTGCAAAGACATTTCCAGCAAATTCACACAGATATTAACTCCGGTCGTCATTCCAAGGACTCTCTTCATCAGTTTGAGAAGCAGATTCTTGCTGCCAAGAGTCTTCTGGATGCCACAAGTAACAAGACGCCTCTGTGTACCTTGCCTGTAGCGAATATTCCAGGAAACAAGAGGATTGAGCCACAACCACGGTTTTTCTCAACAAAAAAGAAACGAAAGCACACCAATCATGCATCTACTGTTCACAAAGCAAAGCGATGACGATATCAAGAAGATATTTGGAACAAAAAGACCCAAAAACGAATTTATGCCTAAAGTTAAGGTAGCTGGTACAAAAAAAGTGGCAAAAGAAGTCTGGTTTAAGCTGTATATAATTTCAAGGTTCAAGAACTATTAACAAGAAACGATAAAATCTAAATGTTCAAATTTAATTACTGAATGTTCGAAAAAGTGATTAGAAAGTACACGACAACTCAAAGTGGGCATACAGTAGGAATAATTATTAAAACAAAATAACAATAAAATAGAAATATATCATGTAATATTCAAGTTCCATAATATATTAAAATTATATACAATTTAATTACAACTTTTTACCTTACAGAACTAGAGAAAATTCAAGAGTGGTTTCTTATCACAGAAGAGGATATTAAAAATGTAAAGGAACAACACTCACTGATTGGGTTAGAGTTGATTACCATCGATGATGGACATCCTGCACCAGATGCACTGGGCTGTGATCTCTCTTCAGCAGACTTACTCCTGCAGCATGGCGTAAAATACAAGATGCCTGCGAGTGCACATTTGTAATCAAGTTGGCAAATGCAGTGAATACATAAAGTGATTGGTACTTAAGTTTGTACATGAAAAGTATGTAAAAATAACATGTTACTGTGAACATAACTTCAAATTAATCTATCTTTGACAGTAATGCAGCTGAAAGAAGACTGGAAATGTCATAGCTACATGCCAACAATCAACATATGAAAACATGGCAATGTGCAAAGAATGTTCACAATGGCATCATTGGTGAGTGATTTTCACAGTATAAGTTCTACAATAGTTCTTTAACAATAGTTCTTGCAGAGTGGTCTATCTTACTAGTTTCCATTGATTACTTAATTTCACTAAATATTAATTTACTTATCAATAAACTCTTTACATCAAACAATTTACTGATAAGCAAATGTCTTGATTGCCTCCCATGCTTAATGTTTTGCCAACTAGTTAATTCTACAAAATCAAAGTGTCACATATATTTCAAAACGGCCTTACACCACTCCCCTCTCTTTAAGGCATTGGACTTTGTTAAAACTATATCAAAACTAGCATTATATTATTAAGTATAAACAAAACGCCTGCTAAGGCGTTCACTCCGCCTGCCGAAATGAAAATGGGCACAAGGCCAGGCAGGGCTGTAACTAGAGAGTTCATTAAGAGTGGGGTATATTCACTTATTTCTGTTCTGCCCAACTAATTCCTTTTTAAATCAATTATTATTAGGGTACCTTCCAAGGCATTTTACCAGTAAGACATTGCCAGCACATCTTATAACTAAGATAACCAAAAATCAATGTCTGAGTGACTTGCCAGGCACTCTGTCCAGAGCCCTAGTGGGATTGAATTTTTTAGAGTTTAATTTAAATTAAAGACTTTCATAGTACATATGTAAAACAAGATTCTTTTGTCATAATACCACCAACATATAGCGGTTTTTTTTGCAAGTAAAGAAAATTTTACTAAAAGTCTATACAATACATCAATATATTAACCTGTCCTGATAGCATCATTTAAATCTTATTCTGTAGCACACTGCCTGAAGTCTCCACGATATGATTTGTTGGGAACTTTAGACTAACATATGTATTTCTGGAATTGGAATGTAAAATGTCTCTTACCTTTTATAATTATATGAGATCCCACAAGCAAATAAATCATTTTGCACGAAATATTAGCATCTCAAAATAGGTAGAAATGGAAAACCAAGGAAAGAAATCACAACGCGTTTAGAATTAGTAAACACATTTCCTAGACTCATTCTTTAATCATGGAATAATGGAGTCTATCAGAATTTGCCGTTTTAAAACATTTCTGGCAATGTTTTGATAAAGAACCTTCCTGTCCCTTTTTGTTAACTATTACATGTTAAAAAAGTGTTTTGTATATAGATATTTCAGTAGAATTTGCGTTTGATTCTTATGTAGAAATTTCTAAATTTCCTTACAAGTAGGAACACGCCAGAAAATGACGGAAACACGCTCTCAAAACTTCACCGCGATACATCGCTCCTCGGTAAAGTTTCGCGGTAGAATTTGTCGTTTTAAAACATTTTGCATGAGAATCTTTGCACGTAAAACCTTCTTGCGGTTTAGATGTTCTAGCATACATGTTAAAATGCGTGTTTGTTTACACATTTCGCTAGGAATTGAGTTTAAACGCCGTGTTTAGGCCGGCTCACGCGGCTTGTGCCAGCGGTATCACCCATGAGCGCTGCACCGACTTCTGACACCGAAAAAAAAAAAGAAACGGGGCGAATTTAAAACTCCGCCTCGCCTACGGCAGGCGGAGTAATAAGCAATATACTATATTGTTCACATTGCTCACATTTTGTTCATCCCTAATACACTGTATAGAAAATGTGCAAAGATTAAGAAGCCTCCAAAAGAATGGTTCTGCACAAGTTGCACAGAATCAGCCAAATGATGTACCGGTCAGCATACTATATGCAGAACATTTGCAAGCAAGTTGCAGCAAAGTGTTGTTAAAACCAGCATTACCTATGCCTACATATACTAAACTGATAGGTAAATGCTGTACTTGCATCTACCTATCATATATGCATTATAGTGCAAGAGATTGTTGATTGGCTGAATTATGGGAAAAATATACAAACCCATTTAGTTTTAGACTAGGATGAATTAGCCTTGAATTCAAACATCAAATTACCATTTCAGCTACTACCACTATTGGTATACATATTGTAAATTTCAACAAATTAGTTATTATTATAAGCACTTCCCATTGTGGTAAACAAATCGCAATGATATCATAGGCATACCAGGTGGGAGCAGCCCCCCTCCCACTTTGACCAGAAATATTTAATTAGTCCAGAAATATTTAATTAGTCTGGCAATTAAAAAAGGAAAAATCTTACTCTCAAAACGTTGGAAATGGCATTTGCAAGACTTTCCATTTCACAAGTTTCCCGTGGGAACAATATGCCTGTGGACCCGCTGGTACTGCTCGGCCTGGTGGGCAGACTGATGTACCCTAACTTATACTCACTTTAACACTGTATGCAAATGTTTCTATTCTCAAAAGATGATCAGAGATATTATATGTCACTTTGATATATTGTTACATTAATAGTAAACTTATATAGTGTTGGGTGTAAATATATAAATGTTACTGTAAAACTATAATTGCTAAATGATTAATATATCATACTTATCATGAATATACAGCCTTTCTCCACATCCATGCAATCTTTATTATTGTAATTCGAATTCCACCTCGTTAATGAATTCACATTTGAGCGGTTGCGAACATAATTTATGATTACGTAATAGTTAACATGCACAACTTGACGAAAACGAACGCATATTCAGTTATGTTAATGTCTATCCATATTTTATGCAAATTATACGAGTACTTTTGAAATTAGTTCAAACGCATAGGCACGTAGGCAGCCATGGCTGACGACTTATATGTGATTGAGGTACTTGTTGCTGAGCTGGATGTGGTTGGTGGGGATGTGGTTGAGGTGCTCGTTGCTGAGGTGGACGTGGTTGGATGGGGTATGCGTTCAATCTTTAACGCATCATTAACTTCTGGCGTATTCCCAAGTGCGTGGAAAATGGCAGAAATTACACCTATCCCAAAGGAAGGCGATCACGAGCAGGCTAATAATAATAGGCCAATCTCGCTTTTGCCAATGTTGTCCAAAGTTTGCGAAAAAGTGGTTTTAAACCAAGTTGTATCATATCTAGATATCAACAAACGCTTATCTACAGAGCAAAGTGGCAACAAAAAGTATCATTCGACAGAAACATCCTTGATTGAAACTACCGACACCTTTTTACATGCTATCGACAAAAGGAAGTAACTGCTGTGGTCCTATTGGACATGAGCAAAGCATTCGACAGTTTAGATCATAAAATTCTTATGCTAAAATTGCAAGATGACGGAATGTCGCCTGGCGCCTTAAATTGGTTCTCAAGTTACCTGTCGAATAGACAACAAGTAGTTCGTATAATATAAGACTAAAGTAATTCCGAATAAAGTGTGCATAATTAGACTTTACACAATTAAATACTGTATATTTCGAGTCATTTGACTCATCTTCAGCAGAAATTTTACAAGTATGGCGTTAACAAAATGGGCCAAATATGCCTTATGCGTTATGGGCCAAATATGCCTTGGATAGAGATTTACTTGTAAAATTTCTGCTGAAGATGAGTCAAATGACTCGAAATATACAGTATTTAATTGTGTAAAGTCTAATTATGCACACTTTATTCGGAATTACTTTAGTCTTATATTTGCTGAAACTATCGGCCGGTAAAGGATTCTAGTTCGTATAAACTCTGCACTTTCCGGAAAATTAACAGTGCACAGTGGATTCCCACAAGGAAGCATTCTCGGACCTATCCTCTTTAGTATTTATGTCAACGACCTACCTACAATCCCTCAACCTTGCTCATCCAAAGTATTTGTCGATGATAATAAATTATATACATCCTTTCCTGTTCAACAATGTGAACTTGCCGTAATCAAGGTGAATGAAGACTTACGCAAGATTCGTGACTGGTGTTTCGATAATCGTCTTCTCCTTAATGTGTCTAAGACAAAACTTATCTTATTTGGGAGCCGTCAAATGATTGCGAAAATCCCTGATTTCCGTTTGACTTTATTTGGTAAGGAACTGATACCAGTACCATTAGCTAAAGATCTTGGTCTACTCTTTGACTCAAACCTCTCATTTGGACCGCATGTTGTCAAAATGACTTCCTCATGTATCTCTAGTTTGGGACAGATTAACAGGGCCAAATATGCCTTGGATAGAGACTTACTTACCATAGTTATTCAAAGTTTAGTATTTAGCAAAATGTACTATTGTTCAATTGTATGGTCGAACACTACTGCAAGTAATATTTGTAAATTACAGGCAGTACAAAATTTTGCTGCTCGTATAATTACCAACTCTGGGAAGTTCGACCATGTAACTCCATTGCGCTGCGAACTTCATTGGCTTCCTGTCAAGCTCCATCTCTTTTACCGCGACGCAATTTTAACGTTTAAATGTATGAATGGAATGGCCCCTGACTACTTGTCAGAGAATTTCGTACACAGAGGCAGTATTAGTGGACGCTGTACTAGAAATTCTCAATCTTTGAACATCCCTCTTTATAAAAGCGCCAGGACGAAAAAACGAATTTGCATCAAATTTGCCTTGTGCAAATATGTTGCAAATATGAAATTTGCAAAGCTTTGCAACCAGTGCAAAGGTGGCAATCGCCGAATTTGCACAAAAACGGGCAAATTCGGCGATTGCCACCTTTGCACTGGTTGCAAAGCTTTGCAAATTTCATATTTGCAACATATTTGCACAAGGCAAATTTGATGCAAATTCGTTTTTTCGTCGCCAAAGAACGTTTTATTATCGTGCTGTTTCACTCTGGAACGACCTACCAGCGAACATTAAAACGAGCACGACTTTAAACGTTTTTAAAACCAATCTTCGAAGATACATCTTTGAAACATTAACTTTATAATACCATAGCCATAAATCTAGCTTATTTAACATGTTTATACATAGTATAGTAATTTATCGTGTTTGGTTCTGAAAAGCCCCTTTGGGGAGAGCTAAATTAAATTATCGTATCGTATCGTATCGTATCGTGTGGTTGACGTAGTGGTTGACGAGGAAATGGAACTTGTTGTTGGGGTAATGGCATTTGTATACGATCCTTATCGCATGATATGATTCTTGACGTTGCTCTGGATTTGCAAAATTTGCATATTCATTTCGTCCACTCTTTCCATCAGACCCCTGAAATATACAGTAAATACGTACATATATATTACACATATACACGCAAAGTTGAATGGGTATTTTGTTTATGCCTTTGCAAAAATCAATGTTTGATTACTGTACTTACTGCCTCACTTCACGATGAACGTAGTCTCGAACTCGCCTACGCACAGAATTGGTAACCAATGTGTGGTAACTGCTCAATTCGGGATTTCTTTTAATACCATTGACTAGCCGATATTGCTCGGCAATGATAAGCCTTCCTTCTACGTTTCCAACTTTACTCTTGGTCGTGGAGGCATTGTTAGAAACTTGTTATCTTACTAAACGTGTGGAATTGTCCGTAACCTCCCAAGGGTTTAAAAATTTCCATGAGCTTCATAATCAACTAGCCAGTATAAGAAATTTTTCATGTTGCAACGACACGCAGAGTGAATATAAAATAAGTAAACCTTTCAAATTTAATAACCATGCATAATAGGCATCATGCAGCTATATGTAAACTTGACAGCAATAATTGCTTTAAATAAATGGTTTTTAAAATTCTACGCCCTTAAATGCATGGAAAGTTAAGTTCCAACCGTATGAAACAAAAGAACTTAAGTCTATAGTCCTCACTAGCGACATAAGCACAAGCAAAATAACGAACTTTAAGGATAAATTTTCCTCTGAGGTTTACAAAAAACAAAGCAGAAAGAATTTTCTTTTGAATTTGCTTTTGTTTTGCCATAGCTTATGCTCGTAGTCTTATGTTTGTGCTTATGCTTATGTCGATGCTTATGTCGCACGTTTCGGTGGATATCTTTGTTTTGTTTTACCTTGTGCTTATTGTTATGTCGATTAATCTGAATTTGAAAGGATTGATGTTTTTACGCACACTGTTCAGTACATGATGTAATATATAATAAACGAGAAAGCGTTTATTACCGGCGTATAAAACACCGAAAAGTGTGTTGAAAAACGAGACGCTAGACGAGTTTTTTACACACACTTTGAGGTGTTATGGATGCCGGTAACAAACAATTTCGAGTTTATTATATTGCTTCTCAAACGAACTTGTATTTAGCGAGAAATTCAACGCGAAAGTTGAGTTAATTTATGGACGTTTATTACCGTGATATCAAGACAACGATATGGTGATGATTTCCTTTGTGTTTTGAGCATGAATTATTAATGATTTGAGAATTGAATATATCACCTTAATCACTTGACGAACATTCATAATTTCTCGTGTCGACCAATACACAAGCGAGTTTGTACGCGTTTAAGCAACCTTATCGTTCAGCTAATATGGCTATTCGTTCGTTTTCGTTAACTTGTGCATGTTAACTAATAAAAACTATATTTATTGACCAATGAGCGGCCGCTGCCAGTAAAGAACAGTACGTGTTCGTTTTGTTCTACGATGAATATTTAAAAATAAAGACGTATATGGAAATTTATATGGAAAAAATTGAATTAATTAATAAATGTGTTGTATTAGGATACTGATTTATTATCGATAGAGAAAGGGAAATAAAAAAATTGCGTGAAATTGGCCCGATATTCGATGACGCGATTTAAGTTCAGTCATTCCGTTCACAACACGCGCGAAGATTTTAATACCTACAATGGACTTATACTGATCATTTGAATTCAAGCTATTACTTTTGTATGAAGTATTGAAGATGATCGAGGCAAGATATACTGTTAATTTTTACTTGTATTTTGTTCTTTAATTTAAAATTTTATTTCTACCACTGTGTCAACTACTGACAATCTATACATTGCAAGCCAGGGGCAAGCTATTGTTTTATCTTATTGCCCTACTCTACACTAGTCTTTTCAACGATCACCTGAGCTTATATTTGTAATAGATTTATTGATTTATGATGATTTATTAAATAACTACTGGCTTTGTAACCACAAGGTTGAATTACACCAGTATTACATCAGTAAAAAGTTAAACTGAGCTTATCTATTACAAATTTAAGATATTTACATTTCTAAAACGTAATTTAATTACTGTTTATCTTTATAATACTTTGAGGTAAAAATGAGTTCTTAAAACGCTCAGTTCTACATAGATAATTATGATATTTAGGCACTGTTCATATTCATATAAAGGCCCTTGAGGCCCTTGAGGTAAAAGGCCCTTGAGTTTTTCGTTAGAAATATTCGTCTCAAAGAACTGTTCGCATAATTTTTCTCGACGATTTCTCAGCGACATAATGTTAGTCTTGCTTAGCGCGTCGTCATACTTTTGTGTTGGAAGAATGATTCTAAATGCCCGTTTTTGAATTTTTTCAATTTCTTCACTTAGATACTGTTGGATATTATAATGCCAGACTTGACACGCATACTCGAGGACAGGTCTGATTATTGTCGTGTATACAGTAATCAATGTGTTGAAGCTCGCATTTGACCTTTTGAGCAGTCTTAGCATATAAAGCCTTTTACTAGCTTTCTTAACAATATTGTGAATGTGTTCGTTCCACTACATGTTATCTTGAATTGTAAGGCCAAGGATACATGTAGATTTAACTCGTTCAACACTCATGTCATCCACAGTTAAAAGCACGAAGTGATGCTTCCTTTTTGCAAAGTCGATGATCAACTCTTTGCATTTTTCAACGTTTAGTTTCATGTTATTGTTTTTAGTCCAAGTAACGATGTAATTGACTAAATCCTGAAGATTGCTGTTACAATCTTGGCCAATAGTTTCAGCAGTAGTAGTATCGTCGACATATTTCCACCGATTCTTCCAATCAGTAAGAAGATCGTTTATCATGATTAAGAAAAGGATCGGACCCAAGACAGTTCCCTGAGGGACACCGCCATTTAAGATTTGCCACTCTGACATGCAATGAGACATTCTAACTCGCAACCTGATTCTCAGGATCTTCACCTCCGCTACCTGCGCTACGGCGAAGACCCTGACACAGGCTAGTCACGTGGCACCCAAATTTTGGGTGCTTGACATGCGTACTTAGCAGGGGTAGGTAAAAACGCGTTATCACAAATTATTGTCAAACAAGGGAGACCGACGAAGCGGGAAGTCATCTGACTCTAAAACCGTATCTTTGCTTTCTTTTGTGTTTGCATCACGCTGTTGTAATCTTAAAACCTGTTAAAAAATCTAAAATTAAAAGGCGTATCATTAATTTATCTGATCCGAACATTTTACAAGCAAACATTGGTGCATGATAATATAGCTTGGGACGATATTCATGGTTAACAAAACAAAAAATATTTCACTAATAACTATTTACAGTACGAAATTGTGGGGAATTTGGGATATAATACGGTCATAAATCAAAGTAAATGTTGTACAGACAAGCCGACTACACTTTTTGGATTAACAGGTTTTAAGATTACAACAGCGTGATGCAAACACAAAAGAAAGCAAAGATACGGTTTTAGAGTCAGACGACTTCCCGCTTCGTCGGTCCTGGTTTGTTGTTTGACAATAATTTGTGTAATAGCATAGTTGACTGGGTTTCTTTTGTTTTTACCGGGTCGATTACTATTGTGTTATTATTGTCACAGGAGTTTGAACAATTAGTAAAAACAAATTATATGCTTGGAAACCCTTGTCAACTATGCTATTACAAACTAATGGCATGGCTTTTCGGGAGATTAGTGATTAAATGGCCCCTTACCCTCGGGAGGTTTGTGGAATTCCCTCGGGCGATTCCACAAACCTCCCTCGGGTTACGGGGCCATTTAATCACTAATCTCCCTCAAGCCATGTTATTTCTTATAAATAACGCGTTTTAACCTACTCCTGCTAAGTACGAATGTCAAGCACCCAAAATTTGGGTGCCACGTGACCAGCCTGTGTCAGGGTCTTCGCCGTAGCGCGGGTAGCGGAGGTGAAGGCCCTGAGAATCAGGTTGTCTAACTCGTTGACTCCGCCGAGTACGAAAACTTCTTATCCAATTTTTAATAACTGGGGGAACGTTCAAAATAAACAATTTGTTGAGAAGAATGTTATGGTCGATATAATCGAAGGCTTTGGAGAAATCTAATACAAAAATTCTAACAGAATTTTTCGATGCGTCAGTTTCATTCAATAGATGATGAACCAGGCTCAAAAGCGCATGAGTCGTTGATGAATTTTTAATCCAAATTTTTTTTATCAATCTTCTCGCCAATTGACTGCATCAGCCAGTCTGCAACAAAACGTTCGCACGTTTTTGACAAAGTGGCAGTAAGCGAGATGGGGCGCAAATCTTTGTTTATGTCACTCGGTGCCTTGTTTTTAGGGACAGGGATTGCATCAGCTTTTTTCCATACGTCAGGAACCGACCGTGTATTATTATCTCGATCGTGTATTTGAACTACTTTACACGGGAGGAAATGGTCTAAGCCGGTAGATATAACATCTTGAAAAAGTTCCAGCTTTTGTTCACACAATGTGGTATGATATAAATTAGACCAGTAATAATTTGTTAGCCATCTTCCAAAAGCTCTTTTAGCACTACTGTTACGAGGGCGAATTTGTATTTTCTTGCGTTTGTTCATTGATTTGGATTTTTTTAAAACACATAAAACCGAATTGTGGTCGCTAAGTCCGATAGGTGCAATCACCTTAGGAGCGTCACATATGTTCGACATGTTAGTGAGGATTAAATCAAGGATGGCATCCTTCCTGGTTGGATTTTTTACGATTTGCCTCAACGTAAAATGTCTCAGTAGAGATGACACAGGACATCTATTAAAATCTCCGAGTAAAAACATACCTGCATTTGGGTACTTATTGAGAGCGAGGTCAAGGGTTGTACTCAGGGTTCAATAAAAGCGTTGTTATCACTGGATGGAGGTTTATAAACAACGCAGGCAATCAGACAGGAGAAACCACGATAAAGTTTATGGGGTCTAAGGTAGATCCACATAGTTTCAAAATTTATATCTTCAAGATCTCTAAAGATTTTAAACGAAATATCTTATACTCAGCGACTGACAGAATAGGTCTTAAATAAATTTGTCAAGATTTCTAGTCGATTAATAAGCATAACACAACTAGACAATAATAATGTAATATTCACGTATTTCTTTGGCCTAGTCTAAAATAACGTATAGCCCGATCGTTATGTATAAACGAGGAAAACATTCTAGTTTTAACTAAAAGAGACTATTAAAAAAGCCGAAGTTATCTTGTTTCCTCCTAAACACTTGCTGTTACTAGAGTAGTGAACTAGAATTTACGTAAAATTGTTGCATACGGACTTGCTTTGTTTTGGCGAGGTAATATTTTATATGTTTAGGTGCAAAACATAGTAGCTAATGGCAATTAAATTAGCCTGCGAGCAGTATTTTGAACTTCGTATTTTCGCAAAGGCATGTATTTAGAGAACGCGCTGCTTTTAAAAACTAGATAGTATACTTTATCGTTTTTGTTTATAGTACTAGTTACGCGAATACAACAACCATTATGAGTGAAAAAAACAAAAATTTTTATAATGCTGATATTAAATTAATTAGCTTATAATGCAGCAAGTATTTAGTGTTTCCAACGGACAATAAATTCAGGCATTCTAAACTAGCTTACCTTTGAAAAAAATGAAACTTTTTGTTGAAGTTATAGACTCTTAAAACAAATTTTTAATTTTCCCGCTCCTTACTTGCAACGTCAGCAAATCCTGATAGTTTTTAATTCTGCGCGGTTACTAAGTTGGCTGAAAATACGCGACGTAGAAAAAATTCTCCACTTAATTGTTTAATAAATAATAACATTTGTTTTAATGAGTGATTCTATAAACTGAAATGTAATCAGTATAATTTTTTTTCACTTTAAGCAACTTGTCTTACCTCAATTTTATGGTTGAACTAAGTCTCTATCCACTAGGTAATTATGTGTTACCTCCAGGTAGCATAAACCCCAAATTGACCATAATAAAAGAGATAACGGTTGCACATTTTACCAGAATGCATAGCAGTCCAAAATGTTTAACGTCTTTTGAAGAACGGACAGAAGATAGTAGGTTATTTTCTTACTTATGCTAAAATTTCTATCAATTAGCTTAATTTGCAACTTGCTTTTTTCACCATTATCCCCGAGCCAACGGCGCCAAGCGCCGTTCCGGGCGTAAGCCCGGGGCGAGGGTTACTAATTTCGTACTAGCGGAGCTCAAAGTCGTTGCTCGTGGTAGTTAGGTAGTAAGATTGGTATGTCATGACGTCATCCTCACTGTTCTGAACAATATGGCGGACTATCATGAGTGGCTAACACTGATTGGCCAGATTTAAAATTTATTGTTGATTGATTAATCACGAATTTAACTGACAGCAAATATCTAAATTTGCTTTTTGCACTACAATATTTTGTATTTTAGCAAAAAGATTTGGCAACTTTCACAACCAACGAAGGGTGGTCATTTATGATCTCAAGAATATGCCGGACTAGCAAACACTTAAGGCATCCAAAAAGGCGAGAACTGAGACGAAAACGACTGTGACAAGACTCTTGAAGAGAGATTAGCTCTGGGAAAATACAGAGAAGCGCCAAGAATTGACTATGGCCTGAAACACAAGGCAAGTTTGTTGATAATGCGTATTTATACTTGTGTTTTAATGCTTTATAAAGGCCGGCGTAGCCGTACGTACTTCTCCAGTCTATTCACTGTTTAAATTCCAGAGTAGGTTTATGTTTTTTGAATGCAAGACTGTCTTCTTATTTCTGTATTTCAAAATATTGACGAACTTTACATCTAAAAGAATATGAGCGAAGATACAAAATTGGCTTGGAACGGTTTTATTTCAAACTCAAAATTTATGCATAGATGGCCCAGAAATCGGTGGTTTTTAACCTTAAATAAATGAATCTTGTGTATAATATCCCTATTACAGCTGTCAGAAACTCGCGGAATTGTTTTTTTGATATCGATGTGCGACAGTCGGTTTGTCTCGCGCGACGTTCGTGTAGTTTACCAATTACCATTACCAATAAGTTTACCATTTAAAGATGGTTTATTTTGCTCAATTTTCTGTTTTTGATGAGCAATTTGTTACCTGTTTTCAGGTTATTTATTTCGACATCGCAGACCAAATACATGTAGACAGAGAAACTGACAAAATCTAAGCAAAAACTAAAAAAAACAGAAATAAATTGCTCCTTTGCTAAGAATTACAAAAATGATCATTACCAAGTTCAGTTGCATGTGTCCTTTACTTCGCAGGTATAGAATGAGTATGACATACCGATATGGCGATATAGTAAATAGATTTTTAAACTTTTGAGTATTGGTCTGCAGTATTTGTCAGTGCGAGTATGCGACCGCCGTTGGGTCCAAATATTTTGGTTGAGTAAACGTCGGGATCAAATTACAGCACAGATGTTCTTAATGCCGTCATAGACAACAAAAAAATATTGAGGTGAAAAAGTATTAGTGTAACGAAGTGGTCATAATAACAAAATGATCTTGATAACAAAGTGGTTCGTATTAATACACGACATTGCATTTGTACACTTACCCTTCCACGAGCTTGCCAAGCTGAAATTCCTTCAATGATATGTACTTAAATATTGCTGAAATTAAGGAAAAAACTAGTAGGTATGCTATATGCCTACACAATATCTAGCAAAAACTAAGTTTCAAACATACTTACTTATAGTGAGATTAAATTCAATCAGCTTTCGTTGTATCATCGTGTCAATCCTCCAACACGTTTAGTTCATGACCGTACCAGCGAGCCATCTCTGTAATCAGTAATATAATATATTAAGTAAAATAACCAGTATTTCCTGTGATTCCATTCACATAGTATACAGTAAAACCCCGCATAAAAAAAACCAGTGGGTTATAAAGAACCACCAGCCTGAAATTTGGGCAAATGGGTACGCAAAATAAAAGAACCACTTCAGGCTGACAAATCAAACTGGTTCTTAAAAGTCCTTATAAATTAAACTTTTAGAAAGGCAAAAGTGGATAACAATCCACCAATTTTCGGTATATGTAGAATCTACACATTAAAAAAGATTCGTTCATTAGCATGATTCTACAATTACTAGTACCCTTTATTATACTAATTATAATTACCTGTAACACTCCAATAATGTCTCACAATATTTGCATGTTCAAAGCTGCGCTCCAAGATTTAAATTTAATAAGGATTTACCACTCGTTGTACCACATATACACTGTATATTTTAGGCCGAGGGAGCTACACTATAAATAAATTCTGAAGCGTTAGAACTTATTATTTCTTATTTAGCAATGAATTGATTCAGAGGATTATACAATTCACCTGAATGCAAATAACTTTTAAGTTATAGAGTAAAATGATAGGGCCTCGCAGTAACGATGAATATCACGCCTTGAAGTTCAACCGTCGGAAAAAAACCCCGTCTAGTTACGTACGAGTCGACAACCAATTATATTATCTATCAACCTCTCTTCGTGAGACTCCAAACACTGTGCCCTTTTTTCATGCGTAACATACCGCATGGTCTTTGTTTCGGATTTACTTTGGGTATTACTTTGCTGGTCTGTGCACAGCTTGCCATATATTAGTAAATGTTGCATTATACATCCAGCTTTACTCTAGTATAAAGATAAAAAATAAAATGTTATTTATACGTTTAGCTATATATCGACTTTCATGTATACTGAATAGATAACTAAAGTTCATTACTTACTCTTTATACTTGAAAATTATAATACTTGCTAACAAATCAGTTTGACATGAGTCTCGTGTCAATCTCTCGAACACGTATTAAAACGTGCAGTACCATGGACACATTGCTAGCATTTTAACATTAATCCTCGAACGCATTTAATATGTGCAGTATCATCAACGTCGCGGTCATATTCTCGAACACATGCAACTTGTGCAGTAACTAACCATATCCCGTCATATCATAACCATCATCCCTATCGTAACCGTCCTTTAAAACAACGTAAGTTTCGAATAATTCTTTGTATGTATGTATGTATGTATGTATGGAAAACTTTATTTAACCACGCTAGCCTCGGTCAACTATATAGCTGGTTTCCACGAGGTGCGTCACACTAATACAAAATGTTATAAAATAAGCCTAATACGTACTATTTACAAATGATAATACTATTTACAGAAAATAAACCAAGATATATATAGAGAATGAATAATATGCAAAAAGACACAAGAGAAAGGAAAACATTAAAAACTGAGACCTAAATCCAGCGACAGAAAAGATTTGCTGTATTTGCCTTTTAAATGAACTAACGGATTCAGCTAGCTTAAGCTCTTGTGGACGATTATTCCACAAAGTAGCACCACTGTACCCGAAAGTTCTCTTTAGAAATTCAGTTCTAGGTTTTGCTAGCATTAAATCTGTTTCGCTATTTCGAAGATTAAGTGTATTCTGATGGGTTTCATATTTTTTTCGGGATAGATCTTTTAGATTTGGGGCAGTGTGGTCATTGAGTATTTTGTACATTAGTATCAATGTATTTCGCGATCGTCTTGCATCAAGTGTCTCCCACCCAAGGGTGTCGAGCACATCAGCAGATCTAACATCGTAGCTGGCTCCAGGGATAATCCTAGCTGCACGATTTTGAAATTTTTGTAACTTATCTTGGAGTACTTTGCCGCAATTATCCCACAAAGGCGAACAATATTCGAAATACGGCTGCACCAATGTTTTGTAAATAGTTTGTAGGGTGACAGGTGGGACAAACGGCTTTATACGCCTTATCGCCCCAATTCCTGCACTGACCTTGCCACATATTTTTTCAATGTGCTTCTCCCAACTCAATTTTTCGTCCAAATCTACCCCTAAACATGTAAAAGTATCAGCTCGAGGAATTGGAGCATTATTTAACAGAACACAGTTATCTTTAACTTTCTTATTTAAGTTACGTGATGACCCAACGAACATAACCTTTGATTTTGTCGGATGATGTTTAAGCTTATTTTTAGAAAGCCACTTCCGGATGTGGTTTAAATCATAATTTAAATTTTCATTCAAAGTATCAAAATTTCCGAAGAAGACGAGATTTCTGTATCATCTGCATAAAGATATGGGGTTGTTTTTTCTAGGCAATCGGTCATATCATTTGTGTATAATAAAAACAATAATGGGCCAAGTATAGAGCCTTGTGGAATTCCACACACTACTTCTTTGGATGATGATGTTTGACCATTAACAGAGCACACTTGTTTCCTATTTGTTAAATATGACTCGAACCATTTTAGTTCAGTACTATGGATCCCAAATTGATCTTTGAGCTTCCTCAATAGAATTTCGTGATTAATCGAATCAAAAGCTTTACAAAAATCGAGAAAAACAACTCCATTTAGTTTGCCGTTATCCATATCAGACAACCATTGATCGCACATTTGAATAAGTGCGCTAACCGTTCCATATTTTGGTCGAAATCCCGATTGGAATTTTGATATTAGGGAGTTTTCATTAAGGTATCTGTATATTTGATTGAAGACCTCTCTCTCGAATACCTTACTTATTATCGGTAAGATAGATATTGGTCGATAATTGTCACATTTACTTCGATTTTCGGATTTATAAATTGGGGTTACCCTAGCCATTTTCCATTCATCTATATATATACCAGATTTAAGAGACATACTAAAAATGGCAGTAAGTGATGGCGCAATTAAGTACGATGAAATTTTGAGAATTTTAGCAGGTAAATTATCCATTCCCGTTGCCTTTGAAACTTTTAGATTACTCAAATTCATTGCAACATTGCTTACATTAATATTAGCAAATTTAAATCATATATTAGAGGAATGGTCTAGCCCTGATTCAGGTATTTGATTGTCACTAGGGATTTCATAAAATTGTTCCGATTCAGTTCCAATGTTTATTCCAACATTGATAAAATACTCATTAAATGATTCGGCGATAAGCTTATCATCTGAAATAATAGTATCATCAATAATAAGTTGCTTAACGTTACTCAATTTTTGTTTTCGGCCTAATAAAGTATTTATTAGAGACCAACTTGTTTTAACATCTTTAGAGTGCGAAAAATTTTGAAATTTGTCACAAAAATATTTTGACTTTGCCTGGCGCATCTGTATATTCACGTTATTACGTTCAGCTTTGTATGATTCCCATTGGAGTTTATAGAGTTGTGTTTAACTGCTTGTTTTTTATGGAAGTCTCTCCTTCTCATAAGTTGCTTAATATGAGGAGTGATCCACGGAACCGGATCATCCCTTAGCCTCTTTCGTCGAAGAGGAGCGTGTCTATCAAGAACTTCGAGAAAAAGCGACTTCCATATTTGCCAGCAGATATTCGGATTATCAAATTGATATGTCATATCCCAGGGAACCATAGATATATCTTGAATAAAATCGCTTTCAACAAAATTTTTAAAATTGCGGATTTCCCTAGCTGTTTTTCTAGATTTTGGTGGAGTAAATTTCATCACAAGATAGACCAGGCCATGGTCAGATATACCAAGATGAATAAGACCGGATTCTGAAATGTTTTCGGATCTAGTTGTTAAAATTAAATCAATTACAGTTGCTGAAGTCGGTCTTACTCTCGTTGGCTCAGTAATTAATTGATCAATTTGATAAAGGTAACATATAAACTGTAACTTCTGTGTTTGGTGATCAGATGGGCTTTTTCCAACGTCACAATTGAAATCTCCTATGATAATTAACTCACAATTTTCATTGTCACATTTACTTAAGAATAGTGCCCACTCGTCAAATATGTCTAGGTTTGAATTTGGAGGTCTGTACCATGTACTGATTAGAAAAGATTTCTTATATGGTCTACTTACTTCAATACATACCATTTCAAGGTGATTAGGGATTAAATCATTTCTTACCGAGAATGGTATGTTATCTCGAACGTATAGAACCACACCGCCCCCATATCTGTTACGATCATTCCGAATTAAATCATAACCTATTACATGAATTTCGTTATCGGGTATACTATTATCTATTTTTGATTCATTGATTGCCAGAATATCAAAGGTATACTTCTCAAGAAGTACCCGGATTTCATCTATGTGTTTGAGCAAGCTATTAACGTTTAAACTAGCTATTTTTAACTCTTTAGGTTTTGCAATGGCATGCAATGAATGGTCATCATTTTCAGTCCCTGGATTTGTAAATAGCTACAATTAGAATTATTCAACGTTTTTCTCTCCTGTGCCTGGGCACTGGGGAGGTAGTCATGCTTCTTAGAAAGTTCCCTAGTAGCTGTTGTAATGGTGATATGTGAAAATCCTCATTTTGAGAACTAGATATGGAGTGCTTATCACCTCTTAAAAATTTAATAAACTTTGTTGCTAGAATGGCTGTTCCCTTCGCACTTAAGTGAATACCACTGCCATTTAGGCAAGAGTTATCAATACTAAGATTATCGATGAATGACATACTATTACTTAAGCAATTTTGCTTCAATATTTTATTGACTTCTTCGATTTTACCTGCTACTTGAATGTCTTGCCTTTCGATTATGCCGGATACAGCAATCTTTGCATGGGGAAACTTCTCCTTTAGATTAGTGGCAAGATTCCCAATTTTTAGAGCACAGTCCTCTGTAAAATCGATAGGGATGTTATTAGTTCCGACGTGGATAATTACATGCGATGGTTGAATCTGTGCATTGAGAGTAGACATTTTAGTTGATGTACTCTCAGCTGTCTCTCTAGGATAGGTGTATTTATATACCTTCTTCTTAGATAATTTTTTAGGATCCACGTGCTTGATCATTGAATTTCCTACCATGACGACACAAGGTTTGACTGTTACTCTATGCTTCCTGCTGGGTGTATTGGGTGAGTCTTGCTCACTAGCACCATCATCAACAGCATTTATTTGGGTATTATCTTGAATCTCATCCGCTATGTTATAATCTGTTGGGACATTGCTTTTTTCAAATTGATTGCCGTCATTCCCATGAGGTGTCCCATTGTTAGTATCCAAAGAATCCTGTTGGTCATCCAGAGCGTTTAATATCGAAAATCTATTGTTTACCGGCAAAGTATCTGGATTCGACATTGTAGAATTATCTTGTTTCGATACTGCATGACTCTTCTGTTTGACGCTTTTTCGATTTATATTTACGTTTTAAACTTCGTTGCTCATTTACATTTTTGGTATTTGCTTTGCAGACGTTTTGAAAAGAATTGAGCGGTTCAGTGGATGCAAGATTATCACTGATTTGTGTTGACTTGTTGCTTGTACATGAATCTACATATTGATCGTCGTGAATTTGTATTAATTTGATTGCTGTCATTAGACTGACTTTATCGTTCTCCAGTTCTTTAATTTTAGCATTTAAGTTCGAGATTATACATGAACTGGTGATAAATTTATCATTCAGTGTCTCGTTTTCCCTTTCGAGTTTACGGTTTCTTTCCTCAAGCATATTTATTCGCTGCTCATAAACATTGTTTATAGCTTGATTTTTTAATTAAAGGAGCTCATCCATGACGGAATTCACTTTGTTTAAGAGTTTGCTTTCGATATTCTGAATCCTTAAGTTTAGATCTGTAAAGCTGTCGTTACCTGTTTGAACACAAGCATCAGCTAAGCCGGTGACTGTATGCCGTTTGCTTGATCATTCGAATCGCTGTAATTCCTGTCTGAATTATCGACTTCATCCAGTGTCGAAGCGTTGTGGGCATACTTTTGAAATGATCTTGACAACTGTTCATTGTTATCTTTAACTATAACAATCTTTTGCGATTTTTTACCATGCCATTTCACATTCAGGTCATGGTGTGACTTAAATACTTCGGCTTCACCTCCAGGCGAGCTCCATGTACCATGTAATTTCAGGTCAGTTTCGAAAAACCTTTTTAATTCCGTAAGATCTTCTTTCCAGCGATATGTCAAGCCATCAAAGAAGAGATACTGACACTTAATTGTTGTTAATTCTTTAGTTTTATTAGTCAATGACTTACTAGGTAGACTGTTTGATTCACTCGTAACACAAGAACTATCCTCCATGATGCTACTCGGTTCGTAATCTACCTCTCATGCAGTCTAGAATTTATCTGCTTCGCCAAATGATGCATACGAATCGTCACATAAGACTTTGAACAGCATTTAATTAAGTTGAACACGTGATTGTTCAGTCACTGCTGTCGAATCAAACATTATTATATGTTCTTTCAACGAACTGAACACGTCGCGTTCCACACATACTTCCAATACCGTTGAGGTAATTGCGTCTGGTAATCCCGTGTCGTGTGGTAGTCCACCATTCGTCCCTTTTAACATTCTCATCACACATTTCTCCGTTTCTTCACAGATCTTCAGTAGCCCCGGCGAGGGCAACTTCAGACCGCCATTCGATTTCCACACCACGAACAGGTCCGGAATCTTCTCTTTGGTTGTCGTTGACGCGGCCAAGCATTTTAAACAATGGATTTTTTTTCTGTACCACCCTCACAACATAACCAGCAATATACGATATTGCTGCTGACTTAAACTCTGTTAGTTCCATCACGTTTGGAGCATCGCTGTAATCGTGATCTGTTGTAACTGGTTCAGGTCTCAAAGCCAAGTCGTATTTTCTTGCAATCGTAACCTGGTCGATCTCAATCCTTGAAGATTTTCTGTTGCTATTGTCTTCAAAATTGCTTAGCATCTCAGTGTCGTCTTGAGGAATGCAGTTTCCTCGTCCTCCAGTTATCTGGTGTCTCATCATCAGTTGCTTGTATGCAGATCTGAACTGTAACGCCGTTGGGTTGTTGTTCCACCCTCCAGCGGCTCGCACGACACCAAAAATAAGCTTCAGGTGATCCTGACTCATCTTGTACGTCAGAATATACTTTAGGACTGGGTCCTCTCCACACACCAGATATTTCGCGATTCGAAGAACTGCCTCAACACAAACGAGGAAACCTAAAAAACCTGTTTTGCGCTGTGACATAAGCAGTGATTGGCCTTCGGACCTTTCAGACCTTTAACATACATACAGGCCTCATCAAAAATCTAAATCCATACAAATATCTGAGTTAAATCTTGAAAATTGATCTGTTAAAGGAGATGAAATTATTACCTCTTCATTCAATGATTATTTCTCTACAATAGGAGCAAAACTTGCAAAAAATTTGACCAACATTGATTCTGATCCTATGCGCTTTGTGCCATCAGTTTCGAATACATTTTGCTTCAGAAATATCAGCGTGCATGAATTAATGGAAGCAATAGCTCAAATTAAGGCAAATAAGTCTCCTGGGATTGACTGTATAAGTGCCAAATTGTCAAAGGATGCCGGGGATACAATAAACGAGTCTTTGGCTAATATTTTCAACCTATCATTGCAATCCGGAATATTTCCAGATGACTGGAAATTAGCTAGGATAACGCCAATTTACAAAGATGGCTCGAAAACAGAATGAGGTAATTATCGACCTATTTCTGTGATATCTATTGTTGCCAAAGTATTTGAAAAATTAGTATGTAACCAATTAAGATCTTTTATGAAGGAAAACAATATCATTATAGACGAACAGTCGGTGTTTCGTCCATATCATTCCACTGAAACGATACTATTAGATTCAACCATAGTCAATCCAGACATGGTCTGGAAACCCGGCGAACTTCAAAGCGTTTATAATGAGCTATCATTTTATGTTGAGCTGGCTTCGCCGTGCACAAATCTTTTGAAATTTTGCTTATTAATATTTCAATAGTACGGTTGAATGCTTCGGCGAGGCAACGCTATTGGACGATTGCTTCATTATACCAAAAATTCATTGTCTTCACCGTGCACAAGTCTGCATAAACACGAACAAAAAGATAGAACAAAGACGCTGGCCGAGTCTCCAGACCATATCTAGATTGACTTTGATTCAACAAATGAATGGCTTGGTAACATGGATAAAGGTATAATTAATGGGGTGTTATTCCTGGATTTGAAAAAGGCATTTGACACTGTGAATCATAAAATACTACTTACTAAGCTAAAAATGTATGGAATAAGAGGGTGCAGTCTTGAATGGTTTAGATCATATTTTATGAATAGAAAGCAGGTTTGCGCAATTAATGGTAAACTATCTGATGAGAAAAAAATTAATTCTGGAGTCCCGCAGGGATCGAATCTCGGCCCGTTTTTGTTTCTTTTATATATTAATGATTTGCCTAACTGTCTTGAAACAACTAACGCAAGATTATTCGCCGACGATACAACTCTCTTAGCAACAGGATTAAATACGGTCGAAGTTGAAGCAAAGTTAAATCATGATCTTCTAAATGTGGATCAATGGTTGAAAGCAAATAAATTAACCCTGAATGAGGGCAAAACTGAATTTATGATAATAGGCTCAAGGCAACGAGTGTCATCTTTAGAACAGGGCCCTTTAATTAAACTCGGAATAAAGTAATTAAGCGTGTCCCACACAAAAAAAAACTCTTGGTGTTATCTTAGATGAACAACTTAAGTGGGATAAACATATCGAGGAACAAAGTAAAATGATTTCAAAGAGCATTGCTCTGTTAAGAAGAGCTAAGCCATTTCTTCCCAGACATGCTCTTGAGAAAATGTACAATGCTTTCGTAGTTCCAAATTTTTACTATTGCTCTACTGTTTGGTATGATGGTAGTATAAGTAATTTAACTAAAATGCTCAAACTTCAAAAGAAAGCAGCTCGTGTAATTACTAGCGACTCCTACGATATTCGATCTGATGAAGTGTTTCGAAAACTTAATTGGTTACCTATGAACATACATTTACAAATTCGAGAACATATAGCTACTTTTAAAGCATTGACAGGAAATTCGCCTGCATACCTAACTAAATTATTTATTCGTTGCTCAAATGAAACTTATAGCTTGAGAAGTAACTATAATGAATTGTCATTAGCAAAACCTCACACAGATTTTCTTAAAAAGAGCTTTTCTTATAGGGCGGCAAAATCATGGAATAACCTTCCTTTAACTATAACACAAAATATTGGCAATAAAACTGTAAATGTTTTAAAAACATTGCTTATCAATCACTATAGAAATACCTATAGTGACTGATGACTATACCCCGTGTTAGCCGTTTATGTGCTTAGGTTTATATAGTTGATAATTTATATTGTATATAATAATAGTTAGTTATTATTTTTGTATTAATGTCTGAGTAGTGTGAAGTTGATTAGTAGTTAGGCTTCACAATTTCTTGTAAATTTTTATATTATGTACACGGCCCATTGAAAATCAGCGAATGCTGAATGGCTACCGTGTTTAAAGAATTTTAATAATAATAATAATAATAATAATAATTTCTTGACAAAAGTCTCGTGGAGGGACAAATCAGGTCCTGGGAGTCCTGTCGCAGCAAAACGCCCAAGCCCATGCCAGCCTTAGGATCTTAAAATAATTTGAATATATAACGTCAGTTTTTAGGTCTCAAAGAACTATATATATTAATCTACCTTATGAGCAATTGAGCAAGTGCTCATGAGCAATTGTGAGCGTATGAGCAAGTGCTCATGAGCAAGTGTGAGCGTATGAGCAAGTGCTCATGAGCAACTGTGAGCGTATGAACAAGTGCTCATGCTGTTTGAGCATGTGCTCATAAAGATTTATTTCTTGACAAAAGTCCCGTGGAGGGACAAAAAGTCCCGTGGAGGGACACAAAGTCCCGTGGAGGGACAAATCAGGTCCCGGGAGTCCCGTCGAAGCAAAACGCCCAAGCCCATGCTATTGCAATCCCAATAATTCGGATCGCATGAGTATATCAGGATGCAACACTCTGTTCTTTGGGATTCGGAATACAGCTGAAACCAAATGAAAGAAGACATATCAATCATTGTTTCAAAGTAGTCTCCGTGCATCGCCGATGACACTGGATACTTCAAAATCTTGCATGCTTTAACCATCCCTTGCCACATAACTACACTGCGACTCACGATATTAGTGAGAATACAAATTCGTGTAACAATAAACGTTAGTAAGCGCTTTCATCTTCCCGAAGTAATGAATTTTTCAAGTGGAATACTGGAAGCATATCCTCAATGTTTACATTCGCTAAGTCACGTGATTGCGGAATTATAGAGGCTTTCTATATAAAGGGCGGTCCACGATAATAGTTTTTCTAGTTGGGTATGACCATGGGACGCCGCACAGATCTCACCGACGATGAAAAACGAATAATTGTAAATGAATTAGCAAATGCAACAACCCCTGAAATGATTGCAAGCAAAATCAATCGTCATGTCGTTACAGTGAACAAGTTTGTGAATGATCCTTTAAAGAAGAGGAAGATCCGCGCTGATTGCGGGTCCAGGAAGTCTGTTTCAAAGCGAGACTTAAATTCTTTGAAGAGAAAACTACGAAAACTACCAGGAGCAACTAGTGCCAGAATATTTAAAGAAGCTGGTGTACCAGACATTTCTAAAAGTACACGAAATAGAGTTCTAGCAAAGATGGCCGAGACCAAATGTCCAAAGAAAATGCCTTTACTAACGAGAAGACATAGGACCTTGCGCATCGATTGGGCTAAAACCTACATGAAAACAGATATGAAACATGTATTGTTTACAGATGAGTCAAGAGCAACATTAGATGGCCCTGATGGTTGGTCAAGAGGATGGGTCATCCGTGGCGACCAGTGTCCAACAAGAATCAGACGTCAACAGGGAGGAGGTGGAGTCATGCTATGGGCTGGTATTGTTGGGGATGACCTTGTTGGCCCTTTTCGTGTACAAGAAGGTGTTAAACTAACATCACAAACTTACTGCCAGTTTCTTACGAGCTTTCTTGAACCATGGCTTGAAGACGTCCCATTGTCACGTTTGAGAAACCTGATTTATATGCATGACAATGCTCCTTCTCATGCCGCTAAAGCAACAACTCAATACTTTGAGTCAATTGGTTTCAAGAACAAAACAATGATGATTTGGCCTCCTAACTCACCAGATCTAAACCCAATAGAAATCTTATGGGCAATCGTTAAGCAACGAGTCTACGCGGTTGGAAAGAAATATTCTTCAGGAGTACGGTTCTACGCGCTCATAAACGTTTAAAATTTAAAATAGAGGCTTTTTCATTCACTGATATTGCGACAATGCCTCCTCTGAGACGCAGAAGTGAACCGACCAATTCAACACCAGCAGTCAATGGCGATAACATCGCGAGCCTTCGTCAGAAATGCGCTGGGAAAGGCTTACCAACACATGGCCGTCGACATGTCCTTGTTTCACGTCTGCAACAACACGCTCAATCACAAGCCGAAGCAAACAGTCGACAGTCACCAGAAGCACGAAATATACAACCTTCGCCATCGGAGTCAGTTTTTTTTCCGCGACACAGTTAACGCAAATTCAAAGTCTTGTAAGCCGAAGCGTCGAACAAGCCATCGCTGAGATATCGTCAAACGCCGCACGCACTGCCATCGAAGCCATGACTAACACGATCCCTCAACGGCAACACTCTCAACCAACAACCCAATCTGAAACAGCGTCGACCAATGTTGCTGTCCCGAGCGTCGAAATACAAATGGAAAGTTCCGTACCGCCTTCGACAACCACTGCGCCGTATGCTAATGGCTTCAACGAAGTTCCTGCCCAATTCGTCTCAAGAGATACGAGCTGCTACAATAATTTTGAATTTCAACGCAATATTATTCATCGAAATGCCTCCTGTTCGTCGTAAAAACGCCAAAGGGATTTCTAACCGCAATTATCGATCTCGATCAACGGCGGCCAATAGTGATACGGAGAGTTTACGACGTCAATGTACTGAGAGAGGACTACCTAACCATGGACAAAAGAATGCTTTAGCCTCTCGCTACAAGAGTCTCTCGAGGCCGAGGTCAATTGTTTCTCGTAGCGTGGAAGAATCGGTAGCCGTTATAGCAACCAATGCGGCCCGTTTCGCTGTCGAAGCCATGTCCACGATGCCTCAGCAAGTTTGTTACAACAGTAGCCTAGCTGTTCTAGACGAGATCGCGGTCAACACGGCAGATTCTTGTCCAAACCCAACGACAAGCGTCGCGTCTCAGTCCTGTAGAAGAGCTTGTATAGTGTCTCCAACATCGTTTCAAGCATGCGTGTATACTAGCTGTTGACGCGGTTTCTTCCCTGCACTCTGGCGAGTACGGTACAGCAGATTTTGCAACAACACCAACGTCTCAAGGGGATTGTCGCACCTAACATTGACTTCCAATAGTCTGCAGTGTTTCTTAGTTCAGTACTTTGAAAAATATCGATCAGCAAACGTTCGCTTTCTAAAGTCCTCCGCAATAGTTTACAAATAAAACATTTGAAAGTGTCAAAGCTAAGAATGACTGCCGATTAGTTAAAAATTATTACGCGTCTCTTAGAGTCATTTGAAGTACAAATACAAAAAAAGTACACAATACTACACAACTCAAGGTCTGAAAAATTCTGGTACCCTGTACTGTCATCCAACGTATACAGTATCTAACCGACATGCACATAACATATAATTTGACTTGAATGCTTACATGCATCCAAGTACAGCACTCTCGTTACAGGAAAAATATTCAAATATTTTGTCACAAATCATCTCAAAATGTTACCACAATAACCTGTTTCATCGAAAAGGAGCCTCAAAACCAACCACCATAACAAAAAAATTATATTTGCAATTGAATGCAAGCTCTCACGAAGAAAAATCAAATAAATTATTTCGCGTGCAATTTCGTTCATTGCAAGAACACATTTTCCTCCATAAAGAGCCCGTTTGGAAAGAATAACTCGCAATTTGCAATTTTTTCCTCGTTTGTGTCAACACGATATAGAAAAGGTCAGTCGTGCACATTAATTAACCTATTTTTGTCAAAAAGTACGTCAACACGACAAGTACACACTTGTAATCTGTATGTATGGTTGTCATATGTCGCACCAATTTCCATTCCCACCGTTCAAATGCTCTTACTTTTGACAAAATCTCATGGCATAAAAATATTACAGTTGAACCCTAATAGCGGACACCCCTTTTAAGCCGACACAAGCTCAAGTCTCAGTTGTTTTTTCATAAAAATACTAACATTATAACGTCTATTAAGCGAACGACACCCACTTTTAGCGGACACCTCAGAGGAGGTCACAATTAAACCACAAGGTTCATTCTATATTAAATTACTAGTCACGCATTATGCACTTTCGCGCGCTCCTTTCAATACTCTAAACAATTGTATGTAATTTTCCATCCGCCACACTGACGTTGCGTCATTTTTACTCAGTATTTTTAATGTGAAGAATTTTGGCAGGTAGCCGTTTCATCATTATATTATATCTTCTTAAAAGGTGTGAACAAGCAGCGAACTGGCACAGGTTTCGACGAGAGTGAACTTTCTGGTTAATCGTTATTAACCTGACGACAGTGTTCGCGTTATTACATCAACAAAATCAACGTAAACTACTATAATATGCGTTTAAATTAGGTAAAATTGATTGCAGTTGAACCTCTATTGGGCGGACACTTTCGCAACCTCGCTGTTATGGCCCCTTAAATGGTGTGTCCGTTAAAAAAGAAGACTGGAGAAGACATAGCAAGGGGCAATTTTTTGTTCGATTTAAATATCATTCAAACAGTATAAAATATAGGGCCTAAGAATAACTGTAATTACAAGTATTGACTACCAATATCCTGCAGTTTTTCTTAGTTCAGTAATTTGAAAAATCTGCAAATGGTTCCTTTTCGAGTCTACTGCGATGACTTACAATATAACACATAACAAAGCGTCAATGCTAAGAATGACTGTCAATTAGTTAGAAATTGTTAACCTGTCCGTACTTTCTAAGAGGAATTTGAACAATGAATCAGTGAGTGGGTGTTTGCTTTGCAAGGGATTCGAAGGCTCTTTGACGTCTTAAAGTTGGGACTGTCACAGAGCGTTTGGCAAAATTTACTTGGAGTAGAATGGTTGGGGAGGGGGGGAGTCCTAAATATCTGCGAACAATTTTTTGTTCAAATTGTAATTATTATGCAAACGGTAATAAATATGAAGCCTTAGCTTAGCTATGCTAAATATATACGTTTGCAATAATTGTAATTACAAACATTGACTTCCAATAGTCTGCAGTGTTTCTTAGTTCAGTACTTTGAAAAATATCGATCAGCAAACGTTCGCTTTCTAAAGTCCTCCGCAATAGTTTACAAATAAAACATTTGAGAGTGTCAAAGCTAAGAATGACTGTCGATTAGTTAAGACTGTCGATTAGCTAAGAATGACTGTAGATTTGAGGAACGAATCAGTAAATGCATGTTCGTGAAATCCTTTATTATTTTTATTACGCTGTCTGTCCGCCTAAAAGAGGTTGATTTTTTCATTGGGACCTCCTATGAGGTGTCCACTATAAAGCGAGGTGTCTTCCTATAGGGTTATGTTATCAGTATTTTACAAAAGAAACGATTCATTTGGGTCCGCTAAATTAAAAAGTTACGGCTATTAGGGGTTCGACTGTCTTATTGTTGTGCAAGGAAACTTCGTGAAAAAAAGTACACAATACTACACAACTCAAGGTCTGAAAAATTCTAGTACCCTGTACTGTCATCCAACGTCTACAGTATCTAACCGACATGCACATAACATATAATTTGAGTTGAATGCTTACATGCATCCAAGTACAGCACTCTCGTTACAGGAAAAATATTCAAATATTTTGTCACAAATCATCTCAAAATGTTACCACAACAACCTGTTTCATCGAAAAGGAACCTCAAAACCAACCACCATAACAAAAAAATTTTATTTGCAATTGTATGCAAGCTCTCAGGAAGAAAAATCTAAATTATTTCGCGTGCAATTTCGTTCATTGCAAGAACACATTTTCCTCCATAAAGAGCCCGTTTGGAAAGAATAACTCGCATTTTGCAATTGTTTCCTCGTTTGTGTCAACACGATATAGAAAAGGTCAGTCGTGCACATTAATTAACCTATTTTTGTCAAAAAGTACGTCAACACGACAAGTACACACTTGTAATCTGTCTGTATGCTTGTCATATGTCGCACCAATTTCCATTCCCACCGTTCAAATGCTCTTACTTTTGACAAAATCTCATGGCATAAAAATATTACAGTTGAACCCTAATAGCGGACACCCCTTTTAAGCCGACACAAGCTCAAGTCTCAGTTGTTTTTTCATAAAAATACTAACATTATAACGTCTATTAAGCGAACGACATCTTTTTTTAGCGGACACCTCAGAGGAAGTCACAATTAAACCACAAGGTTCATTCTATATTAAATTACTAGTCACGCATTATGCACTTTCGCGCGCTCCTTTCAATACTCTAAACAATTGTATGTAATTTTCCATCCGCCACACTGACGTTGCGTCATTTTTACTCAGTATTTTTAATGTGAAGAATTTTGGCAGGTAGCCGTTTCATCATTATATTATATCTTTTTAAAAGGTGTGAACAAGCGGCGAACTGGCACAGGTTTCGACGAGAGTGAACTTTCTGGTTAATCGTTATTAACCTGGCGGCAGTGTTCGCGTTATTACATCAACAAAATCAACGTAAATTACTATAATATTCGTTTAAACTAGGTAAAATTCATTGCAGTTAAACCTCTATTGGGCGGACACTTTCGCGACCTCGCTGTTATGGCCGCTTAAATGGCGTGTCCGTTAAAAAGAAGACTGGAGAAGACATAGCAAGGGGCAATTTTTTGTTCGATTTAAATATCATTCAAACGGTATAAAATATAGGGCCTAAGAATAACTGTAATTACAAGTATTGACTACCAATATTCTGCAGTTTTTCTTAGTTCAGTAATTTGAAAAATCTGCAAATGGTTCCTTTTCGATCGAGTCTACTGCGATGACTTACAATATAACACATAACAAAGCGTCAATGCTAAGAATGACTGTCAATTAGTTAGAAATTGTTAACCTGTCCGTACTTTTTAAGAGGAATTTGAACAATGAATCAGTGAGTGGGTGTTTGCTTTGCAAGGGATTCGAAGGCTCTTTGACGTCTTAAAGTTGGGACTGTCACAGAGCGTTTGGCAAAATTTACTTGGAGTAGAATGGTTGGGGGGGGAGTCCTAAATATCTGCGAACAATTTTTTGTTCAATTTGTAATTATTATGCAAACGGTAATACATATGAAGCCTTAGCTTAGCTATACTAAATATCTACGTTTGCAATAATTGTAATTACAAATATTGACTTCCAATAGTCTGCAGTGTTTCTTAGTTCAGTACTTTGAAAAATATCGATCAGCAAACGTTCGCTTTCTAAAGTCCTCCGCAATAGTTTACAAATAAAACATTTGAGAGTGTCAAAGCTAAGAATGCTTGTCGATTAGTTAAAAATTATTTCGCGTCTCTCAGAGTCATTTGAAGAACGAATCAGTAAATGTATGTAAATGCATGTTCGTGAAATTCTTTATTATTATCTATTTTTATTACGCTGTCTTTCCGCCTAAAAGAGGTTGATTTTTTCATTGGGACCTCCTATGAGGTGTCCGCTATAAAGCGAGGTGTCTGCCTATAGGGTTATGTTATCAGTACTTTATAAAAGAAACGATTCATTTGGGTCCGCTAAATTAACAAGTTGCGGCTATTAGGGGTTCGACTGTATTATTGTTGTGCAAGGAAATTTCGTCAAAAAAAGGGACATTTTAATGGTGAGAAAGAAATTAAGTTTCTGAAAAGTGCAAGCACTGCCTCCTAAATCTATTTTTGGGACGTAAGAGAATCAGGCATATCAACAGTGTGTACTTGTCGTGTTGACGTATACTTTTCGTTAAAAATAGATCTTCTTGAATATGTGGTTGAAGCGGTGAAGATTGTTGTAAGTGTTTTGTTTGCAGTACACGCAAGAGTTGACCCTATAACGAACGAGGAATTTTTAATACTACACAACTCAAGGCCTGAAAATTTCTAGTACACTGTACGGTCATCCAAAGTCCACAGTATCTAACCGACATAACATATAATTTGAGTTGAATGCTTAATATATACATCCAAATACAGCACTCTCTTTAGAGGAAAATTATTTAAATATTTTGTCACAAATCATCTCAAAATGTTACCACAACAACCTGTTTCATCGAAAAGGAACCTCAAAACTAACCACCATAACAAAAACTTTTTATTTGCAATTGTATGTGAGCTCTCAGGAAGAAAAATCAAATAAATTATTTCGCGTGCAAAATTCCGGCTGCTGGAAAACAGGCTTTCGTTAATCTTTTTGTCTGTTCTTGTATTCGTTCATTGCAAGAACACATTTTTCCTTCATAAAGAGCCCGTTTGGAAAGAATAGCTCGCATTTTGTAATTTTTTCCTCGTTTGTGTCAACACGATATAGAAAAGGTCAATCGTGCACATTAATTAACCTATTTTTGTCGAAAAGTACGTCAACACGACAAGTACACACTTGTAAAATACAAAACAACGGTAACTCCGAAAATAAACATTTTAATAATCTAGATTTCGACTAAGTTTCAGCCATCATCAGGAATGATGCTAGGTTACATTTCACAAGTATATATAGAAGATTAATAATTAGGTAATATGATATATATGTACATATAGATAAGAGATTATATATATTATAGAGTTAGTTGAATATTAGAGGCCTTAGTTCCATGATTGAGTTCAGGTTTAAAACGTCGAATGGCAGGACCAGTGATCAGATCTGTCTATAATTTTGGAGTTGTTAAATATAAATTCTGGTAGTATACATGTTTGAGGGCCTGTTCAAACGGATGCAACATTGTTAGACCAACATCATCAAACACTTTTCAAATAGTGCTTTGTGCTATATCAATCTCAGCTATTTTAAGGTAAAAGTTCTCAACAACAATACATTGCCTGCGAATGTCAAACAATATGCTAAGGAAGCGCTTTATTAAGGCGCTTCAACATTGTTGCGCGTTGTTGGCCCAGCAATGTTGCATTCGTTTGAACAGGCCTTGAGATAGATTCGTTTGGTCATCAGGATACAGTTCTAAAATGGATTTGATATGCTGGAAAAGTTCACATGATGAGATGTATTCAAAGATTTAAGATATACTGTCCCGTGCGTGCTCTTTAATTCTGGTGTAAAGGCAACTAATAGCGGCGCCAGCGCGATAAGTGAGGGGGAGATATTCATATATTCGTGTTCTGCACAATTAATTTCTTTTGAAATCGAATCGACTTCAAAAGCAATTAATTTCTTCTGCACAATTCTTCTGCACAATTCTTCTGCACAATTCTTCAAAGCAATTAATTTCTTCTGCACAATTAATTTCTTGTCGAAATCGAATCGACTTCAAAAGAAATTAATTGTGCAGAACACGAATATATGAATATGTCCCCTTCACTTATCGCGCTGGCGCCGCTACTGAAAGCAACGATCAGTTTTACCGATGTATCTACTTTTACATCCAGGACAGGTAAACTCGTAAACTACAGAGCTGTGATATTTAGTTGGGGTTTTATCTTTGCATGAAAGGATCGAGTTACTGTTGGTGGTTTTCCAGTTAATTATGTAGTTGCATTTGAGTTTTAGTAGAGGGGTTATTCTATGTATAAATGAGCGGGTAAGTCGGGTTCCATATTTTCCAAGGTAGGGTAAAGGTATCCAAATTTTCGGATCATTGTTGTTTGTACCCACATGCGAGTTATATCTACTTGAGTTTCGTGATCAATAGGTGTTTGTACGGGTGGTTTGAATTGTTCGATTAGTTTCAATGACAATTTACGAGGGAAACCATTCCAGGACATGGAATCCATCATTACATCTTTTTACTCTGGATTTCAGTTTGCTTTTGAAAAATCACTTCGAATGTTCGTTTGTAAGTTGAGAATGTTCGTTGCAAAGTTCCAATGTTTGTTTTGAAGTTTGTTCCGAGTATTTACGATGATTGAACAATGAGCAATTTGATTAGCTGACTTATTATGGCAGCCAATCAGAACTTGCAAAGCTGGCTCATCGTAAATTGTCGGAACGAACTTCAAAACAAACATTGAAACTTTGCAACGAACATTCCGAACTTACAAACGAACATTCGAAGTGATTTGTCAAAAGCGAACTGATATCGAGAGTAAAAGGTGTGAACAAGTAGCGAACTGCATTACACTTGTGTAGCGGACAGGTTTTGACGAGAGTGAACCTTCTGGTTAATCGTTTTAACCTGACGGCAATGTTCGCGTTATTACAACAACATAATCAACGTAAATTAGTATAATACGCGTTTAAACTAGATGAACCTCTATTGGGCGGACACTTTCGCGACCTCGCTGATATGGCCGCTTAAATGGTGTGTCCGTTAAAAAGAAGACTGGAGAAGACATAGCAAGGGGCAATTTTTTGTTCGATTTAAATATCATTCAAACGGTATAAATATTGGGCCTAAGAATAACTGTAATTACAAGTATTGACTACCAATATTCTGCAGTTTTTCTTAGTCAGTAATTTGAAAAATCTGCAAACGGTTTCTTTTCGAGTCTACTGCGATGACTTACAATATAACACATAACAAAGCGTCAATGCTAAGAATGACTGTCAATTAGTTAGAAATTGTTAACCGTGCTTTCTCAGAGGAATTTGAACAACGAATCAGTGAGTGCGTGTTTGCTTTGCAAGGGATTCGAAGGCTCTTTAACCTCTTAAAGTTGGGACCGTCACAGAGCGTTTGGCAAAATTTACCTGGAGTAGAATGATGGGGTGGAGGAGTCCTAAATATCTGCAAAGTAACAAATTTTTGTCCAATTTGTAATTATTATGCAAACGGTAATAAATATGAAGCCTTAGCTTAGCTATACTAAATATATACGTTTGCAATAATTGCAATTACAAATATTGACTTCCAATAGTCTGCAGAGTTTCTTAGTTCAGTACTTTGAAAAATATCGATCAGCAAACGTTCGCTTTCTAAAGTCCTCCGCAATAGTTTACAAATAAAACATTTGAAAGTGTCAAAGCTAAGAATGACTGTCGATTAGTTAAAAATTATTACGCGTCTCTCAGAGTCATTTGAAGAACGAATCAGTAAATGCATGTTCTTGAAATTCTTTATTATTATCTGTTTTTATTACGCTGTCTGTCCGCCTAAAAGAGGTTGATTTTTTCATTGGGACCTCCTATGAGGTGTCCGCTATAAAGCGAGGTGTCTGCCTATAGGGTTATGTTATCAGTATTTTATAAAAGAAACGATTCATTTGGGTCCGCTGAATTAAAAAGTGATTAGGGGTTCGACTGTATTATTCTTGTGCAAGGAAATTTTGTCAAAAATAAGGACATTTTAACGGTGAGAAAGAAATTAAGTTTCTGAACAGTGGAAGCACTGCCTCCTAATTCTATTTTGGGAACTATTTTTGAGAACATCCGAACTTCACAGTATGTAACCGATTTAACATAAAATCCTATTTGTCACTGCTCACATGCAATTACAGCACGGTTGTTATAGAAGACATTAAAGGCAAACAATTACAATTTCCACAATTACAATAATTTTTTTATCATGCATGATATGCGAAAATTACAAAAAACTCAAACCATGTTAATTGGATCAAATGTTTTACTGTAAGAAAATTTAAATATTTTGCCACAAAAGACCTGAAAACTCACCACTAAAGATTGTGTCATCCAAGAGGATGTAACGATACCTTATATTCTACATTGATTAACGATATTTTACACAGGTATTCATTGTTATAGGATCATCTAGAATCTCTAAGGTCTCTAAATGAATTATTTCTCCCTTCATGTCAATGGTTGACTGTCTAATATTTTTAGTGGACAAGAGTATCGCACACTGGCGTTTTTGAGGAACCACAAGGTAGCGCGAGTGTATAGCCTGGAGTGTTTTTATGATAATAGTCACTGAATTAGTTGTCACTTTTCCTATTAGGCTATCTTATAAACTTGTGTGGCTTTCACTGGCAACACAAGCATAAGTAAGAAAACATAGCATTAATGTTAACCCAAAGATTTCGAAGACAAAGGAGGAAGAATTTTCCTTTGCATATATCTTTGTTCTATATTGGCTTTTTTGGTTTTATCGATGCTTGCGCACACTTCACTGCATATTTTTGTTTTATCTTAGCTGGCACCTATATTTATGTCTCCAGTGAAAATCAGGCTTTATAGCTTTATTTATGAAATCGTCATATGGAACACTTAACTACCAGAAAAAAATAATGAGCCTTTTAGCGAAGACGATGTAGGAGTAAATTTATATAAATAAATGTTTTTTACTAGGCAGAATTCTGCGCGCGGAATGGAAAATTGAGTTCTGAGGCAGAAATTTCATCCTGCACGCGAAATTCAGCCTAGTGTAAAACAGGCTTTAGTTAGCGTGTTTTGTATAGGTTCTTTGCAAGGACACGTTTTCCACTATAAAGTGCCCGTTTGGAAAGAATAGCTAAGATTTTTTCCCCGTTTGTGTCAATACCAGTCAGGCACATTTCCGTAAGCGCGAACACAACCAGATATCTTGCTTTGCTTTACCGCACATTTCGGATGTTTCGGGAAACCGTACAATATAATATAACGCAATCTCATGCAATACGTTCACGTGCAATATGTAATACGTAAGAGTCTACGCCTACATCACGCCCCATGTCCTGCACTATAAAAAGAATACTGTATCAGTTCGCATTTTAAGTCTGAAGCAAAAGGCGTAGACAGAAGAGTTTGGACAGAAGATCATTAAAGCAAGATCAAATAAAGAGGTATGTCTGAATTTCAGATTGTTCGGTTCTATTTGAGGCTGATATTTACAGATATATACACAAATGCTATAACTTTGTTTATTCACAATCTTTGTTTTTCTTTGGGGGGGGGGGGTGAAGTGCTCCCTACGATAATTTTCAGATCATATATAGAGTCACATTATGTTATTATTAGCAAATTTTGAGAGCTGCATGTCAAAGAAGATCTTAACCTCTTGGACAGGTTAATGTTTGGGGGTCTTACGTAACTCGTTTAAGATTGCTTGCTTGTAACATGGGATATCCGATCTGCAAAGCGCTTTAGAGCTGGCGGGCATATTAATATATAAACTTCGCTGCGTTACGGGTGAAGTAAGTCTACGAGTCTGTGATGACATGAATAACTATAGGTAATCATGCAATGCCGAGTACAATTTGTGATTAAGATGTTTGGAAATTTTGCCAAATTTGGACGGGCCGCTTATTTGTTTGTCCAATAATTTTGTCAAGGTATAATAATAATGCTATGTAATAATTCGTGTAATGTCGGACTACCTAATCCCCGCCACCATTTCTCGCTAGACTAAAAAGGAATTTAACAATTAATAAGTTTCATTTTAATAGTAGTTCTTCAGTGAGAAGACATTCAATAAGCTACTACTGCGCATCCAATTACATGACGCCATTCTGCGTCGTTAAGAAACGCAATTGGGTAGTGACATGTGGTCTACTGGTTGGGAATGCTTTCATTAAAAAGTGCACGGAAGCACATTAAAATTCACATGTCAAAGCATTTAACGGTTCACTGTTGAAAATAGAATTACAAAAAAAACTGTGATAGTAGTGTAATACGTATTTTAATTGTGCATAAGACAAGGGCAAAACGCATTAAAACGAGGACGTTTTTTTATTAAGCATAAAAAAAAACTAATTGTCTTTGGAGCAGCACTTGATATATTGAAATAGCGACCGAACACATGATTTCTTTGATGTGCATATCGGATATTCTAATAATGCAGAACGCATCATTTGGGCGCAGATTAGCTTATGTAGCTAGTTTTTTTTTCTATAGATTTGAATCCAACAAGATGATTTTTATTGTCGCTCTATTGGCTTGCATTGTGGTAAGAAAACGTAACACATATGTAATTTGAGACTTTGCATGGTGAATTATATTATTTTATATAAGAAATTTGTGGAACACCATGTAATTAAATTGATTTTATTGAAAATATCTAAGCTTTCGGCCCATTTGACTCAGGCCATCATCAGAGATAAATTACAACCGTGTAATTTAAAACCGTGTTTTAACCGTTGTAATTTATCTCTGATGATGGCCTGAGTCAAATGGGCCGAAAGCTTAGATATTTTCAATAAAATCAATTTAATTACATGGTGTTCCACAAATTTCTTATATAAAATAAAACGTAACACATTTTTAATAATGAATAGAACAATCTTTAGTTGTTTGGTCAGTGCTTAGAAGTACTTGACTTTCGCGTGTTAATCAAAAGAACATCAGCAATTTAAAAGACATCGGAAAGACATCACTGCTTGATGATTGACTTAAAAGCCGATTATTGGCAGCAAAAATACAGCACAATTTTTTGAAAACTGTATCGAGCCACGTTAATTAAGCGAGCGGAAAAGGACGCCCAAGCATGCCTTCAAGTTGAATCTCGTATTGCCGAGTTTCAGCAAATACGCTAAGGCTTGCCGTTTAGATGTTTTTAAACATAGTATAAAAATAATTATATTGTTTTTGAATAGCAAACTACATCCCAAAAGGTATTGTTAATTAAAATTTAATTAAATCAAAATTAGTTTAATTAAAGTTGTTTGTACATGATATACTGGCCAGATGTAGTGCGGCCACTGAATTTATAAGGATAGAAATTAATGGTCCGCCAAGCGCATTTAAAAATCACTTGTCATTATACTTATATAAGGTGCCACCGTTTCGCTGAAAATTATTGATAAACGTTCATTAACCAATCACAACACGAGAAAAATTATCTTTGCCCAGGCTAATACTATCCCTCACCAACACTTAGACATTGTTCTAGGAAAGAAATTGCCACTTTGTGTTATATATACTTCTTTAGCTATAGTGGAGCTGTCTGCGATATATGCAATTCAGTGGAGATTAATCGCTAAAGGTTAAGGTGAACTTCTAACTCCCGAATACGTTCTTTCTATATTTATGCAGGTGGAAGGCAGTGCCTTAGATATCTCTCTGCGATGCAACAAAGTTGTAAGTATTTGTGTTAGTGGTAGTGATGGACATCAATAACTTTGTATAATGCGAATATTTTCTCCAATTTCTTAGGAATTTTTGATAACTTATAAGGACACACACAGTTAGAATTTTCTTGCTATTTTCTGGTAATCGTAATTCTTCACATTCCAGGTTTCTTTTCTGATGTCAAAAAGATGGTCCGAAACAATATTGATGATATTCTTCTTTCATTTAGTTTCATAAGCTGAATAATGATCGTGTAGCGGTAACGCAGACAGCCGTTAAGATCACTCTACAAGATGCTCAAGTTCCTGACAATGCGGATGAAGTGGTTGTTTTCACGTTTGTCAGAACTGGTTATCTTACAGTAACAGGCGACAATTATGTTGTTGTCGATTTACTAGATGTTCAGGATAGTGTTACTGATACAAAGAGGCTTTACTACAAAACTCACAACCAGTCAGCATGGTCCTACAATTCTGAAAACATGGTATTTCCCCTCGAGTCCGGTGTTTCCAGTGCTGTTCAAGCAAAACTCGATGGTTACATCGGCTCAAACTTCGGCGCGTATGTTCAAGTTACTGGATACTACACCACAAATTGTGAACTTACATCTTAACTTTCATCCCAAGTAATACGTAACTTTAAGTAATCTAATGCATGAGCCCAAATATGAATGTTGTGTTTGTGAATCGTAGGGTCTAATGAATGCTTGCTTTTAGTAGACTGAGAGAAATAAATTTTCTACAAAATTAATGTCGTTTTTGTTTAATTCGGCGATGGATTTGCTGGTGGCTCATTCGTGGGGTTCAGTAGGGCAGATGTGTGAACAAAGTGTTCAGGTACTTTCTTATTTTATTGCTTCGTTCTTAAACTTGCCCTACAATTCATGATTTTAGGGTCAGGTTTAGGGTTAGGGTTAGTTCTAAATTACTCATATGAGTAAATTTGGAGGCGTTTAACAATTTACTGATATAGTAAATTCAGAAGTAGAGCTCATGCTGTTCTATTTTAAATGCACAGTAAATTTAGAAGGACCATTTCGGGCCCCCGAAAGGGGCCAAAATTGTGACCCCGCAACGGCCCTTTTTTAATGGGCCCTTTTTGGCCCGTTTTAAACATAGCCAAATTCAACCCCAATAAATAGGAGCCAAATCAGTCCCAAAAGATGGGCGAAAATGTGACCCTGAAATGGCCCCTTTTCAATGGCACTGTATTTGGCCCCTTATAACTCGGCCAAATTTACCCGTATATTAGGTCTGTTTTGGAACTATGGAAAACACCATGTATTAGCTTTGTTTTACATTATGAAAAGGTCTCTTTTGGTCCCTTTAAAAGAGGTACTATACTTAAGACTAATTTGAAAGGACAGTTTTGGCATATTGTAAATAGTACGTCCGATATACCGAATATATAACTATTATTACACGCTACATTATGCATATTATATGCTTTAATCAACTTGCAAAGTGCAAACCAGTCAATATAAATATGGAAACAACAACTAAAAGGCATACTTTATATTATTAAAACATGAGGAATATATATATTATTTACACCCAATTATATACCAGTACAATGTCTTACTTTCATATTTGATATAGCCCTACCAATACCATGCTTTTCACTGAAGCCAGACATTTGACAGGCATTATGCCCATACGAAACATGTCCAAAAATAGAGTTCTCCTTGTTCGTGTTTGTTTGTTTGTTATTTACTTGCAAATACAATACATACCTAATGAGGCCGCCAAATCATCAGTAACTTTCTTCTTTGGGATTTCTGCATACAATGTTTCTTTCAGTTGACCCCAACACTGCAATATGTCTCATGTATACAAATCACCAGTTGGCAGTCATGCTGATCAGATCATGAAAAGGCTCCATATTCTGTAATAAAATTGGATATTTAAAAAAATATTAACAATTACATGCCAGTTTTGACTTCTACAGTAACACACATACGTATTAAACACAAGCCCATTAATTTGTTACTTTAACGAGTACCCACTAATAATCTTTCACTGACCAGTAAAATGGTCAGGCATTACAGTATTAGTATTTTAGTGGTAACGTGTGCGGTAACGTGTGCGGTAACGTGTGGTAACGTGTCATAACATAGTAGCACGTAGTAGGTAATTGTTCACTTACATCATATACAATATTTATATATTTTAACAAACTTGTTGTCCATGACAACAAAAACTTAGAAGATGCGCAGAAAAGCCTCCTTCGTTAATATATTATTTCGCTAATCCAAATGCTTATTTAAATAACGTGCGGAATTACTGTTGTTCATTCTTGCGTCAATAAAGTTCATTCTTAACCGAACATTGACAGACCACACGCATAAATGTCATTTGTAGAATTGTTTGAAAATTTTTCGCCATCGCTGACAAATCCTGGACAAAATATATGGCAAAAATGGCATTTTATTCCCCTTCCCCCAATATCAATGTTGTTTGCACCCATACACGGGTTTTTACGCGAGTATTTTCCGGAAAATAGCAACATTGATATGGGGGGAGGGACAAGCGTACCTAAGAATTAAATATAGTAGACGTCAAATAACTGTATGACGAAAAATAAGAAAGCAAAATAGGTTTTGCCAAACTATTTTGTCCAAGATTGTAGTACCGTGTGCTTACCTGCGTAAAAAAGGCCATTGTTTAAAAGGCTCAAGATGTGATTTTTCCCAGCAGTTTGAACCTCAATAAGCTTCTAAACCCCACCAATCCTATAATGTTCAACCCTTGTTTAAGGATAATATACCATCATATCCTCTCCCGGGATTATTTTTCCACCGGTAATGAAACTCCCAACTTTCCAGTCCTATATGAACTATCCAACTGTATATATCCCCCCATCAACTGGTCCCCCCCAATTCAACAGAATTCAACATCCTCAAATGAACTACACTGCTTTGTAACCTCCACCACTAATGGCAATTTCTACAAGACGCCCACAATTTTAGGATGTGAAGAACAGCGAATACCCGTGAGAATAACAAACAGTCGCCGACCTACAACCCTTTAGGTCGACAAAGCATCTTACCAATGAAAACAATCTGGTAAAAATTAAAATAAAATCCTCAAACTATGACACCAAAGCCTCAACAGTGACAAATTACTTTGTTCCTTCCGTTTTTCTCTCCAATACCAACCCCTAAAATAGGCGAGGTGGCTTTTACTATGAAAAATCACCACTGTGACATTGCTGCAATCACCGAAACATGGTTAAAGGAATCAATTCCCGACACAATTGTTAATACAGAAGGATATCAACTATTCAGAAGAGATCGAAAACATAAAGGACACGGAGGTGTTTGTCTTTATATAGGTAATCATATTTAATGTGAGATTTTGTCTTGTCTTTATAATGAAGATCGTGAAGTGTTGTGGGCTATGTTGCGACCGAAGCGACTTCCTCGCGGATATTCATGCGTCATAATTGGTGTTGTATACGACCCTCCGGACGCTAATAATAATGATATGCTTGTTTATCTAAGAACTTCAATGGAATTTATTGAAGCAAATTATACAAACTATGGGATAATTTTATTAGGTGATTTTAACAAATTAGATTTTAAACGTGATGCGAAGTTTTTCCAATTAAATCCAATCGTCAAATTCCCTACGAGAAGTTCCAATACACTTGATCAAATTTTTACTAACTTGCAGAAATTCTATTGTTCACCGGTTCCTGGCCCTCCTTTTGGTTTGTCAGACCATATATCTGTTACCATCTTTCCAGCAATACGGAAAAGGCGGCAAACACAAACAAAAGTAGTTAAATCTCGCGACAAGGGACCAAGCAATGTTGCAATTTTAGGCCGTTTTTTACTAAACATTCCGTGGGAACTTCTTTTATTGCCTCATCAATCCAGTGAAGATAAACTATCTTTGGTCACACAAATGATAAATTATGGTCTAAATACAATCATGCCGGAACGTAGTGTCAAAGTACATGGGGATGACTGTCCATGGATAACGAAAGATTTAAAACGTTTGATTTCACAAAGACAAAAAGCTTTCACTGCTGGAAAAATGTCTCTTTTTAAACTTTTAAGAAATAAAGTAAACAGGGAAAGGAAACGCTGTCGTAAATCCTATTATAAGGCAAAAGTACAACAACTGTCAGATAGCAAGCCCCATGACTGGTGGCGAGAAGTGAAGCAATTATGTGGTTTGAAAACTGAACAAAAGAATCTTCGATCAATTTTAAGAATAAACTGTGATGATAACGATAAAGATCTAGCAAACAGAATTAATGAGACATTTACTAGTATAATGAACAGCTATTCAACGTTGCCAGAGGACCTATGTTTTTCTAATGACGGAGACGAATGTATCCAAGTTACGGTTGATTCAGTGACAGAGAAACTTCGGCAAATTGATAAGTCTAAGGCAAGCGGTCCAGATAATTTACCAGCTTGGTTGCTGAAGACATACGCTGACATACTTGCACCAGCTATCACTGATGTTCTAAATTCTTCATTTCTCGAAGGCAAAGTTCCTAGTATGTGGAAAATAGCAAATATAGCACCTCTACCTAAAGCTCAAGACATTGAAGATTTTAACAAAAACCTGAGACCGATAGCTTTGACATCAACCCTATCAAAAATTGCTGAAGAATATATAATTCAAAATGAACTAAAACCTAAGCTGTTAAATGTCATCGACCCCAACCAATTTGGTTTTATCCCGGGATCAAGCACTAAATTTGCCCTGATATCAATGCTACATAAATGGCTAACTGCTACTGATGGAACAAGTTCTACGGTTAGGGTTATCTTGTTAGATTTCAAGAAGGCATTCGATTTGGTCGATCACAATATTTTAGTTGCGAAGAACTTTCTAAGTAATCAATACCAACGAGTGAAGATTGACTCTAATTGTTTTTCTGATTTTCTGCACGTACCAGTTGGTGTCCCCCAGGGTACAAAGCTCGGCCCATGGCTTTTTCTTGCTATGATTAACGATCTTAAACTTTCAAACGATCCTTTGGAGGATATGTGGAAATATGCTGATGATTCTACAATAACCTTGTTTTAATTAAAATAGTATACATTATTAAGTATATAATACTATATTTTGTAAATCATTTGTAATTCAGCCGTTTTTGGCTGCGATATTTGATTATTAATCTATCTATCTGCCTGCCTGCCTGCCTGCCTGCCTGCCTGCCTGCCTGCCTGCCTGCCTGCCTGCCTTCCTGCCTGCCTGCCTGCCTGCCTGCCTGCCTGCCTGTCTGTCTGTCTGTCTGTCTGTCTGTCTGTCTGTCTGTCTGTCTGTCTGTCTGTCTGTCTGTCTGTCTGTCTGTCTGTCTGTCTGTCTGTCTGTCTGTCTGTCTGTCTGTCTGTCTGTCTGTCTGTCTGTCTGTCTGTCTGTCTGTCTGTCTGTCTGTCTGTCTGTCTGTCTGTCTGTCTGTCTGTCTGTCTGTCTGTCTGTCTGTCTGTCTGTCTGTCTGTCTGTCTGTCTGTCTGTCTGTCTGTCTGTCTGTCTGTCTGTCTGTCTGTCTGTCTGTCTGTCTGTCTGTCTGTCTGTCTGTCTGTCTGTCTGTCTGTCTGTCTGTCTGTCTGTCTGTCTGTCTGTCTGTCTGTCTGTCTGTCTGTCTGTCTGTCTGTCTGTCTGTCTGTCTGTCTGTCTGTCTGTCTGTCTGTCTGTCTGTCTGTCTGTCTGTCTGTCTGTCTGTCTGTCTGTCTGTCTGTCTGTCTGTCTGTCTGTCTGTCTGTCTGTCTGTCTGTCTGTCTGTCTGTCTGTCTGTCTGTCTGTCTGTCTGTCTGTCTGTCTGTCTGTCTGTCTGTCTGTCTGTCTGTCTGTCTGTCTGTCTGTCTGTCTGTCTGTCTGTCTGTCTGTCTGTCTGTCTGTCTGTCTGTCTGTCTGTCTGTCTGTCTGTCTGTCTGTCTGTCTGTCTGTCTGTCTGTCTGTCTGTCTGTCTGTCTGTCTGTCTGTCTGTCTGTCTGTCTGTCTGTCTGTCTGTCTCAAAAAAAGGGTCGAAAACCTCCTACTATACTACTCAGAATAAAACTTTAGGGTCATGGCAAATGTACGTAACTCTTTTGGGTACGCACCTGGATTCTTCTTTTTCTTCTGTGTCACCAACCTTTTCATAAGTTCTCTAGGAACTCCAGAAAAAGTTGTCTCCAGGAGACTGGCACAATCACTACTTATCAGGTTTCTTTCCTTAACTCACTTACCACTATAGCTAACGATCGATTGTACCTTTCTCTTCAACCTGTGCGCTTTCACATGAGATGTTTTCAATATTGTTGAGGTCTTCAACTGTGTCCAGCAGATTATCAACTTTCCTTTTTAATCTTCTAGGAGAACTTACAAAGTATGTATGGTCATTTTGAACATTTTGTACATTACCCATAGATGCACTAGTGATTTCCACTGTGTCACTTGCATTTTTGCCATTTTCATTAAACTCTTCGTTACTGTTAGTAAGCTGTACTGCTTCACTAGACACCTCCACCTATGCAATAATAATTATATTAATTTCTGATAAAATATTAAAATTTTTAACCATATTGTTGATTAATAACTTATATAACAAATTATGATATTTTTGAATTTTGTGATTACATGCAGTGGCATAGTTAAGGGGAGATCAAAATTGTGTTCAAGACCACTCAAAAAGTCTAAATCTGTGTAGTATTTGGGGGGCGGAACCGCTAGAATGCCTTCGCCGCTCCACTACTTGCCCCCCAAAACAATGACCCTGGCTACGCCACCATGTATATATAAATTTGCAGAATTCACTGTTATAAATATATACATTTTGTTATATATAAAACACAATATTGGTGAATGTGTTGCTATTTATCCACTGCATCACTGATGGATAATGGGTGCCTAGGTATTCAGGTGCTTCAATTTGCCAAAGCAAGCCTCCGGAAGGCAAAACTCTCAAAAAGCCTGGCTTGCGAGGTATGTTTCCTGCTAGCCAACCAGGAGCCCCCACACCAGTCACAAGAAACTGTAACACAGGATTAGTGTAAGGGAAAAAGAAACAAAAACCAACACCCCAGCCTGGCTGGATTTCTAAACCATGAATGGTTGCTGAAGTACTGCCACTATGTGCATACTGGTATGCTAGAAATCATAAACTAACCATAACAAGTGATCTCCACGTTATAAGTTGTATTGTCAGTACTGACATCACATTCAATAACATATCATAGCAATGTATATACTTTAAGAGAGAGAAATAGCAACTCAAAATATGCTCAAGTTCCAACCCAAATTCCAATCATAACCATTATCAAAATGTGCTCAACTAACCTGGCAGGTACTTTTCATTGGGAAGATTATTGTATATAACTCTATTAGTTTTGTATAAAAACATGTAAAAATGCAAAATAATGTGGGCACTTCAAGCTAATCTATGTTGGTATACGCATTATTTTTGGGTGAAAAATACTGACCTGAGAATGCACTTCAAATATTGTTGGTGTCGCTTGCTCGCTATGAAGTTCAGGATTTTCAAATATTGTTGGCACAGCATTTGATTTCAATACTGCTTTCTCGCCATGCAGCCAACAATTGTCAAACATTTCAGCACTGAAATGCTCCGAACAAACTCGGCTGTCTTGCACAGAGACAATTTCTATTGGTGACCAGCTGTTTATTCCTTGAACCCATTTCCCGTGCAGTTCTGGACTTTTTATTTTATAGGGAAAACTGTAATTGGATAAAAATACAATTTTCTGTAACTTGCTAGGTGTAGGTTTAAGATGGGGGTCAGGGATTATTTACAATTATTTAATATTTTAGAAAGCGAAATCTAAGATTCATCAGATACTTAGGCTTGGAAACGAGATCAATGAGGTGCTCGACCATCTCGAAGGTGTCCGACCGTATACGGAATCGAAATTTGCCTCGCCGATATGGCCGCTTAAATGGTATGTCCGTTAAAAAGAAGACTGCAGAAAACACAGCAAGGGACAATTTTTTGTTCGATTTAAATATCATTCAAACGGTATAAAATATAGGGCCTAAGAATAACTGTAATTACAAGTATTGACTACCAATATCCTACAGTTTTTCTTAGTTCAGTAATTTGAAAAATCTGCAAATGGTTCCTTAATTTCGAGTCTACTGCGATGACTTACAATATAACACATAACAAAGCGTCAATGCTAAGAATGACTGTCAATTAGTTAGAAATTGTTAACCTGTCCGTACTTTCTAAGAGGAATTTGAACAATGAATCAGTGAGTGCGTGTTTGCTTTGCAAGGGATTCGAAGGCTCTTTGACCTCTTAAAGTTGGGACTGTCACAGAGCGTTTGGCAAAATTTACTTAGAGTAGAATGGTTGGGGGGGGGGGGAGTCCTAAATATCTGCCAACAATTTTTTGTTCAATTTGTAATTATTATGCAAACGGTAATAAATATGAAGCCTTAGCTCAGCTATACTAAATATATACGTTTGCAATAATTGTAATTACATTCACTTCCAATAGTCTGAAGTGTTTCTTAGTTCAGTACTTTGAAAAATATCGATCAGCAAACGTTCGCTTTCTAAAGTCCTCCGAAATAGTTTACAAATAAAACATTTGAGAGTGTCAAAGCTAAGAATGACTGTCGATTAGTTAAAAATTATTACGCGTCTCTTAGAGTCATTTGAAGAACGAATCAGTAAATGCATGTTCGTGAAATCCTTTATTATTTTTATTACGCTGTCTGTCCGCCTAAAAGAGGTTGATTTTTTCATTGGGACCTCCTATGAGGTGTCCGCTATAAAGCGAGGTGTCTGCCTATAGGGTTATGTTATCAGTATTTTACAAAAGAAACGATTCATTTGGGTCCGCTAAATTAAAAAGTTGCGGCTATTAGGGGTTCGACTGTCTTATTGTTGTGCAAGGAAATTTCGTGAAAAAAAGTACACAATACTACACAACTCAAGGTCTGAAAAATTCTAGTACCCTGTACTGTCATCCAACGTCTACAGTATCTAACCGACATGCACATAACATATAATTTGAGTTGAATGCTTACATGCATCCAAGTACAGCACTCTCGTTACAGGAAAAATATTCAAATATTTTGTCACAAATCATCTCAAAATGTTACCACAACAACCTGTTTCATCGAAAAGGAACCTCAAAACCAACCACCATAACAAAAAAATTTTATTTGCAATTGTATGCAAGCTCTCAGGTTAAGAAAAATCAAATAAATTATTTCGCGTGCAATTTCGTTCATTGCAAGAACACATTTTCCTCCATAAAGAGCCCGTTTGGAAAGAATAACTCGCATTTTGCAATTGTTTCCTCGTTTGTGTCAACACGATATAGAAAAGGTCAGTCGTGCACATTAATTAACCTATTTTTGTCAAAAAGTACGTCAACACGACAAGTACACACTTGTAATCTGTCTGTATGCTTGTCATATGTCGCACCAATTTCCATTCCCACCGTTCAAATGCTCTTACTTTTGACAAAATCTCATGGCATAAAAATATTACAGTTGAACCCTAATAGCGGACAACCCTTTTAAGCCGACACAAGCTCAAGTCTCAGTTGTTTTTTCATAAAAATACTAACATTATAACGTCTATTAAGCGAACGACACCTACTTTTAGCGGACACCTCAGAGCAGGTCACAATTAAACCACAAGGTTCATTCTATATTAAATTACTAGTCACGCATTATGCACTTTCGCGCGCTCCTTTCAATACTCTAAACAATTGTATGTAATTTTCCATCCGCCACACTGACGTTGCGTCATTTTTACTCAGTATTTTTAATGTGAAGAATTTTGGCAGGTAGCCGTTTCATCATTATATTATATCTTTTTAAAAGGTGTGAACAAGCAGCGAACTGGCACAGGTTTCGACGAGAGTGAACTTTCTGGTTAATCGTTATTAACCTGACGGCAGTTTTCGCGTTATTACATCAACAAAATCAACGTAAATTACTATAATATGCGTTTAAACTAGGTAAAATTCATTGCAGTTGAACCTCTATTGGGCGGACACTTTCGAGACCTCGCTGTTATGGCCGCTTAAATGGTGTGTCCGTTAAAAAGAAGACTGGAGAAGACATAGCAAGGGGCAATTTTTTGTTCGATTTAAATATCATTCAAACGGTATAAAATATAGGGCCTAAGAATAACTGTAATTACAAGTATTGACTACCAATATCCTCCAGTTTTTCTTAGTTCAATAATTTGAAATATCTGCAAATGGTTCCTTTTCGAGTCTACTGCGATGACTTACAATATAACACATAACAAAGCGTCAATGCTAAGAATGACTGTCAATTAGTTAGAAATTGTTAACCTGTCCGTACTTTCTAAGAGGAATTTGAACAATGAATCAGTGAGTGGGTGTTTGCTTTGCAAGGGATTCGAAGGCTCTTTGACGTCTTAAAGTTGGGACTGTCACAGAGCGTTTGGCAAAATTTACTTGGAGTAGAATGGTTGGGGAGGGGGGGGAGTCCTAAATATCTGCGAACAATTTTTTGTTCAAATTGTAATTATTATGCAAACGGTAATAAATATGAAGCCTTAGCTTAGCTATACTAAATATATACGTTTGCAATAATTGTAATTACAAACATTGACTTCCAATAGTCTGCAGTGTTTCTTAGTTCAGTACTTTGAAAAATATCGATCAGCAAACGTTCGCTTTCTAAAGTCCTCCGCAATAGTTTACAAATAAAACATTTGAGAGTGTCAAAGCTAAGAATGACTGTCGATTAGTTAAAAATTATTACGCGTCTCTTAGAGTCATTTGAAGAACGAATCAGTAAATGCATGTTCGTGAAATCCTTTATTATTTTTATTACGCTGTCTGTCCGCCTAAAAGAGGTTGATTTTTTCATTGGGACCTCCTATGAGGTGTCCGCTATAAAGCGAGGTGTCTGCCTATAGGGTTATGTTATTAGTATTTTACAAAAGAAACGATTCATTTGGGTCCGCTAAATTAAAAAGTTACGGCTATTAGGGGTTCGACTGTCTTATTGTTGTGCAAGGAAACTTCGTGAAAAAAAGTACACAATACTACACAACTCAAGGTCTGAAAAATTCTAGTACCCTGTACTGTCATCCAACGTCTACAGTATCTAACCGACATGCACATAACATATAATTTGAGTTGAATGCTTACATGCATCCAAGTACAGCACTCTCGTTACAGGAAAAATATTCAAATATTTTGTCACAAATCATCTCAAAATGTTACCACAACAACCTGTTTCATCGAAAAGGAACCTCAAAACCAACCACCATAACAAAAAAATTTTATTTGCAATTGTATGCAAGCTCTCAGGTTAAGAAAAATCAAATAAATTATTTCGCGTGCAATTTCGTTCATTGCAAGAACACATTTTCCTCAATAAAGAGCCCGTTTGGAAAGAATAACTCGCATTTTGCAATTGTTTCCTCGTTTGTGTCAACACGATATAGAAAAGGTCAGTCGTGCACATTAATTAACCTATTTTTGTCAAAAAGTACGTCAACACGACAAGTACACACTTGTAATCTGTCTGTATGCTTGTCATATGTCGCACCAATTTCCATTCCCACCGTTCAAATGCTCTTACTTTTGACAAAATCTCATGGCATAAAAATATTACAGTTGAACCCTAATAGCGGACAACCCTTTTAAGCCGACACAAGCTCAAGTCTCAGTTGTTTTTTCATAAAAATACTAACATTATAACGTCTATTAAGCGAACGACACCTACTTTTAGCGGACACCTCAGAGCAGGTCACAATTAAACCACAAGGTTCATTCTATATTAAATTACTAGTCACGCATTATGCACTTTCGCGCGCTCCTTTCAATACTCTAAACAATTGTATGTAATTTTCCATCCGCCACACTGACGTTGCGTCATTTTTACTCAGTATTTTTAATGTGAAGAATTTTGGCAGGTAGCCGTTTCATCATTATATTATATCTTTTTAAAAGGTGTGAACAAGCAGCGAACTGGCACAGGTTTCGACGAGAGTGAACTTTCTGGTTAATCGTTATTAACCTTACGGCTGTTTTCGCGTTATTACATCAACAAAATCAACGTATACGTAAATTACTATAATATGCGTTTAAACTAGGTAAAATTCATTGCAGTTGAACCTCTATTGGGCGGACACTTTCGCGACCTCGCTGTTATGGCCGCTTAAATGGTGTGTCCGTTAAAAAGAAGACTGGAGAAGACATAGCAAGGGGCAATTTTTTGTTCGATTTAAATATCATTCAATCGGTATAAAATATAGGGCCTAAGAATAACTGTAATTACAAGTATTGACTACCAATATCCTACAGTTTTTCTTAGTTCAGTAATTTGAAAAATCTGCAAATGGTTCCTTAATTTCGAGTCTACTGCGATGACTTACAATATAACACATAACAAAGCGTCAATGCTAAGAATGACTGTCAATTAGTTAGAAATTGTTAACCTGTCCGTACTTTCTAAGAGGAATTTGAACAATGAATCAGTGAGTGCGTGTTTGCTTTGCAAGGGATTCGAAGGCTCTTTGACGTCTTAAAGTTGGGACTGTCACAGAGCGTTTGGCAAAATTTACTTGGAGTAGAATGGTTGGGGAGGGGGGGAGTCCTAAATATCTGCCCACAATTTTTTGTTCAAATTGTAATTATTATGCAAACGGTAATAAATATGAAGCCTTAGCTCAGCTATACTAAATATATACGTTTGCAATAATTGTAATTACATTCACTTCCAATAGTCTGAAGTGTTTCTTAGTTCAGTACTTTGAAAAATATCGATCAGCAAACGTTCGCTTTCTAAAGTCCTCCGAAATAGTTTACAAATAAAACATTTGAGAGTGTCAAAGCTAAGAATGACTGTCGATTAGTTAAAAATTATTACGCGTCTCTTAGAGTCATTTGAAGAACGAATCAGTAAATGCATGTTCGTGAAATCCTTTATTATTTTTATTACGCTGTCTGTCCGCCTAAAAGAGGTTGATTTTTTAATTGGGACCTCCTATGAGGTGTCCGCTATAAAGCGAGGTGTCTGCCTATAGGGTTATGTTATCAGTATTTTACAAAAGAAACGATTCATTTGGGTCCGCTAAATTAAAAAGTTACGGCTATTAGGGGCTCGACTGTCTTATTGTTGTGCAAGGAAATTTCGTGAAAAAAAGTACACAATACTACACAACTCAAGGTCTGAAAAATTCTAGTACCCTGTACTGTCATCCAACGTCTACAGTATCTAACCGACATGCACATAACATATAATTTGAGTAGAATGCTTACATGCATCTAAGTACAGCACTCTCGTTACAGGAAAAATATTCAAATATTTTGTCACAAATCATCTCAAAATGTTACCACAACAACCTGTTTCATCGAAAAGGAACCTCAAAACCAACCACCATAACAAAAAAATTTTATTTGCAATTGTATGCAAGCTCTCAGGAAGAAAAATCAAATAAATTATTTCGCGTGCAATTTCGTTCATTGCAAGAACACATTTTCCTCCATAAAGAGCCCGCTTGGAAAGAATAACTCGTATTTTGCAATTGTTTCCTCGTTTGTGTCAACACGATATAGAAAAGGTCAGTCGTGCACATTAATTAACATATTTTTGTCAAAAAGTACGTCAACACGACAAGTACACACTTGTAATCTGTCTGTATGCTTGTCATATGTCGCACCAATTTCCATTCCCACCGTTCAAATGCTCTTACTTTTGACAAAATCTCATGGCATAAAAATATTACAGTTGAACCCTAATAGCGGACAACCCTTTTAAGCCGACACAAGCTCAAGTCTCAGTTGTTTTTTCATAAAAATACCCACATTATAACGTCTATTAAGCGAACGACACCTACTTTTAGCGGACACCTCAGAGCAGGTCACAATTAAACCACAAGGTTCATTCTATATTAAATTACTAGTCACGCATTATGCACTTTCGCGCGCTCCTTTCAATTCTCTAAACAATTGTATGTAATTTTCCATCCGCCACACTGACGTTGCGTCATTTTTACTCAGTATTTTTAATGTGAAGAATTTTGGCAGGTAGCCGTTTCATCATTATATTATATCTTTTTAAAAGGTGTGAACAAGCAGCGAACTGGCACAGGTTTCGACGAGAGTGAACTTTCTCGTTAATCGTTAGTAACCTGACGGCAGTGTTCGCGTTATTACATAAACAAATTAACGTAAATTACTATAATATGCGTTTAAACTAGGTAAAATTCATTGCAATTGAACCTCTATTGGGCGAACACATTCGCGACCTCGCTGTTATGGCCGCTTTAATGGTGTGTCCGTTAAAAAGAAGACTGGAGAAGACATAGCAAGGGGCAATTTTTTGTTCGATTTAAATATCATTCAAACGGTATAAAATATAGGGCCTAAGAATAACTGTAACTACAAGTATTGACTACCAATATCCTCCAGTTTTTCTTAGTTCAGTAATTTGAAAAATCTGCGAATGGTTCCTTTTCGAGTCTACTGCGATGACTTACAATATAACACATAACAAAGCGTCAATGCTAAGAATGACTGTCAATTAGTTAGAAATTGTTAACCTGTCCGTACTTTCTAAGAGGAATTTGAACAATGAATCAGTGAGTGGGTGTTTGCTTTGCAAGGGATTCGAAGGCTCTTTGACGTCTTAAAGTTGGGACTGTCACAGAGCGTTTGGCAAAATTTACTTGGAGTAGAATGGTTGGGGAGGGGGGGAGTCCTAAATATCTGCGAACAATTTTTTGTTCAAATTGTAATTATTATGCAAACGGTAATAAATATGAAGCCTTAGCTTAGCTATACTAAATATATACGTTTGCAATAATTGTAATTACAAACATTGACTTCCAATAGTCTGCAGAGTTTCTTAGTTCAGTACTTTGAAAAATATCGATCAGCAAACGTTCGCTTTCTAAAGTCCTCCGCAATAGTTTACAAATAAAACATTTGAGAGTGTCAAAGCTAAGAATGACTGTCGATTAGTTAAAAATTATTACGCGTCTCTTAGAGTCATTTGAAGAACGAATCAGTAAATGCATGTTCGTGAAATCCTTTATTATTTTTATTACGCTGTCTGTCCGCCTAAAAGAGGTTGATTTTTTCATTGGGACCTCCTATGAGGTGTCCGCTATAAAGCGAGGTGTCTGCCTATAGGGTTATGTTATTAGTATTTTACAAAAGAAACGATTCATTTGGGTCCGCTAAATTAAAAAGTTACGGCTATTAGGGGTTCGACTGTCTTATTGTTGTGCAAGGAAATTTCGTGAAAAAAAGTACACAATACTACACAACTCAAGGTCTGAAAAATTCTAGTACCCTGTACTGTCATCCAACGTCTACAGTATCTAACCGACATGCACTAACATATAATTTGAGTAGAATGCTTGCATGCATCCAAGTACAGCACTCTCGTTAAAGGAAAAATATTCAAATATTTTGTCACAAATCATCTCAAAATGTTACCACAACAACCTGTTTCATCGAAAAGGAACCTCAAAACCAACCACCATAACAAAAAAATTTTATTTGCAATTGTATGCAAGCTCTCAGGAAGAAAAATCAAATAAATTATTTCGCGTGCAATTTCGTTCATTGCAAGAACACATTTTCCTCCATAAAGAGCCCGTTTGGAAAGAATAACTCGCATTTTGCAATTGTTTCCTCGTTTGTGTCAACACGATATAGAAAAGGTCAGTCGTGCACATTAATTAACCTATTTTTGTCAAAAAGTACGTCAACACGACAAGTACACACTTGTAATCTGTCTGTATGCTTGTCATATGTCGCACCAATTTCCATTCCCACCGTTCAAATGCTCTTACTTTTGACAAAATCTCATGGCATAAAAATATTACAGTTGAACCCTAATAGCGGACAACGCTTTTAAGCCGACACAAGCTCAAGTCTCAGTTGTTTTTTCATAAAAATACTAACATTATAACGTCTATTAAGCGAACGACACCTACTTTTAGCGGACACCTCAGAGCAGGTCACAATTAAACCACAAGGTTCATTCTATATTAAATTACTAGTCACGCATTATGCACTTTCGCGCGCTCCTTTCAATACTCTAAACAATTGTATGTAATTTTCCATCCGCCACACTGACGTTGCGTCATTTTTACTCAGTATTTTTAATGTGAAGAATTTTGGCAGGTAGCCGTTTCATCATTATATTATATCTTTTTAAAAGGTGTGAACAAGCAGCGAACTGGCACAGGTTTCGACGAGAGTGAACTTTCTGGTTAATCGTTATTAACCTGACGGCAGTTTTCGCGTTATTACATCAACAAAATCAACGTAAATTACTATAATATGCGTTTAAACTAGGTAAAATTCATTGCAGTTGAACCTCTATTGGGCGGACACTTTCGCGACCTCGCTGTTATGGCCGCTTAAATGGTGTGTCCGTTAAAAAGAAGACTGGAGTAGACATAGCAAGGGGCAATTTTTTGTTCGATTTAAATATCATTCAAACGGTATAAAATATAGGGCCTAAGAATAACTGTAATTACAAGTATTGACTACCAATATCCTCCAGTTTTTCTTAGTTCAGTAATTTGAAAAATCTGCAAAAGGTTCCTTTTCGAGTCTACTGCGATGACTTACTATATAACACATAACAAAGCGTCAATGCTAAGAATGACTGTCAATTAGTTAGAAATTGTTAACCTGTCCGTACTTTCTAAGAGGAATTTGAACAATGAATCAGTGAGTGGGTGTTTGCTTTGCAAGGGCTTCGAAGGCTCTTTGACGTCTTAAAGTTGGGACTGTCACAGAGCGTTTGGCAAAATTTACTTGGAGTAGAATGGTTGGGGAGGGGGGAGTCCTAAATATCTGCGAACAATTTTTTGTTCAAATTGTAATTATTATGCAAACGGTAATAAATATGAAGCCTTAGCTTAGCTATACTAAATATATACGTTTGCAATAATTGTAATTACAAACATTGACTTCCAATAGTCTGCAGTGTTTCTTAGTTCAGTACTTTGAAAAATATCGATCAGCAAACGTTCGCTTTCTAAAGTCCTCCGAAATAGTTTACAAATAAAACATTTGAGAGTGTCAAAGCTAAGAATGACTGTCGATTAGTTAAAAATTATTACGCGTCTCTTAGAGTCATTTGAAGAACGAATCAGTAAATGCATGTTCGTGAAATCCTTTATTATTTTTATTACGCTGTCTGTCCGCCTAAAAGAGGTTGATTTTTTCATTGGGACCTCCTATGAGGTGTCCGCTATAAAGCGAGGTGTTTGCCTATAGGGTTATGTTATTAGTATTTTACAAAAGAAACGATTCATTTGGGTCCGCTAAATTAAAAAGTTACGGCTATTAGGGGTTCGACTGTCTTATTGTTGTGCAAGGAAACTTCGTGAAAAAAAGTACACAATACTACACAACTCAAGGTCTGAAAAATTCTAGTACCCTGTACTGTCATCCAACGTCTACAGTATCTAACCGACATGCACATAACATATGATTTGAGTTGAATGCTTACATGCATCCAAGTACAGCACTCTCGTTACAGGAAAAATATTCAAATATTTTGTCACAAATCATCTCAAAATGTTACCACAACAACCTGTTTCATCGAAAAGGAACCTCAAAACCAACCACCATAACAAAAAAATTTTATTTGCAATTGTATGCAAGCTCTCAGGTTAAGAAAAATCAAATAAATTATTTCGCGTGCAATTTCGTTCATTGCAAGAACACATTTTCCTCCATAAAGAGCCCGTTTGGAAAGAATAACTCGCATTTTGCAATTGTTTCCTCGTTTGTGTCAACACGATATAGAAAAGGTCAGTCGTGCACATTAATTAACCTATTTTTGTCAAAAAGTACGTCAACACGACAAGTACACACTTGTAATCTGTCTGTATGCTTGTCATATGTCGCACCAATTTCCATTCCCACCGTTCAAATGCTCTTACTTTTGACAAAATCTCATGGCATAAAAATATTACAGTTGAACCCTAATAGCGGACAACCCTTTTAAGCCGACACAAGCTCAAGTCTCAGTTGTTTTTTCATAAAAATACTAACATTATAACGTCTATTAAGCGAACGACACCTACTTTTAGCGGACACCTCAGAGCAGGTCACAATTAAACCACAAGGTTCATTCTATATCAAATTACTAGTCACGCATTATGCACTTTCGCGCGCTCCTTTCAATACTTAAAACAATTGTATGTAATTTTCCATCCGCCACACTGACGTTGCGTCATTTTTACTCAGTATTTTTAATGTGAAGAATTTTGGCAGGTAGCCGTTTCATCATTATATTATATCTTTTTAAAAGGTGTGAACAAGCAGCGAACTGGCACAGGTTTCGACGAGAGTGAACTTTCTGGTTAATCGTTATTAACCTTACGGCAGTTTTCGCGTTATTACATCAACAAAATCAACGTAAATTACTATAATATGCGTTTAAACTAGGTAAAATTCGTTGCAGTTGAACCTCTATTGGGCGGACACTTTCGCGACCTCGCTGTTATGGCCGCTTAAATGGTGTGTCCGTTAAAAAGAAGACTGGAGAAGACATAGCAAGGGGCAATTTTTTGTTCGATTTAAATATCATTCAAACGGTATAAAATATAGGGCCTAAGAATAACTGTAATTACAAGTATTGACTACCAATATCCTCCAGTTTTTCTTAGTTCAGTAATTTGAAAAATCTGCAAATGGTTCCTTTTCGAGTCTACTGCGATGACTTACAATATAACACATAACAAAGCGTCAATGCTAAGAATGACTGTCAATTAGTTAGAAATTGTTAACCTGTCCGTACTTTCTAAGAGGAATTTGAACAATGAATCAGTGAGTGGGTGTTTGCTTTGCAAGGGATTCGAAGGCTCTTTGACGTCTTAAAGTTGGGACTGTCACAGAGCGTTTGGCAAAATTTACTTGGAGTAGAATGGTTGGAGAGGGGGGGAGTCCTAAATATCTGCGAACAATTTTTTGTTCAAATTGTAATTATTATGCAAACGGTAATAAATATGAAGCCTTAGCTTAGCTATGCTAAATATATACGTTTGCAATAATTGTAATTACAAACATTGACTTCCAATAGTCTGCAGTGTTTCTTAGTTCAGTACTTTGAAAAATATCGATCAGCAAACGTTCGCTTTCTAAAGTCCTCCGCAATAGTTTACAAATAAAACATTTGAGAGTGTCAAAGCTAAGAATGACTGTCGATTAGTTAAAAATTATTACGCGTCTCTTAGAGTCATTTGAGGAACGAATCAGTAAATGCATGTTCGTGAAATCCTTTATTATTTTTATTACGCTGTCTGTCCGCCTAAAAGAGGTTGATTTTTTCATTGGGACCTCCTATGAGGTGTCCGCTATAAAGCGAGGTGTCTGCCTATAGGGTTATGTTATTAGTATTTTACAAAAGAAACGATTCATTTGGGTCCGCTAAATTAAAAAGTTACGGCTATTAGGGGTTCGACTGTCTTATTGTTGTGCAAGGAAATTTCGTGAAAAAAAGTACACAATACTACACAACTCAAGGTCTGAAAAATTCTAGTACCCTGTACTGTCATTCAACGTCTACAGTATCTAACCGACATGCACTAACATATAATTTGAGTAGAATGCTTGCATGCATCCAAGTACAGCACTCTCGTTACAGGAAAAATATTCAAATATTTTGTCACAAATCATCTCAAAATGTTACCACAACAACCTGTTTCATCGAAAAGGAACCTCAAAACCAACCACCATAACAAAAAAATTTTATTTGCAATTGTATGCAAGCTCTCAGGAAGAAAAATCAAATAAATTATTTCGCGTGCAATTTCGTTCATTGCAAGAACACATTTTCCTCCATAAAGAGCCCGTTTGGAAAGAATAACTCGCATTTTGCAATTGTTTCCTCGTTTGTGTCAACACGATATAGAAAAGGTCAGTCGTGCACATTAATTAACCTATTTTTGTCAAAAAGTACGTCAACACGACAAGTACACACTTGTAATCTGTCTGTATGCTTGTCATATGTCGCACCAATTTCCATTCCCACCGTTCAAATGCTCTTACTTTTGACAAAATCTCATGGCATAAAAATATTACAGTTGAACCCTAATAGCGGACAACCCTTTTAAGCCGACACAAGCTCAAGTCTCAGTTGTTTTTTCATAAAAATACTAACATTATAACGTCTATTAAGCGAACGACACCTACTTTTAGCGGACACCTCAGAGCAGGTCACAATTAAACCACAAGGTTCATTCTATATTAAATTACTAGTCACGCATTATGCACTTTCGCGCGCTCCTTTCAATACTTAAAACAATTGTATGTAATTTTCCATCCGCCACACTGACGTTAGTCATTTTTACTCAGTATTTTTAATGTGAAGAATTTTGGCAGGTAGCCGTTTCATCATTATATTATATCTTTTTAAAAGGTGTGAACAAGCAGCGAACTGGCACAGGTTTCGACGAGAGTGAACTTTCTGGTTAATCGTTATTAACCTTACGGCAGTTTTCGCGTTATTACATCAACAAAATCAACGTAAATTACTATAATATGCGTTTAAACTAGGTAAAATTCATTGCAGTTGAACCTCTATTGGGCGGACACTTTCGCGACCTCGCTGTCATGGCCGCTTAAATGGTGTGTCCGTTAAAAAGAAGACTGGAGAAGACATAGCAAGGGGCAATTTTTTGTTCGATTTAAATATCATTCAAACGGTATAAAATATAGGGCCTAAGAATAACTGTAATTACAAGTATTGACTACCAATATCCTCCAGTTTTTCTTAGTTCAGTAATTTGAAAAATCTGCAAATGGTTCCTTTTCGAGTCTACTGCGATGACTTACAATATAACACATAACAAAGCGTCAATGCTAAGAATGACTGTCAATTAGTTAGAAATTGTTAACCTGTCCGTACTTTCTAAGAGGAATTTGAACAATGAATCAGTGAGTGGGTGTTTGCTTTGCAAGGGATTCGAAGGCTCTTTGACGTCTTAAAGTTGGGACTGTCACAGAGCGTTTGGCAAAATTTACTTGGAGTAGAATGGTTGGGGAGGGGGGGAGTCCTAAATATCTGCGAACAATTTTTTGTTCAAATTGTAATTATTATGCAAACGGTAATAAATATGAAGCCTTAGCTTAGCTATGCTAAATATATACGTTTGCAATAATTGTAATTACAAACATTGACTTCCAATAGTCTGCAGTGTTTCTTAGTTCAGTACTTTGAAAAATATCGATCAGCAAACGTTCGCTTTCTAAAGTCCTCCGCAATAGTTTACAAATAAAACATTTGAGAGTGTCAAAGCTAAGAATGACTGTCGATTAGTTAAGACTGTCGATTAGCTAAGAATGACTGTAGATTTGAGGAACGAATCAGTAAATGCATGTTCGTGAAATCCTTTATTATTTTTATTACGTTGTCTGTCCGCCTAAAAGAGGTTGATTTTTTCATTGGGACCTCCTATGAGGTGTCCACTATAAAGCGAGGTGTCTTCCTATAGGGTTATGTTATCAGTATTTTACAAAAGAAACGATTCATTTGGGTCCGCTAAATTAAAAAGTTACGGCTATTAGGGGTTCGACTGTCTTATTGTTGTGCAAGGAAACTTCGTGAAAAAAAGTACACAATACTACACAACTCAAGGTCTGAAAAATTCTAGTACCCTGTACTGTCATCCAACGTCTACAGTATCTAACCGACATGCACATAACATATAATTTGAGTTGAATGCTTACATGCATCCAAGTACAGCACTCTCGTTACAGGAAAAATATTCAAATATTTTGTCACAAATCATCTCAAAATGTTACCACAACAACCTGTTTCATCGAAAAGGAACCTCAAAACCAACCACCATAACAAAAAAATTTTATTTGCAATTGTATGCAAGCTCTCAGGAAGAAAAATCAAATAAATTATTTCGCGTGCAATTTCGTTCATTGCAAGAACACATTTTCCTCCATAAAGAGCCCGTTTGGAAAGAATAACTCGCATTTTGCAATTGTTTCCTCGTTTGTGTCAACACGATATAGAAAAGGTCAGTCGTGCACATTAATTAACCTATTTTTGTCAAAAAGTACGTCAACACGACAAGTACACACTTGTAATCTGTCTGTATGCTTGTCATATGTCGCACCAATTTCCATTCCCACCGTTCAAATGCTCTTACTTTTGACAAAATCTCATGGCATAAAAATATTACAGTTGAACCCTAATAGCGGACACCCCTTTTAAGCCGACACAAGCTCAAGTCTCAGTTGTTTTTTCATAAAAATACTAACATTATAACGTCTATTAAGCGAACGACATCTTTTTTTAGCGGACACCTCAGAGGAGGTCACAATTAAACCACAAGGTTCATTCTATATTAAATTACTAGTCACGCATTATGCACTTTCGCGCGCTCCTTTCAATACTCTAAACAATTGTATGTAATTTTCCATCCGCCACACTGACGTTGCGTCATTTTTACTCAGTATTTTTAATGTGAAGAATTTTGGCAGGTAGCCGTTTCATCATTATATTATATCTTTTTAAAAGGTGTGAACAAGCGGCGAACTGGCACAGGTTTCGACGAGAGTGAACTTTCTGGTTAATCGTTATTAACCTGGCGGCAGTGTTCGCGTTATTACATCAACAAAATCAACGTAAATTACTATAATATTCGTTTAAACTAGGTAAAATTCATTGCAGTTAAACCTCTATTGGGCGGACACTTTCGCGACCTCGCTGTTATGGCCGCTTAAATGGCGTGTCCGTTAAAAAGAAGACTGGAGAAGACATAGCAAGGGGCAATTTTTTGTTCGATTTAAATATCATTCAAACGGTATAAAATATAGGGCCTAAGAATAACTGTAATTACAAGTATTGACTACCAATATTCTGCAGTTTTTCTTAGTTCAGTAATTTGAAAAATCTTCAAATGGTTCCTTTTCGATCGAGTCTACTGCGATGACTTACAATATAACACATAACAAAGCGTCAATGCTAAGAATGACTGTCAATTAGTTAGAAATTGTTAACCTGTCCGTACTTTTTAAGAGGAATTTGAACAATAAATCAGTGAGTGGGTGTTTGCTTTGCAAGGGATTCGAAGGCTCTTTGACGTCTTAAAGTTGGGACTGTCACAGAGCGTTTGGCAAAATTTACTTGGAGTAGAATGGTTGGGGGGGGGGGGGAGTCCTAAATATCTGCGAACAATTTTTTGTTCAATTTGTAATTATTATGCAAACGGTAATACATATGAAGCCTTAGCTTAGCTATACTAAATATCTACGTTTGCAATAATTGTAATTACAAATATTGACTTCCAATAGTCTGCAGTGTTTCTTAGTTCAGTACTTTGAAAAATATCGATCAGCAAACGTTCGCTTTCTAAAGTCCTCCGCAATAGTTTACAAATAAAACATTTGAGAGTGTCAAAGCTAAGAATGCTTGTCGATTAGTTAAAAATTATTTCGCGTCTCTCAGAGTCATTTGAAGAACGAATCAGTAAATGTATGTAAATGCATGTTCGTGAAATTCTTTATTATTATCTATTTTTATTACGCTGTCTTTCCGCCTAAAAGAGGTTAATTTTTTCATTGGGACCTCCTATGAGGTGTCCGCTATAAAGCGAGGTGTCTGCCTATAGGGTTATGTTATCAGTACTTTATAAAAGAAACGATTCATTTGGGTCCGCTAAATTAACAAGTTGCGGCTATTAGGGGTTCGACTGTATTATTGTTGTGCAAGGAAATTTCGTCAAAAAAAGGGACATTTTAATGGTGAGAAAGAAATTAAGTTTCTGAAAAGTGCAAGCACTGCCTCCTAAATCTATTTTTGGGACGTAAGAGAATCAGGCATATCAACAGTGTGTACTTGTCGTGTTGACGTATACTTTTCGTTAAAAATAGATCTTCTTGAATATGTGGTTGAAGCGGTGAAGATTGTTGTAAGTGTTTTGTTTGCAGTACACGCAAGAGTTGACCCTATAACGAACGAGGAATTTTTAATACTACACAACTCAAGGCCTGAAAATTTCTAGTACACTGTACGGTCATCCAAAGTCCACAGTATCTAACCGACATAACATATAATTTGAGTTGAATGCTTAATATATACATCCAAATACAGCACTCTCTTTAGAGGAAAATTATTTAAATATTTTGTCACAAATCATCTCAAAATGTTACCACAACAACCTGTTTCATCGAAAAGGAACCTCAAAACTAACCACCATAACAAAAACTTTTTATTTGCATTTGTATGTGAGCTCTCAGGAAGAAAAATCAAATAAATTATTTCGCGTGCAAAATTCCGGCTGCTGGAAAACAGGCTTTCGTTAATCTTTTTGTCTGTTCTTGTATTCGTTCATTGCAAGAACACATTTTTCCTTCATAAAGAGCCCGTTTGGAAAGAATAGCTCGCATTTTGTAATTTTTTCCTCGTTTGTGTCAACACGATATAGAAAAGGTCAATCGTGCACATTAATTAACCTATTTTTGTCGAAAAGTACGTCAACACGACAAGTACACACTTGTAAAATACAAAACAACGGTAACTCCGAAAATAAACATTTTAATAATCTAGATTTCGACTAAGTTTCAGCCATCATCAGGAATGATGCTAGGTTACATTTCACAAGTATATATAGAAGATTAATAATTAGGTAATATGATATATATGTACATATTGATAAGAGATTATATATATTATAGAGTTAGTTGAATATTAGAGGCCTTAGTTCCATGATTGAGTTCAGGTTTAAAACGTCGAAGGGCAGGACCAGTGATCAGATCTGTCTATAATTTTGGAGTTGTTAAATATAAATTCTGGTAGTATACATGTTTGAGGGCCTGTTCAAACGGATGCAACATTGTTAGACCAACATCATCAAACACTTTTCAAATAGTGCTTTGTGCTATATCAATCTCAGCTATTTTAAGGTAAAAGTTCTCAACAACAATACATTGCCTGCGAATGTCAAACAATATGCTAAGGAAGCGCTTTATTAAGGCGCTTCAACATTGTTGCGCGTTGTTGGCCCAGCAATGTTGCATTCGTTTGAACAGGCCTTGAGATAGATTCGTTTGGTCATCAGGATACAGTTCTAAAATGGATTTGATATGCTGGAAAAGTTCACATGATGAGATGTATTCAAAGATTTAAGATATACTGTCCCGTGCGTGCTCTTTAATTCTGGTGTAAAGGCAACTAATAGCGGCGCCAGCGCGATAAGTGAGGGGGAGATATTCATATATTCGTGTTCTGCACAATTAATTTCTTTTGAAATCGAATCGACTTCAAAAGCAATTAATTTCTTCTGCACAATTCTTCTGCACAATTCTTCTGCACAATTCTTCAAAGCAATTAATTTCTTCTGCACAATTAATTTCTTGTCGAAATCGAGTCGACTTCAAAAGAAATTAATTGTGCAGAACACGAATATATGAATATGTCCCCTTCACTTATCGCGCTGGCGCCGCTACTGAAAGCAACGATCAGTTTTACCGATGTATCTACTTTTACATCCAGGACAGGTAAACTCGTAAACTACAGAGCTGTGATATTTAGTTGGGGTTTTATCTTTGCATGAAAGGATCGAGTTTCTGTTGGTGGTTTTCCAGTTAATTATGTAGTTGCATTTGAGTTTTAGTAGAGGGGTTATTCTATGTATAAATGAGCGGGTAAGTCGGGTTCCATATTTTCCAAGGTAGGGTAAAGGTATCCAAATTTTCGGATCATTGTTGTTTGTACCCACATGCGAGTTATATCTACTTGAGTTTCGTGATCAATAGGTGTTTGTACGGGTGGTTGGAGTTGTTCGATTAGTTTCAATGACAATTTACGAGGGAAACCATTCCAGGACATGGAATCCATCATTACATCTTTTTACTCTGGATTTCAGTTTGCTTTTGAAAAATCACTTCGAATGTTCGTTTGTAAGTTGAGAATGTTCGTTGCAAAGTTCCAATGTTTGTTTTGAAGTTTGTTCCGAGTATTTACGATGATTGAACAATGAGCAATTTGATTAGCTGACTTATTATGGCAGCCAATCAGAACTTGCAAAGCTGGCTCATCGTAAATTGTCGGAACGAACTTCAAAACAAACATTGAAACTTTGCAACGAACATTCCGAACTTACAAACGAACATTCGAAGTGATTTGTCAAAAGCGAACTGATATCGAGAGTAAAAGGTGTGAACAAGTAGCGAACTGCATTACACTTGTGTAGCGGACAGGTTTTGACGAGAGTGAACCTTCTGGTTAATCGTTTTAACCTGACGGCAATGTTCGCGTTATTACAACAACATAATCAACGTAAATTAGTATAATACGCGTTTAAACTAGATGAACCTCTATTGGGCGGACACTTTCGCGACCTCGCTGATATGGCCGCTTAAATGGTGTGTCCGTTAAAAAGAAGACTGGAGAAGACATAGCAAGGGGCAATTTTTTGTTCGATTTAAATATCATTCAAACGGTATAAATATTGGGCCTAAGAATAACTGTAATTACAAGTATTGACTACCAATATTCTGCAGTTTTTCTTAGTCAGTAATTTGAAAAATCTGCAAACGGTTTCTTTTCGAGTCTACTGCGATGACTTACAATATAACACATAACAAAGCGTCAATGCTAAGAATGACTGTCAATTAGTTAGAAATTGTTAACCGTGCTTTCTCAGAGGAATTTGAACAACGAATCAGTGAGTGCGTGTTTGCTTTGCAAGGGATTCGAAGGCTCTTTAACCTCTTAAAGTTGGGACCGTCACAGAGCGTTTGGCAAAATTTACCTGGAGTAGAATGATGGGGTGGAGGAGTCCTAAATATCTGCAAAGTAACAAATTTTTGTCCAATTTGTAATTATTATGCAAACGGTAATAAATATGAAGCCTTAGCTTAGCTATACTAAATATATACGTTTGCAATAATTGCAATTACAAATATTGACTTCCAATAGTCTGCAGAGTTTCTTAGTTCAGTACTTTGAAAAATATCGATCAGCAAACGTTCGCTTTCTAAAGTCCTCCGCAATAGTTTACAAATAAAACATTTGAAAGTGTCAAAGCTAAGAATGACTGTCGATTAGTTAAAAATTATTACGCGTCTCTCAGAGTCATTTGAAGAACGAATCAGTAAATGCATGTTCTTGAAATTCTTTATTATTATCTATTTTTATTACGCTGTCTGTCCGCCTAAAAGAGGTTGATTTTTTCATTGGGACCTCCTATGAGGTGTCCGCTATAAAGCGAGGTGTCTGCCTATAGGGTTATGTTATCAGTATTTTATAAAAGAAACGATTCATTTGGGTCCGCTGAATTAAAAAGTGATTAGGGGTTCGACTGTATTATTCTTGTGCAAGGAAATTTTGTCAAAAATAAGGACATTTTAACGGTGAGAAAGAAATTAAGTTTCTGAACAGTGGAAGCACTGCCTCCTAATTCTATTTTGGGAACTATTTTTGAGAACATCCGAACTTCACAGTATGTAACCGATTTAACATAAAATCCTATTTGTCACTGCTCACATGCAATTACAGCACGGTTGTTATAGAAGACATTAAAGGCAAACAATTACAATTTCCACAATTACAATAATTTTTTTATCATGCATGATATGCGAAAATTACAAAAAACTCAAACCATGTTAATTGGATCAAATGTTTTACTGTAAGAAAATTTAAATATTTTGCCACAAAAGACCTGAAAAACTCACCACTAAAGATTGTGTCATCCAAGAGGATGTAACGATACCTTATATTCTACATTGATTAACGATATTTTACACAGGTATTCATTGTTATAGGATCATCTAGAATCTCTAAGGTCTCTAAATGAATTATTTCTCCCTTCATGTCAATGGTTGACTGTCTAATATTTTTAGTGGACAAGAGTATCGCACACTGGCGTTTTTGAGGAACCACAAGGTAGCGCGAGTGTATAGCCTGGAGTGTTTTTATGATAATAGTCACTGAATTAGTTGTCACTTTTCCTATTAGGCTATCTTATAAACTTGTGTGGCTTTCACTGGCAACACAAGCATAAGTAAGAAAACATAGCATTAATGTTAACCCAAAGATTTCGAAGACAAAGGAGGAAGAATTTTCCTTTGCATATATCTTTGTTCTATATTGGCTTTTTTGGTTTTATCGATGCTTGCGCACACTTCACTGCATATTTTTGTTTTATCTTAGCTGGCACCTATATTTATGTCTCCAGTGAAAATCAGGCTTTATAGCTTTATTTATGAAATCGTCATATGGAACACTTAACTACCAGAAAAAAATAATGAGCCTTTTAGCGAAGACGATGTAGGAGTAAATTTATATAAATAAATGTTTTTTACTAGGCAGAATTCTGCGCGCGGAATGGAAAATTGAGTTCTGAGGCAGAAATTTCATCCTGCACGCGAAATTCAGCCTAGTGTAAAACAGGCTTTAGTTAGCGTGTTTTGTATAGGTTCTTTGCAAGGACACGTTTTCCACTATAAAGTGCCCGTTTGGAAAGAATAGCTAAGATTTTTTCCCCGTTTGTGTCAATACCAGTCAGGCACATTTCCGTAAGCGCGAACACAACCAGATATCTTGCTTTGCTTTACCGCACATTTCGGATGTTTCGGGAAACCGTACAATATAATATAACGCAATCTCATGCAATACGTTCACGTGCAATATGTAATACGTAAGAGTCTACGCCTACATCACGCCCCATGTCCTGCACTATAAAAAGAATACTGTATCAGTTCGCATTTTAAGTCTGAAGCAAAAGGCGTAGACAGAAGAGTTTGGACAGAAGATCATTAAAGCAAGATCAAATAAAGAGGTATGTCTGAATTTCAGATTGTTCGGTTCTATTTGAGGCTGATATTTACAGATATATACACAAATGCTATAACTTTGTTTATTCACAATCTTTGTTTTTCTTTGGGGGGGGGGGGGGGGGGTGAAGTGCTCCCTACGATAATTTTCAGATCATATATAGAGTCACATTATGTTATTATTAGCAAATTTTGAGAGCTGCATGTCAAAGAAGATCTTAACCTCTTGGACAGGTTAATGTTTGGGGGTCTTACGTAACTCGTTTAAGATTGCTTGCTTGTAACATGGGATATCCGATCTGCAAAGCGCTTTAGAGCTGGCGGGCATATTAATATATAAACTTCGCTGCGTTACGGGTGAAGTAAGTCTACGAGTCTGTGATGACATGAATAACTATAGGTAATCATGCAATGCCGAGTACAATTTGTGATTAAGATGTTTGGAAATTTTGCCAAATTTGGACGGGCCGCTTATTTGTTTGTCCAATAATTTTGTCAAGTTATAATAATAATGCTATGTAATAATTCGTGTAATGTCGGACTACCTAACCCCCGCCACCATTTCTCGCTAGACTAAAAAGGAATTTAACAATTAATAAGTTTCATTTTAATAGTAGTTCTTCAGTGAGAAGACATTCAATAAGCTACTACTGCGCATCCAATTACATGACGCCATTCTGCGTCGTTAAGAAACGCAATTGGGTAGTGACATGTGGTCTACTGGTTGGGAATGCTTTCATTAAAAAGTGCACGGAAGCACATTAAAATTCACATGTCAAAGCATTTAACGGTTCACTGTTGAAAATAGAATTACAAAAAAAACTGTGATAGTAGTGTAATACGTATTTTAATTGTGCATAAGACAAGGGCAAAACGCATTAAAACGAGGACGTTTTTTTATTAAGCATAAAAAAAAACTAATTGTCTTTGGAGCAGCACTTGATATATTGAAATAGCGACCGAACACATGATTTCTTTGATGTGCATATCGGATATTCTAATAATGCAGAACGCATCATTTGGGCGCAGATTAGCTTATGTAGCTAGTTTTTTTTTCTATAGATTTGAATCCAACAAGATGATTTTTATTGTCGCTCTATTGGCTTGCATTGTGGTAAGAAAACGTAACACATATGTAATTTGAGACTTTGCATGGTGAATTATATTATTTTATATAAGAAATTTGTGGAACACCATGTAATTAAATTGATTTTATTGAAAATATCTAAGCTTTCGGCCCATTTGACTCAGGCCATCATCAGAGATAAATTACAACCGTGTAATTTAAAACCGTGTTTTAACCGTTGTAATTTATCTCTGATGATGGCCTGAGTCAAATGGGCCGAAAGCTTAGATATTTTCAATAAAATCAATTTAATTACATGGTGTTCCACAAATTTCTTATATAAAATAAAACGTAACACATTTTTAATAATGAATAGAACAATCTTTAGTTGTTTGGTCAGTGCTTAGAAGTACTTGACTTTCGCGTGTTAATCAAAAGAACATCAGCAATTTAAAAGACATCGGAAAGACATCACTGCTTGATGATTGACTTAAAAGCCGATTATTGGCAGCAAAAATACAGCACAATTTTTTGAAAACTGTATCGAGCCACGTTAATTAAGCGAGCGGAAAAGGACGCCCAAGCATGCCTTCAAGTTGAATCTCGTATTGCCGAGTTTCAGCAAATACGCTAAGGCTTGCCGTTTAGATGTTTTTAAACATAGTATAAAAATAATTATATTGTTTTTGAATAGCAAACTACATCCCAAAAGGTATTGTTAATTAAAATTTAATTAAATCAAAATTAGTTTAATTAAAGTTGTTTGTACATGATATACTGGCCAGATGTAGTGCGGCCACTGAATTTATAAGGATAGAAATTAATGGTCCGCCAAGCGCATTTAAAAATCACTTGTCATTATACTTATATAAGGTGCCACCGTTTCGCTGAAAATTATTGATAAACGTTCATTAACCAATCACAACACGAGAAAAATTATCTTTGCCCAGGCTAATACTATCCCTCACCAACACTTAGACATTGTTCTAGGAAAGAAATTGCCACTTTGTGTTATATATACTTCTTTAGCTATAGTGGAGCTGTCTGCGATATATGCAATTCAGTGGAGATTAATCGCTAAAGGTTAAGGTGAACTTCTAACTCCCGAATACGTTCTTTCTATATTTATGCAGGTGGAAGGCAGTGCCTTAGATATCTCTCTGCGATGCAACAAAGTTGTAAGTATTTGTGTTAGTGGTAGTGATGGACATCAATAACTTTGTATAATGCGAATATTTTCTCCAATTTCTTAGGAATTTTTGATAACTTATAAGGACACACACAGTTAGAATTTTCTTGCTATTTTCTGGTAATCGTAATTCTTCACATTCCAGGTTTCTTTTCTGATGTCAAAAAGATGGTCCGAAACAATATTGATGATATTCTTCTTTCATTTAGTTTCATAAGCTGAATAATGATCGTGTAGCGGTAACGCAGACAGCCGTTAAGATCACTCTACAAGATGCTCAAGTTCCTGACAATGCGGATGAAGTGGTTGTTTTCACGTTTGTCAGAACTGGTTATCTTACAGTAACAGGCGACAATTATGTTGTTGTCGATTTACTAGATGTTCAGGATAGTGTTACTGATACAAAGAGGCTTTACTACAAAACTCACAACCAGTCAGCATGGTCCTACAATTCTGAAAACATGGTATTTCCCCTCGAGTCCGGTGTTTCCAGTGCTGTTCAAGCAAAACTCGATGGTTACATCGGCTCAAACTTCGGCGCGTATGTTCAAGTTACTGGATACTACACCACAAATTGTGAACTTACATCTTAACTTTCATCCCAAGTAATACGTAACTTTAAGTAATCTAATGCATGAGCCCAAATATGAATGTTGTGTTTGTGAATCGTAGGGTCTAATGAATGCTTGCTTTTAGTAGACTGAGAGAAATAAATTTTCTACAAAATTAATGTCGTTTTTGTTTAATTCGGCGATGGATTTGCTGGTGGCTCATTCGTGGGGTTCAGTAGGGCAGATGTGTGAACAAAGTGTTCAGGTACTTTCTTATTTTATTGCTTCGTTCTTAAACTTGCCCTACAATTCATGATTTTAGGGTCAGGTTTAGGGTTAGGGTTAGTTCAAAATTACTCATATGAGTAAATTTGGAGGCGTTTATATGTTATAGTAAATTCAGAAGTAGAGCTCATGCTGTTCTATTTTAAATGTACAGTAAATTTAGAAGGACCATTTCGGGCCCCCGAAAGGGGCCAAAATTGTGACCCCGCAACGGCCCTTTTTTAATGGGCCCTTTTTGGCCCGTTTTAAACATAGCCAAATTCAACCCTTATAAATAGGAGCCAAATCAGTCCCCAAAGAGGGGCGAAAATGTGACCCTGAAATGGCCCCTTTTTAATGGCACTGTATTTGGCCCCTTATAACTCGGCCAAATTTACCCGTATATTAGGTCTGTTTTGGAACTATGGAAAACACCATGTATTAGCTTTGTTTTACATTATGAAAAGGTCTCTTTTGGTCCCTTTAAAAGAGGTACTATACTTAAGACTAATTTGAAAGGACAGTTTTGGCATATTGTAAATAGTACGTCCGATATACCGAATATATAGCTATTATTACACGCTACATTATGCATATTATATGCTTTAATCAACTTGCAAACTGCAAACCAGTCAATATAAATATGGAAACAACAACTAAAAGGCATACTTTATATTATTAAAACATGAGGAATATATATATTATTTACACCCATTTATATACCAGTACAATGTCTTACTTTCATATTTGATATAGCCCTACCAATACCATGCTTTTCACTGAAGCCAGATATTTGACAGGCATTATGCCCATACGAAACATGTCCAAAAATAGAGTTCTACTTGTTCGTGTTTGTTTGTTTGTTATTTACTTGCAAATACAATACATACCTAATGAGGCCGCCAAATCATCAGTAACTTTCTTCTTTGGGATTTCTGCATACAATGTTTCTTTCAGTTGACCCAAACACTGCAATATGTCTCATGTATACAAATCACCAGTTGGCGGTCATGCTTACCACATCATGGAAAGGCTCTATATTCTGTAATAAAATTGGACATTTAAAAAATATTAACAATTACATGCCAGTTTTGACTTCTACAGTAACACACATACATATTAAACACAAGCCCATTAATATGTTACTTTAACGAGTATACCCACTAGAAATCTTTCACTGACAAGTAAAATGGTCAGGCATTAGACAGAGTAAAATACCTAGCATGGCACATGCATTGCCATACATACATATTTCGAGTTGAAATATATTATTGCAACTTACTGAGACGAGTAGGATAAAATAGCAAGGTTTATATTTTATATTAACAGATTGCTTGGTTAACAGTTTGACAAGTAACACTTTTTCATTGACAAGTAGAATTGTCTAGTGTTGGCAAATTGACATTATAAAAATCCAGCATAAGGCAATAAGTGTAGAAAAATACAATATACTTAGGTATTTAGATTTATTGTCACACACAAAATGCTCTGCTTCTAAAACTATAGTAAACTAACTAAGTGGGAATCAGGAAAAGTTTATATCAAACATTTGTGTTTTCCTTACAATAATCAATATCAAATTGAATCACTTAAGCACATTCAGAGGACCCACTATTTATTATTAATCACAAGTTATGCTTATTCCTCTCCTGGGTTTTCTCAGAGGGGTGTGCAAAAATATTCCACCAGTATGCCTGCAAATTACTATTTAAATGAGCTCCATAAACCCAGTTGACTCCCATGTTAGGGGCATTTTAAGCAGAGCAATTATAGAATACCCTGCCAAGTGTGCATCATTCTTGCTTCATAACGAGATTCGTAACTTTCCCTAAATGGCTATACTTTGAAAGGGGCTTTATTTATTTATTTATTTAACTTCGCTATTGCTATGCATCAATGCATAAATAACCGGATCATCACAACAGTACAGAAACCAATTACTGTGGGCCCTAATGATTTTGTTATTTTGTTGCTAACTTGTGGCCAGATCATGTAGCCACACAGACAGTAGCCACATAGCCATGTCTCTTGTCATGGTATTCTATAATTGTACCCAGCTGATTCATCATTTCAACTGATAAATTTTTTAACTGAAGTTACAAAACCTTGCTACAATGTAAATAGCTAACAACTTTTTAACTGCATCAATCTTACAATCAATCAGTTTCAATAATAATGACAGAGTTTAAGTGCTAATGTTCCTGCATCTCAATACTAGTAAATCAGTTTCCTGAATGTCGCATTAAATTCCCTCTGATTAGTTGAACAATCTGTTATTTAGGCTGGCTTCGAATCTTTTAATGTGGCCATTGGCCAATATGGCCACATTACATGATCACTGATCACAACTGGCCTCAAAGCAAGATGACGTTTTAACAGTTAAATCCCCATACAGATCTGCTGCTCGTATTGTATCTATTACTTATATATTTGTACGATTAATGGTAACCACCTTGTCCACACTAACTTCCATATTCTCTGTTTCTCTCATTCTGTTACATCGAAGAAATGCTTTATATGCAGGCGTTATGAAATTTCAACAACTACTCTACTTACTACAAAAGGCCGGAAAATACAGTTTTCGACGATTCGCATTCTCGAAAATTTTATTGCAAACTCAAAATATATATAGCATGAAACTTAAATTTTTAAGCCATTTGATCAGTTGGCGAGCTTGTTTGTAGATCATCGACTGGCACTTGGAGGAGTGGTTCACATCCCATAAAATTAGATGGTGACTCAAACTCATCTAAATAATCATGTAGGGCAGTAGATTCCTCATCTGTGTTCAATAATGGTTCTAGTGAATGTATATAAACTGATCCTTGTCCAGACAGCCTAAATAAGGTTACAATCTACGACAACTCCTGGAGCCAGATTTGGTTTCATCAGTTTTCCATAAGATGCCCAAACTACCCTCAAAATCAGGGCCAATCCATAATTGAACCCTCGAACTTTGATATTACTAACTTCGGTAATTTTTCTGTTTTAAATCCAGCGCATTCCTAAATTTCTGGTGCGTTTTTACTTAGTTCAAATTCAGTTCTCATTTTCATGCGTTTTTCATGCAGTTTTAATTCAACACTTAACTGCTCCTCTTGCGCTTCAAGATGCTCAGAACGTTCCTTTTTCACAAGCCAACTTTCTAACTATCTATCCCGGAGGTGCCACGTGTCTTGAATGTTCGCCTCCAAAACAGTAGTCCTCAACAAATCACATTTATGTAAGTTTGTTTAATAAAAATACAAAAAATACTAAATCACAATATAGCTGTCTCTCATGCACTGTCACAATGACGCACACACACTCACTAACTCACTCACCCTCATCTCGTTACTTGTATCCCTCCCTAAATGTTATATGATATCCTCGTCACGTAATTATTTTTAAAAGTGTCCTTATCTTTCCGTCAGTTCCCAGCAACAACATTAACACTACCAGAAACTCAACACGCCTAAGATAATACCGGATATTCAAGCTAGTAAATTTCGCTTCGCCGGTTTGAATTGTTTTGAGATTTTAATGTCTCGCCGCTCACAATCACATACAGAAAGGTTCAAACGCCTCTTTGAATCATAAATATTGAACGTGTTCACTCATTTAAAAACTGTTAAAACGCTCTACTCCTCACTAGCCACGAATTTCTGTTATTTTGAATGCATACCACGTCATGTTATGCGATTAAAAAACGCGAACCTTTTATTTCTCTTAAAGATCATAAGGAAAATTTCGAAAACAACCCAAAATGCCCGCTCATCAAGCCAGCAAAAAGCGATTCCGGAAAAATTAGTAAATCAATCTAGAACAAAATAAACACAGATCTTTGGCCAATTTAAACGTAAATAAATGGAGAAACACGCAAAACGTTATAGAAAGTTTTGGCAACATCGAGGAAAAGGCTGAGCATTCTTTCTTTTCGTTTAACGTATTCGATTTTTACCCGTCAATTTCTGAAAATTTACTGGACCAAGCATTAATTATCTTGGGTCTCCAATTTGGCTGACATATGACACTTATATCTTAAAAACGCCAGAAAACCACTCCCTTTCCATCACAGAAAATCATAGGTCAAAAAACAATAGCAATTTGTTTGATGTTACGATTGGTAACCATGACGGGGCAGAAACTTGCGAACTGGTAGGTCTTTTCATCCTAAATCATCTAGGGAAAAAGTTTGCCAAGAAAAATATCTGCTTGTATAGGGACGACGGTTTGGCAATTATTAAAAACAGATCAGCAGGTTTGGCAGACAAAACCAGAAAAGAGTTCCATAAGTTTTCGAGCAATTTGGCCTAAAGATAGCAGCGTAAGCCAATTTACACGTGGTAAACTCTCTAGGCGTATATTTCGACCTCACTGCCGGAAAACATACACCATGGCGAGAAATTGTGGACACGCATGCGCGTTAAGCTCTTATACTTAGACATATTTATAAACAAAATGGCAAACGCGTTTTGTATAGATTTATATAGGAGTTAGCAAGAGAATCACCTTATATCCTATTCCTCAAAAAAAAAACACGATGTCGCATGTGATATACTTAGGCATAGATGGTAACTTGCATCTAAAGCAAAATTTGTAATATAGCGATATAGTAACTTTATTCGGTTTTGCGGCATTTTGGTGCGATGCAGTGCGTAATAAAAACATATAGTGCAGCAGGCAAAAGATGTCAAACGGGTAGTAATAAATTCGATTTTCTTACCACATTGGTAAACCAATAATAGATGTTGCATCTCATTTGGCTTGCTCTTACATTATTTTTCAAGGTGTATTGTATTCCCAGTCTCTGCGATCAATCGCTAGTTCGGTATTTTAAATAATTCTAGCGCAATTTCAGTGTATTTTAGCAGTGAAATTTGATACTGCGTGTCTGAGCTTGGCCGAATCGCGAACATAAACAAACCAAATAGCCAGTTCTTCTTCCTCAAATAAGCCTCCATGTTGTTGTTGAAAGTGTCGAAGCCTCCGCTGTGGAGGAGCTATGTTACCAGGCCTTATGGTATCCAAGCAACGGACACCAAAATTATATTATTCATGAATATTGCTCGCGTATGGCTGAAATATAATAATGTTGATTGCGCGCTATATTTAGATTCGGATTCCGCGCAATAATATTAATCACAACAACAAACGCAACCTTTTATTTAAACATGTTTAGAAGTTAGATTGATTTTTATATGATGTAAAAGGCAAAATCGAACAGGCAAAATCGAAGATGACGGGGCTACTTCATGTATCCCACATGAAAACAACGCGTTTAGCTCCTCCTACTGATGTCCAAAATTTCTCGCCATGCAAACACTCTAACCGTCCAGCTATAAGGCAACTTCCAGCATCTATCAACAAGAGCATTTCAACACTGTCATCAGACAAACAAGTAGTCGACAATGCATCACAAACGTATCAAAACGCCCTAGGACATAGCAACTTCAGCCCAAGCTGGAATACATGCCACGTACACAGCAACCACGCCGGAACAGGCAACGCGCGCGACATCATTTGGTTTAATCCTCCATTCAGCAAAAACGTCAAGACAAACATTGCACGCAGTTTCCTCAAGCTTTCAGACACGCACTGTCCAGCAGGCCACAAGTAACACAAAATTTTCAATAGGAACACAGTTAAGGTAAGTTGCATGTGTAACGTTAAGTCAATTATCACTAGCCACAACACACGCATAGTTGGGAAAAGCTAACCACAAGACATTGGTTCATGAGTAAGGACATTTTACAAAACAGCCATTAATGCAAGCAACACACAGGACACAAAGCACTACGTTGGCATGACTTCAAACACATTTAAAAAGAGAAACAGGAATCATATTAAATCTTTAACACACAAAAAATGTTCAAACGAAACAGAACTTTCAAAACATGCTTGGCACTTAAAGCAAAACAAAACAGATTTCACCATAAAGTGATCTATAATAAAAAAGTCTATTTCTTACACAGGAGGATTTAAAAGATGTAATTTATGTTTGGACGAAAAACTTAGTAATCTGAAAGAAAAAACTCGAGGTAAAAACCATTTCATTACGCAAGTTGCAGCCTGCCTTGTACATTCCTTCGTTCTAGAACGTATGGTAAAATATTAACGCGCACTCGCACAAAAAAATATGAAACCAACTTCACTATACTGTTAACTGACATACAAGATTTGAAAAAAATTCTAATATTTCCGTTTTATTCACGTATATCTCGCGTATTAAGCACAGAGTAAGCCTAAAATAGATTATACACGAATCAAGCAATAGCGTCGTTTTTCGCGATTTTAAAGACTGTAAAAAGATGGAACCTAAAACTATTTAATAGTTATTTTAGGCTAAAACCCATCTTATAAAACTGAAGTATTTAGTCAACGATCTGGGTATATACATTACTGACTATATTTTTGTTGTGAAAAATCATGACACTTACCTGAATTGAACGATCTCGGCTAAAAAACCGATTTGATTTCAAACATTTGATATAAAGTGTGTACTTTTCTATTCGGGAGATGAGAACGGCCAGCCCAGCGATTGCTGGAAATCAGCTCACCTCTACAGGAAAATTTGAATGCAGGAATTGGCGGAATCTTCGTCTTTATCATGCGATCATTACGTTGTAAGCTTTAAAAAGTTTCTTGAATGTGTCCTGGTTTTGTTGATATGAAAAACTGTTACGATTTCAAAATGTAACGGTGTATTTTGGCTTCGAAATTGGGATTGTAAAACATGATGGCGATGGCGTCATTTTGGCTTCAGCCATTTGTAAGCTATGCGTGGTCCATATTATTTAGGTCAGAGCCTAGAGCCAATGCCAATCTCAACCTGCGAACAGGCATTGCCCTGGGTACGAGATTGCATTGTAGTTATAAAAGGAAAAAGCTCGAATAGGTACGACTACGAACACATTTACATTTTAGGCATAGTGGATCGTGAACGTCATAAGAATCTTCAGAAAATCCCAGTTTTAGTTTATTCGCGAGAATGTTCCAAACATGAGTTGTTCGTATGAAGAAGGAACGTTGTCGGGTCGTTGTTTTAGTAAACACCTCACGCATAATTAAAGCCCTAGAGTCATACCGTGGTGCATACACGTAGTGTATAAATTGGAGTTAGCAATGTTAATTCAACCTATTACGCCAGTTAAGAAATATTTCTCGACAAATATATAACAGACCACCAACAGTTCTAATTGTTCTCACTAGCATTTGTGTTTATTATGAAGATCATTCAAAGATAGTTTTCATTTTATGTTTTAAAATTTCATATCATCATCAAACCAGTTAACTATCGTATTCGTAAAAGTTTAATGCAAGCAAAGAAGAATTTGATCACATGCAAGTTTGAAGAAAATGGTTCTGAAAGTTATTTAAATGTTCACTTTATTCCTACTCAGCATGCATGCCTTCGCCAGTTTCTAGGCAACAAAGATTTAGAACATTCCATAGTTCTATTCTGTTTTTATTTACATTATTTTGTTAAAAGGTAATGTCTATTACATATTTTGCAACCATAAAAAAAATTGCCCCTATCGCGACATGCAATTGTACACTCTTTGCATGTATGATTCCCCAACTCTGTTACCTCCAGTATTTTTAGACCTTGTTTAACAGCATTTTTAGCTCTTGTTCAATGCTGTGGTAAATAAGAAAAGGGCCAAAATTTTTGCCAACATACAATGATTCACAAATTGAAAGGATTTGCGTGCACTTATCAGCGTGCTTTTGAATGTTCACCCAGGGGGCCTAATTTTTGTCATAGTGAAATCATTCGTGCGGCGCTCGCTCAAAGAATTTGTGTTGTTACGTGCTTCATCTACGGAGACGTTCAGAAAGTAAATTTCAGGTACGAAAATTTGGCTTATTCTTGTATTAAAAAACACCAGCTATAGATAAAGCTCATTATCATTAATATTTTGTCGGTCAACATCGACTGCATAATTGAACAATTAATTGCCTTATGCCTTTTCTCCTCCAGTTTGTGGCGGTTGCCAGTGTTCGCGAAGCGATTAGTGTTGAATTTTTATAACGTAGTTAATGCTCAGTGTGGATTATTTTTAGATTTTGTGGGCTGCTCAAGTGAAACCGAGACCATTTAACTACCCAGCAGATATTTGGATCTGACTTGGCGAGGGTCGCCGTTAAGGTAATTTTTCTGTATAGATCTACCAATTAAGGCGAGCTTTATCGAATATTCAGTTAGTTTGTGTGGTTAAACTTATCTTGGTCGAATACCAGAGCCAACAGCTCGGTTAAATATTTACTAAATCAACCTCTAAATGGGAGGTATGCCTATGAGATATTCGTATGCATAATCGTCGATTATTTAATAATACCTTGACTTAAGCCTTGTTTACGTGAGTCAGTGATTTTCAAGAATCAGAGATATTCTTTTTATCGTGTATGTGAATTAATACGTGAACAAACAAAGTAAAGCACAACGCAAACATTAGATTGCTTTTGCAGTGGCCAAGAATTAACTCTACCACATCGGCCAGTAGATTTTCATAAAGAAACTCTATTCATTTTCATTAAACGTCATTTCGTTGTTTTACAATACTAATGTAAAGTAACTGCCATACTGACATTAGCTGAGTATATATGGTTTAAATTGATGTCAATTTATGACATGAATATTGTTTCTGTTGTTAAATTGTTTCGATACTTGAAAACAACTACAATGAGAATTAGTGCGTTTAAAGGGCAATTGTCTTGCAATTAGAAATCATAACCACGCATGCTGCAATTACTGCATAATACTACATAGCTCATGCTTTTCGTGTGGCTTGCTATAGCGAAAAAGTGATAGACAAACATCTACGATGCTCATTTTACTTTAAATACAATAAATCAGGAAGAAAGCTAGTTATAAAGTTCATGTGACTGAAAAAATGTGAGGACACATACGCCGAATTTGAAAGTTGTATTTCATTTCAGGACTTAAAAAACCTTTTTCTCTTCATATACGTAGTGCGTATGATAATTCTTAAAGCTCATCCTGAAGAGCAGTACTTAGAAAACCCACTAAATTCAGTCTATGCTTTCAATATAATCACTATAAAAGGGGGAAACGTTAACCAAGTTTCGTGAGTTGAAATTGATTCGGGCATTGAAATAATATATACTCGTCATTGCCCTCTTCCCCCCCCCTGCACATTTGCATTGCAATTCACAGCACGTCATTCCTTGTCAGGCATATTTAAAATTTTAATAATCTATCATTCAACATGTTTTATAATGTATTAATTACTAAATTATGACATATGTTAAGCCACAAATTGGTGCCGTTCTAATGTTTATCTATCTTTAGAATAAATTGAATTCTAGCACAATATTGATCAGTCATGCACAGCTAATTAAGCGTGCGTGGGCCGCTCAATATCCTCAAGGTCACCAGCTGATTCCTCGCTAAGAAGCAGTTTAACATGCATTGATTCGTAACACTGCCACAAATGACGTTTCCACCTACGAGGCAGTAAACTTGGGCTACATTAGTGTCAAATATTTAACAAATAGATTTCATTTTTGCGTGCGTCTGTACTGTAATAGATCACAGATGACGTCATAGCGTGTGAAGAACAAAAAAGTACGCACGAGACGCAGTCGAGTGCGTGACTTTTTGTTCTACACGCTATGGCGTCATCTGTGATCTATTACAGTACAGAAGCACAAAAAAATGAAATCTATTTGTTTTATATTATAATAAAGTTGACAAAAATCATGCGAAGGCCCCGCAAAATAAATTAGCTAAATTAGATCACTTCATCAGTTGACGTCATCCGTGCGTGTGTCGCGACCAATGAAAATGCAGAATGAACATGTATTATTATATAAAGCTATACAGTTTACTCTAATCTCAGAAGTACGTGAGCACAAGAAAGAAAACAAAAGCTTTGTTGCCAATTTTTGGCAAGCGGAGTAAAAGCGTCTTGTTGGTCAAAGAAAATATTTTTCTTCTTAGAGTGGTAGCCTTGGCACAGAATGTGATTGCTCAATTATCTGTGCAGGAACTTATGTACATCAAAAAATGTAGGCCCTTTGAAGAAGCCGCAATGGACCATTCCCCAATAAGGCAAACTTTTAAATTGAAAAACAATTTTAGCACAGTTGGAAAAAGCTTCCTAAATTTAGTGAAATTGTCAAGTTTAGTTGTAAAATATTGTAAATTGTCGAAAATATTGCAATGTAAAGTTTTGCGAACTTTGTATACTTTTGTATTACGCGGGAAAAAGCGTTACCACATTTCCACATAGTGGTAGCTAACGCTTTTCCGTTCGTAATACAAAAGTATACAAAACTTGCAAAATTTACAGCACCATATTTTCCACATTTTACAATATTTTGCAACCAAACTTGACATTTGTATGAAATTTGGGATGCTCTTTTCAGCTGTGCTAACTGATTCTCTGAATTCAAAAGTTTGTCTTTTAGGGGATTGGTCCGTTGCAATAATTTGACAGCTCTGAATGCTTCGAACAAAAACACACGAACACGAAGAAAATCAATAATAGCGTGCTAAAATTCCCAAGTGTGTATGATCTCGTGCCGCTTTTCGAATCATTAGTTCCTTTCCGAACAGTCAAATTACAGGCAGCTACGTCACGTCAAAGGGTCTATTCTTTGTACACTCTGTATAAGATGCACGATTGTACGACCTGAATGTGTTGATTTTAGAGCACTGAGCGCAAGGGACATCTACTCACATGAAACGCGCCAAACACCAGACATGGTTTAGCTTTCAGTGGTGAAAGGCACAACGCGCAAATTGCTTGCATTGACTGTGCTCCTAAGAAATAATCATAAAAAAGATGTCTCACATCACTGCAAATTCAGTGATTTCGATTTAACGTATAATCATGCAGTGTAATCACTAGCCTCCTCCGCAGGCGACTTGTTGGGCAAAATCTGCTAAATTACGCAACCTACGGCTAAATTACACAATAATAGTGAGGTACTCTGAGGGATAATAGAAAAGATTATTGGGATGGTGAGGGATACTGAGGGTTAATGAGAAATAAAAAATCGAGAGAGTTGCCTGCCAAAAATCGCAGCATGAGGACCGATCACTTCACCTGTCACTTCACCCCGGGAACCCTAGGGAGCATTTGTCACCAATTAAATTACAATGTGCGTTATGGTTATGCAAATTCTTTGCCATTTTACGAAGTGCGTGTTATTCAGCTATGGTGGAAGGCATTGAAAAGGAAAAAGACAGTACACTCCTTTGCCGACGCCTTATTGGCTATATGCAATGTGACAATGTAGCCTCACCCCCTGATGGTTAGTCGGTTTTTCATGCGCGAGGCGGCATGTGCAGTGCTACCCCAGCATGTCGATTTTTGGCAGGCAACTTTCCTCGTCTTTCGTTTATACTTTGCTCACTATTATTGTGTAATTTAGCCGTAGGTTGCGTAATTTAGCAGATTTTTTCCAACAAGTTGCCTGCGGAGGAGGCTATGTAATCCCCATAGTCCGTTTTCTCTGCATATGCATGCTTTATGCCTCATTCCATTACTAGCTCATTAGCGTTTATCGATCTAACCTTTTTAAACATCAATCTGCACATTTTTTTTTGCATTTCAGTACCGTTGAATGATTTTGAAACAGTGGATAATAAGATGGATAAGCTCGTTATCTATTTTTTGAATAATATTCGACGGGACTGAAATGAGACGTATAAAACAGACCTCATGCAATACTTGCATAATTTTATGTGTTCATTTATGCATTTGGTTTAAAAATTGTCTGATGAACAATATTTCACACGTAAACCAAATCTGTTAGATATTATTAAGTAAAGCGATCTAGCAGCCTTGAAATGATGGCAGTCTCAGAAGATATTTACGACCAGCTGGAACGGAAGCAGATTTGAAAAGAAGGTTTCTTCAGCACAGAGAGAGTTAAGAACGCTTTAAGGTCCTTTACATATAACTCTTTAGACTTAGATCTGAAGCAATATTTTACTGATCGTAAAAGAATACGTATTTTAAGTTCATTGTCTAAGGATTTCGCCATTCTTAAGCCTGACAAAGGGAATGGCATAGTTATTCTAAACCGCTCTGATTACACTAAGTCGCTGAGATCCATCTTTGATGACAAATCCAAATTCTCTCGCCTTAACAAAGATCCTACTAACACTCGACTAAACACCCTTCATAACTACTTGCTTACGTTACGTAAGCGAAACGAAATTTCCGAGTCAGAATACAAATTTATGCGGCCCAAAACAACCTTTTTCGGTCAAGCTCATGGCATGCCTAAGATGCACAAATCTTTCAAAGATCTTCCGGCTTTTCGGCCTATAGTTGACACAACAAGTACACCACATTACAATGTCGGCAAATTTCTCTCCTCTCTTTTAAATCCACTAACTGAAAATGATTACAATTTACGCGATTCATTTCATGCGGTCTCGGCAATTAAAACCATTCTTCAAAATCTTTTCGATGAGGATTATCGCTTTGTTTCTTTTGATGTAGTATGACTTTTCACTAATGTGCCGTTAAAAAGGACCATCGATATAATATTAAAGCGTGTTTTTGAACACAAACTAATCAATACAACGCTTACCAAACGTACGCTTAAAAAGCTTTTGTTAGACTGTGCCACGAAAACATCTTTTTTGTTTGACAACATTTTGTATGAGCAAATCGACGGTGTTTCTATGGATTCTTGTTTAGCTCCGGTCTTAGCGAATATAATTTTAACTGAATTCGAGAAAGTCATTGTGAATGATTTAATAAATACTGGAATTATAGCATTTTATCGCCGCTATGTAGACGACACTCTAGTTTTGATCAAGCCTAAAGACATTCCATTTGTTTTAAACAAATTTAACAGTTTCGATAAAAATCTAAAATTCACCGTGAATAATTTTGAGAACGGCAGAATTCATTTTCTAGATATAGAAATTTCCGATTCCGGCATTGATATCTTTCGGAAGTCAATTAACGCACACAGGTCAGTACACCCGTTTTGCCAGTTTCGAGTCTTGGTCACGCAAAACGGCGTGGGTCAGGTCGCTTTTTCACGGCCAAGTATGAACTCAACTCTAACACATATTGTAGCAAACACAACACCAATGAAGTACCACCTCAAAATGATTTTTCTGATGACCCTAGACCTAAAATCTGGATAAGAATACCTTTCTTGGGTAAGCAGGGAGAGTTTTTGGTTAAAAAACTTTTTAGAAAAATACAGCGGAATCTCACACAGCCGGTCAAATTTGTCGTAATCTATGACACAAAGAAGATGTCATATTTCTTGCCTAAAAAAAGACAAAATTCCTAACACTTTGCGTAGCAATTTAGTTTACGAATTCACTTGCCCTGGTTGCAACAGTTCCTATATAGGCAAAACAGAAAGAAATTTGGCTATTCGTTTATCGGAACACTCTGATACACAAAAAAGTTCGATCTCTAAACATTTGTCGGAATGTGAACACGCTAATTATATCCTGAATTTGAACCGCATCTTTGACAACTTTAATGACATTAATGACAAGGACACAAACAAACCAGACACACCTCTTTCTCATCACAATCTCATCATGGCCAACACTCAAACTCTACACACTCTTAAACACACCAATTCCAACCTTCTCCTATTCCTTGAAGCTTTATACATTACACATAGAAATCCTGTGCTAAATAATGGATTGAGAGCGTCAAAGGAACTCGTGGTCTTTTCCTAAGCATCATCATATGTCAATAGTGTAATGTTTCTAGTACGTCATCTCTTCCTGTTTCTTTGCATATAATATGGTAGCAGGTTTGTAAATAGCGTATTCTGGTTTGACAATGACTTTGAAATAGAGTCGAAATGTCGCCGCAAAAATTGTTGTCTTGTTTTTAAAAGCTCGAATCTTGAGTTTACAAGATGTTGTTTTTTGGAGTATGTTTTTTCTTATATTTTATTATATCTCGTATATGATTGACTGGTAGTAACTCCCGTGCTTTTGTAACCATCTTGCTTGCTTCTGCCCAGAATTAACCACAATTTTTTGGGAAATTTTCCACTTTCTTCCCACGTTGACGCCTTTTTGTTAGACTATCACGAAGCTAAAATTGTTCAGAATTTTTCAATCAGTATCATTGTATATACTTAGTTTGTTTTATAAAAATATTTTCAATGGTTTTCAAGATATTTCATAGTGACAATTATTGATTTAAAGTTTGTTTACGTTCGTCGTTGCTATAGCAGTTCGCCGGGCATAAAACCGTTGTAATGCGTCGCGACTTCCAGCACTATAATATATCCTAAGTATTTTTACGCACGAGTAAACATGACAGCTCTATGGATTTTCCCTGTGTTCTTTGTTTTCGAAATTTGGTAAAACCTCAAGAAAGATACTTAACTGAACGAAAGGGAAAATTTAAAGTCAACGCAGAAAAACTAAAAAGTTTGTCTTTTAATGTTAAAATCTCGACGAAATTTATATGTAAATGGTGTCTTTCTACATTAAGAAAACGTGGAGGGCTCGTTGAAAACCTAAGTGAGATAGTGAGAGTTTAAAAATTCAAAGAATATAAGCAAATCGAACAACATAGAGGATGCTCCATCTGCACAGAAAAAAAATATGACGACAGCGATGGACCACTATAACACCCAAAAAGCTGTGCTCAGAAAATTTAAAGTTTAACAAAGTCGATGATCCGACTGGCCCATGCACTCCAATTCCATCTGGGATGACTATCCAGTGGCCTGTCTCTCTATTAAAAACGAAAGATGTAAATGTAACTGTTAAAGTTGAATGGTCCTCAAAAGATGCGGAGAAAAAGCTTCCAGTAGACGTAGACTCTCTTGGAAAAATCTATAGAGCTCTCATGTTTTAATACTCGTGTATAAAATATTCAGGATATAACGCGCTGGAAATCGCAAGGCAATATGACAATATGTTTCGGGAAACCCAATCAGAAAGCTTCTATGATTAATTAAGCTTAGCGTGAACCAAGAAAAACTACTACACAAATGCAGGGACTCGCTGGCGGTTACAACTCGAATTTTCATATTATTGCGTATACCGATTTATCTGTGGGCCGGGATTAAAGGTCTAGCGTCAATACATTAGCATGTGATACTATCCCCAGCAACTGTAATGGAGCTTTGGACTCGTTAGTTTAATAGCATAAATATTCGCATGTGTTAGTATTTCCTTTCATTGTATTAGAGTATGTAATAACTGTTGCATTTACGAAATACAAAACATTTTCCGTTTTTGTGTAAATGTGCGAAAGCACGACGCCCACAGGGCGAAGTGTTCTCACTAAACTTCGAGTTTTTGCGATTTCCACTGGTGTTGATATAAGCGTATTTCTTATATAGAATAGCACAAAAAATATAAGTTAAATTACGTCAACGTTAAATTTTCATGTGAGTTAATCAATCAGCAATTCACAAATGCTATATTATAAATTCAGGGTTGGTAGATTTTATGAATAAATAAGCCAAACTGTCATTAGTACCATCAAAATAACAAAGAGAACAAAAGGCGAATACAAAGGAAAACAATGAGTATTGTTAAAAATTTGGCTTATTTATGCAGCCAGTTTACCAACCCTGATTGAGTCTTGGTTTTTGTCGAGGGTCGAGTGTCGACGGTAAGATGTCGAGGGTCGAGAGTAAAAAGTCGAGGGTCGAGAGTAAAATGTCGAGAGTCGAAAGAAAAAAGTCGAGGGTCGCAAGTCTTCTTTCTGGGTTTTGTTCCAATTTTTTTATCATTTGAAATGGTTGAAGATGCACTTCAATTTTTTGGTACTTTTTTATAATAATTTTAATCTCAATTGAATCAGGCTTGTATTAAATTGTTGTTTTTATAGTTAGCGATGATAATTTATATTAATTTTCACGAAATAAGCTGACACGCGTATTAATTCATCAATTGACGAGCGTCCATCATCATCATCATGGTAGTCGAAAAATTGATCCAACAAGCTCCTTTCGCCCGAAAGAAAAGAAAAAGCGGTCACGAAACGGCTCAGAAAGTCGAAATGTTGGAAACGAAACTGCCGTTGCTGTTGCTTCTAAGACGAAAAATTCCACTTTGGCAGTTCAACAAAATCCCACTGTTTTGTCGGAATTACACAAAACATCCCGTTTTTCTTTTCAGCCATCTGCCCATGCTGAACATGTGCAAGCAACTGCGCACTATTAACATCCAACTTCCAGTCACCTCAATTTCAAATAGCTCAGTTCCAACATGCTGAACATGGTGCAAGCAACAATGCACTATCAACATTCAACTTCAAGTCACCCCAATTCCAAATGGCTCAGTTCCAAGCATCTCGCGTTGAGACATGCCAGTCTGGGTTACCTCATCTTGAGGTATCGTATTTGCATGCCCAGGCCCATCTGCTTGAAACATCTCCAAATCAATCACCTCGTCGGTTTCGAACATCTCTCACCTATACGCCTGATCCTTTCAAGTTACCGCAGCATCAAATACCGCAAGCATGTCAAACGGTTAATGTAGGCTACTCGAAACTCATCATTTTCTGCGTTTTGGGCCACCACATATGCCTTTCAATCAAGAAACTCGTGGGTCCAGCTGTTCGTCGACCTGCAATACTCCTTCTAATCAGCAAACAACCCAGTCCAATGAGCAGTGGCATTCCGGTATGTCACCTTTTCCATATGAGGTAGTGCTGCTCCCAAATAACGTACGAAAATGTTATGGTTGTGGTAACGACTTCGCGGAAAAATACAGAAAGCCGCCTTTTAATTTAATAGTGAAACACATTGATAGACCAATCATAAAGAAATGTGAGAAAACTGAACAGTTGGTTTTTAGCAACGACTATAACAACACGTATTATCATTTGGTAGGTTTGCATATCCTCCGTAAGAATCATGCTTTTACTGGCGTTGACATTAGGGCCATTTATACGAGCGAAAATAAGCCGCGGCTTAAATAGGCCGCGGCTTAAATAAGTCGGGAACAAAGCCGTTTATACGCCAGTTTTACTAAATTTATTAAAATAACCCAAAACACTAGTATAAATAGGACAACAAATCATATAAACAGACTTGCCTTGGTCGCGAGCATGATATTAATAAACTAAACTAATAATAAATAATATTAGTAAACATCGTATAAATAGACTTGTCTTGGTCGCGAACGAAGCGTTTTTACGAGGTTTTCCCGCCTAAAACTGGCCGCGGCCAATTTAAGACGAGGCCCGAACCCTGGGCTAAAAGTCGCGGCTTATTTTAGTCGCAAAGAAATTGCACGTTTATACAGACGTTCTCGACTTATTTAAGCCGCGGCCTATTTAAGCCGCGGCTTATTTTCGCTCGTATAAATGGCGCTATTATATCACGTGAACTATATTCAACACTAGACGAAAGGCGGCAAGAAATTCTTCGCGAGTGCGATATCAATGTCATTTTTGGCTGGATTTGTGATATGATTATATGTGCATTTATATTTAATAGTTACGCTTAACCACAGTATAAGATATAAGCAGTAGGTCTCCAGAAAAATCAGTATAAACTAGGCATGTTGTGTTGGTGCAGTTTTATTTGTTGTAATTGTTTGTTAATGTTTTGGGGAAATAAAATATACTTAGTTACCGTGATGCTTGAATAATATATATCACTGTCCGGCAGTCATGGTTACGCGATGTATTTTGTCCTAAAGATTTGATATCAAAGTTTTATTTCGTTATTGTAAGCACTTGTATCTGAACATATTTCGATCACCGTGTATTGCGTGCGCTTTGATAACAAAACATGTAAAAGCAACAAGAAACGGTCTAAAATAATAAATCCTGATTATTACTTTTAAATACCCGCGGATTCTTATTTGAGACTCACCCAAGTACATTTTCAACCTTTGCCAATAATGAACGATTAAATTTGAATAAAATCCTAAATTTTTAAAAGACTAGCTATTCTCGACTTTTTACTCTTAACCCTCGACTTTTTACTCTTTACCCTCGACATTTTACTCTCGACCCTCGACATTTTACTCTCGACCCTCGACATTTTACTCTCGACCCTCGACTTTTTACTCTCGACCCTCGACTTTTTACTCTCGACCCTCGACACCTTGCCCTCGACAAAAACCCAGACTCACCCTGATTATAATAATAAATCGCCAGTGTTGTCTAGAAAACTAAGTATGCTACACTACAGTGATCAGAGACTATTTTAAGGTAATTTTACCACCTGCAAGGGCCGGTTGTATCAAAAACGTTTAACACTATCCAGCGTATACATTTCCTATTCCGCGGATTGTTAAACGGCGGATAAAATCACGTTGTGCGAAGCCCGTTTAGTATCACGTTTAACTATCCGCTGGACAACCTCAAATTTAACCGTGAAATCGGGATATCCCCCAAACAAGCTATAAAATTACATAGACGACAAAACAACCTTATTGCCTTGAGCAATTAAATTTTATACATATACGGTGTTTAGCGATTTATACGGCTGCTAGCGACCAAAACGCCTTTGATAAAACCGGTGGTTGTTGTTTTGCCCCTTGGAACACAATAAATACAATATCTTTAATACTATGCTTATAAGTAATAACATGGCTTTGAGGTTGCTTAGTGATTAAATGTACCCGAAAGCCGAGGGAGGTTTAGTAAAAGCACCGAGGCGCGCAGCGCCGAGGGACTTTTACTAAACCTCCCGAGGCTTGAGGGACATTTAGTCACTAAGCAACCGCAAAGCCATGTTATTACTTTGTAATATTATTGTCACGGAGACAACAGGAACGCTTTTAGGGGATTTAACTATAGCTATTTCAGCTATAGCAGAATAAAACTTTGTGTGTTGTAAACTTTCTGTCTTGCATAAATAATAAGCAGAGGTGTTTTGCATAAACATTAGGTACGATTAGCTAGTAATCGTACCTAATGCATAAATATTATATAGGTACGATTAGCTGGTAATCGTACCTAATGCATAAATATTAGGTACGATTAGTTACTAATCCTACCTAATGTATATGCATCGGGTTATTAAGTTGCTAATCGTCACTAGTAAAACAAAGGATTTCGAGGTGACTATGATATTACATAAATAAGACACCTCTCACTTTAAAAACAAAAATATTGTTACATATATTGTATCTCTTTCCAAAATACAAAAATAATGAAGTTTGCATTCAAAGTTTCTTTTAATTCTCAGAACCACTAGAATCTCTTTAATTAAGAAAGTTTGATAATCGGGTCTCAAATATGCATTTTACATAATCTATTATTTAGCAGAATATGATATGATTAATCCAGCACATGCACAATGTTTTGAACATTTAACACACGATGTTTTGCAAAAAGGTGGAAATTGAGCAGTGTATTATAATAGTACCAGGGAAAACTGCATACAAGATATTCCATGAATTTAGATTGTAACAGTCTTCATGCACCTGTGTACAGTATCTGTCTGTTTTGCTTTACACGACAAAATCGTGATTGTCAAATTTTTTTATAGAGTGACAAAAGTAGGAAATAGTTTTTTCTTGCATATAGTTGTTTTGGTTATTGATTCCTCTTTCTCAATTGGGTTTGAAGTTCTCTAACTTGTCCAAAATATTGAGTTACGTGCAAATTCAAAATCAACGCTCGTTGTACTAAATATATCTACACTGTCAAGTGACAATATTTAAAACACTAAATATACACTGCCAAATGATCTGACGTCTCATGGATCTAAGTCATTTTTGGTCTCTTACGGAGCTCGTAAGATAAGAGGGCGTAAAAAAGTGGATCATTTTGAGCAGCTCGCAATTCAAATTAAATTTAAATTAAAAGCAGTGTATTCAGTGTAATAATTTTACATCTCTAAATGCTCTGGACGATAAAACAAGGTCTTGTATACAATGAAAGTCAATTTAATGATTAAAGCTGTTCTGTGGTCAAGGCTCGCAATGATGCGCGATAACATAAGAAATACACACACGCAAGCTTTTGTGGGAGAAGGGGTTTCGGGGTGAAACACTCTTGGTCTTGGTTACAAAATATGGTCAAAAACGTCATCCCAAAGACTCATGTTACATTATACTAGATTGTTCATTAGATTGTTATATATCAAAGGAGATAGCTATGCAACTGTACACACAGTTCCTTCCGTTAAGCGCACACGCGACAGAACGTTAAATATGCGCACACGCGCATACCAAGGAGATAGCTATACTCTCAATACCTATCAGACCAACTTTATACACAGTTGGACAGTTCTTCAGATTCAACTGATCTATCATTACAATAAATAAGCGTGAGTCTATGGGCTTGAACGTGACAATCAGGAGCGTTTCATCCCCACAAATACACAGAATGTGTATTCCCCATAGACGAACAACCAACTCCCACAACAGCTGTAGTCATATAGAAGACAGCTTTTGCTAGGAAATGGTAAGACTTGCTGTTTAGGCATTACCACTGGTTTTATTACAGCTGGATCATCAGGGTGGCCGGGAAAAACCTGGATACAGGAAACCTGGATGGGGCCAGACAAATCCAGCAGCTTCCCCATAAAGCTCCTATATTACAACTTAATGATGAAACCACTGGTAATACGGAAAACAGAGCTGACCATTCTAGCCTTTTTGAAATATTTGTTCATCACTATTTAATCAGTTCAGCATGCTTGTGTTTTATGGCAAGAATAAAAATAACTTGGCATATTCAAAACATTGTTTTGCTGTGGTCTTCATTTTCGATATTTTTGGAAACTTTTATCGTTAGTTTTACAAATCGACTGCGCCTTAATCGATAAACTGAAGCTTGTACTTTGCAATTCCGAGCGGCGCGCGCAGACTTACAGCTAGCGATGCTTAACTCACTGTGCAAGCCGCTATATGCCTCACGAGTCAGTATAGTGTTTGGTTATGCAACTTTAGCAGAAACAAATTTGAAATAAATAAACTGTGTCAAAATTTAACTCTAATTTAAAATTGAAAATGTAAATATATATATATATATAAGTTCGGAACGGTAATTATTGTTCTAATATTACTTGTAAACATGTGATAGTTTAGCTGTATATAGCTATTGTCATATGTTATTAAAACCATTACCATTACCATACCAATAAGATGCCGAATGCCGCTAGAATTAATATTAATTTTGGAAGTAAACATTGAAATTTAAGTATAGTTTGAAGAAATAGATTTTCCTTTGTGAAAGCAGAAAAAAAATTTTTTTTTTTTCCACTGGTCTTAATAATGGGATAGAATTTCTTGATATGTGTCAAATACAGATCTTGTGCTCAATATTTCTCAAGATATCTCATCTAGGAAAGCAATCATATTTGTATCGCATGTCTAAAACGCATTAAAATATATTCAGCTGATTAGATCAGGTAAGATTACACAATAATCTCTCTTGGCAAGCCTTATTTATGCTCGTGTTCTACCACAAATGACAAATTGTGTGCATTTTGATTAGATTTTAAACAAAATATGCAACAAAAATTTTGGAATGCCCTGAATACTTACGATACCATATACAGCTAGCGCACATCATGATAAATGTAATATCAGATGCGACACTGAACTAGGTGCCACAATCCCCTTCAGACGTTGGCGTTGTTGCAATATCTGCTGTACCGTACTCGCCAGAGCGCAGGGAAGAAACTGCGTCAACAGCTAGTATACACGTATGCTTGAAACGATGCTGGAGACACTATACAAGCTCTTCTACAGGACTGAGACGCGACGCTCGACGTTGGGTTTGGACAAGAATCTGCCGTACGTGTTGACCGCGATCTCGTCTAGAACGGCTGTTGTAATAACCTTGTTGAGACATCGTGATTCGTGGACATGGCTTCGACAGCGGCACGGGCCGCACTGGTTGCTATAACGGCTACCGATTCTTCCACGCTACGAGAAACAATTGATCATATCTTATATGCGCCAAGTGGTCCTCGGTAAATAACGAAGATTGTGGGTTGTCACGTTAAGCAAATGTCGACGTAGAGGGCAAATTTTCGTTCCCTGCGGCATCTACCGTTGGCCTCGAAGACGAACTGGTTGCGCGCTGTTGTAGCCGAGAGACTAAAGCATTCTTTGGTCCATGGTTAGGTAGTCCTCTCTCAGTACATTGGCGTCGTAAACTCTCCGTATCACTATTGCCGCCGTTGATCGAGATCGATTATTGCGGTTAGAAATCCGTTTGGCGTTTTTACGAAAAACGATTTTTGTTGAAACTTTTAGCCGCGTACCGGCTTGAGCGAGCCCAAATGCAATATAATGAAATTCAGTGCGCGTTTCGCTTTGTATTCAGTTAAGCTTTGCTTGCGATTGGTTATTGTTTCGCGCTTGACAAAGTCACAGTTTTCATTGGCTAGAGGAGAATTATTTGTTATTCACGTGCATCACTCATTTGCATGCTCTAAATCATGCACCTTGGAACGAGTCTGGCGTATATCTGACATGATGACAACCTAATTGTGCCGCATGCAGGATGCATGTCTGGTTTTGCCAAAACCAAGACATTATAAACCGTAATCTGATCAGAACGTTTCCTCATTAACTTCATTTTATTAATAGCTTACAGCTTAATAAAATTGGCTAATAACGTCCTAAAATTCCCAAGTGTACATGTAACAAGAGTTTTTGTAGACTTATCGCCTTTTTAGCGCAAATAATTAGTTTAAAAGCAGTGAAATTGCTACTTTAAGTTTGCTTTTTATGAACCTGTACGAAACACGTGGTAATTTTATAGTTTAAAAAGATTGCTGGAATACTTAGTACAGTATATCAATATGATATATACCAACGGACTCAGTTCGTGTTAAGACTCTTTAACAAATACTGAAATCTTAAATTGAATTTACTGCTATAAAAGAAAAAAATCCTGGACAGATTGCAGATATAAGTATATAATTTCACCTTTGCCGTTTCAGATTTTTCTGAGGTAATGATATACTGTATTATTAATCTCGTGACGATGGGGAGCCATCTTACTACTGCCCTGAACTTACATTTAAGTACTACTCACGTTGTATTTATCATAATTATAGTAAACGAATCAACATTGGAGAATTTGTTGGAGTCATAATTAGACAAAACCCAAAGAGCAAAAGAAAACTCAAAAATACAGCGCAAATAAAGTATTATATTAAATTTGTTTTGTAGATCTGAGTTCCATGCTGATGATGTGGAGTTTCGTTGTCTTTCTCGTATTCATCCCTGTTTCTGTTTTTACTGCTTCCTTTACGACAATACGTGTCCCACTTAGTATTGCCCCCATAGCGAGCATTCCTCGACCAGACTCTTCCGATGGTCAAATCCAGGGACGGCTTGACCTTTATAGCAAGGCCACCATTTATGATGATTTGAATACATCAGTAATATATGACCTTGAGAGAGTCTTCGGCTCACCAGTACATATCGTAGCAAGTAACATTCTTGTATTAGAAGATCGGGGACTTCTCATAATAAATGAATTGTTTGCTTACAACTGTACCACATGGTGTCTGGATCTACAAATAAGCGAGATAACACGATTCACGGGAAAAACTATGGAAAATTTGAAAGGAAATCCTGATCGTATCACAATGCTTGATATGCAGAATTTGATTGTTCAAACACTGGAAAATATTTACTGTTTCAATATGACTGTAATTGAACAAAGACTCAATATGTCTGCCCTAGTTGTTTTAGAACACCAGTGGGCATTGTTTGTAACTGAAATTGTAAGTGAAGCAGTTCAATGCAGGGCCAATATTCTTGGTGTTACTGTGTCAGAATTGGCTGAACTTCTTCGTACAGACGTGAGCACGTTACTTGGCTATACACTTGATGATATAACTAATATTTTCTTCCCGAATTTTGTGTTACTTCAAGCTCGCAAGAACATGTTTGAGTCCCGTGCACTTTCTCAAGCTTATGCATTGGCAGGTTTAAGTATAGACCAGGGTCAAGCTGAAACAATGTTGTTTTATGCTGGTCATTCAACAATTGCTTTCAATCTTCGTGATCTGGAAATACTTTATGATTGGCAAAAACCTCAACTGTACGCCATTCAAAATGTACCACTGTCAAGCTACTTGTCTGGAGGGTGCTCCATAATAATATCACACTCGTTGTTTGCTGTTTCGACGGTTGTATTTGGACAGGGAACAACAGAACCAACTTGCAATGTTGCTTACGTCCTTTCGAGATCTTTGAACGAGGTTGAAACGAAGTATAATCCGCTGAATCAAATAGAAATTCAAAATTCTCTCGACATTTTCATGAATGCCACTGCAATATCAAGTTGGTTTGATATGGATGATATTCTTCAGTTAGGTATCGATGAGGGTATCTGGGTAGAAATACCATCAGTAAGTCATGTTGCATTAGCAGCGGGTCAAACAACGTCCTTGTTGAAAACGTGCTCTCTCCCGGAAGTAATTGCATCATTAAAAAACTCAAATGAAACTGGAAGTCTTGGAACGTTTCTCGAAATCAATAACCCTACGTTCCGGACTCTCTTGCTTTCGACATATGGATATAGCTACAATGAATTAGTCAGTCTAACGGAAACACCACAAACGCAGCTATCTAACTTAGCTGTTGTTGAACTTCATGCGACAATTCTGGAAGCCTTAGCCGACAGATATTCTATCTCCAACTTGCCTTTATTACTTAATGTACCTGGTGTAGTAGACATGCGAATACTTTCAACTCTTCCATCTTTTGAATGGTCCAGAATTGTGCGTGCTGTTATACAATCCTCTTTTCTCCACTCAGCAAATGCCTTGTCTGTAAACTTGGCCCTTAGTGGTAGTCATATCGCAGTGACGAACCAGAACGACGGAAATCCGTCGGTTGAAATTAGTCCTTCGTCCGTCTTTTTCACGCTAAGATTAAACACAAGCACCCTAGCTACGTGTCTTCTTGGACGGAACGAGGCAGATATTTACGCGATGACATTGCCCGATTATCATACTCTTTACAGCAATTCCATCGTACCTGTCGTTCAGGGAAAGATAATCATCGAAAGTACGCCTTTTGAAAGTCTCCTGACCCAAGATGACTTAGTTCTGGAGAATGTCAGAAATAGGACAGTGGCAGATGTCACCGCACAATACACAGGTTTATCAGTCCAGCAACTGGGATGCCTCTATGGTTGGGATCAAACGTTTCTTGACCTCATCACTAATTTAACCTGGGGCGATGTCAGTTCATTCCGACTATGCAGCGAGTATGAACTGTTAACACTGTATCAAATCTTGGTCCAACTTTTAACAGCTCCGATGGTGAATTGTTGTAAGTAAACTGTAATTTATTGGCTAAAGTTGTAGTGAAGCGAGACCGGAGTATTGCATGTGTTTCCAAGCAGTAAAAGTGTACAGTAGGATAATGGGGAAGGAAATCTCTAAATTCTTTCTTGATACAAATATCAATGACGTGCTAGGACACAATTATAAACATGAAAAACATCTGTGACTCGTTGCATCATGCACGTGAGTCCACAAAACACACAACGGTAGCACTCGCAGTCGTAGAAACCTTGATTGCACGTACGCAAAGCGATTATTATTCTCCCTTTGCTGTCATTGTTAACAGTTTTGAAAAGTAATCACGGGAAACGAAAATGCTGCCTGGCACATATGAAGCTAAAATATATCTATCATGCATCCATCATCTTATATTTGTCAATATGTTCATACTTTAGTCCTATGTACGACCGACCCATGTGGTCCAAACACAATGTGTACAGATGTCCCGAATTCATTTGTGTGTACCTGTAATCCTGGATTTACCGGTAACGTAATCGTTAATCCTGCAGCAGGATGTGTAGGTAAGACTCGGATTTCTGCTCTTCTTTCTATAAACTTGGAAATATTTCTTTGATAGTTGCTAAATCTCCTCTAGTGACTTGTATCTTTTAAAAATTATGTAGTTAAAAAAGTAAATAAAGGTAAAGGGCAACAAAATTTTTTATCGTCTCATTTAAAAGATTATAGAATTTTCATATTTGCCTTGTTTCGTGAAATATTTTGATGTGAATTCTTAAGTTGTCTGGATGAACGTCACAACTGGGATCACGCAGTTTTTTGCGATACAATGATTGATATGCTCCCATAACCGTACAAAATGTTTTGGATTTGAGCATGGACTGAAAAGGTTTCAACATTATTTGATTGTTGGTAGGTATTTAGAAGTAGCTTTGAATAATTTTTCCCTGTTGTGACGCAACCAAAATATAATTAATGAGCGTAAAAATTAACCCAAGATATCGGACAGCTCGTTGATTTTGGTGGGTATATCACCCGAAGTAAAACAGATATAAAACTGGGTAAGGACTTCTATATATTGTTTTAAAATGTCTTTCAAATAAGATAATAAAAAAATCGTTGCCATTTCCCTTTAAAGTAGTTTTCTGTTTCACTTCTGTGTGATGGGTACGCTTCAATTAGTATATCCCTAGGTAGCCCACTAATTAATGGTATATTTTTGGTTGAAAAAATGTGTATTTATTCTTGTGTTACTCTGTCTACAACTTTATTGATGCGCGCGGTCCAGTTCAATGCGCGGTCAGCTTGTGATGCATCAATGTTTCATGTATATATATTTTCCTAAGGTTGGCAAGTAAATGCCTAAATTGCACACATAGCCCCGACGAAATGGTACAAAAACTACACAAATATGATTGAAAACACAAAATAAACACTTCAAAAATAGACTCGGGTAATTTTAGTAAACTGCCAGCCACTTTTTTGGGCGAAAATAACAATGAAAATCAGGTAAAATTCGCAAAGTTTTTCAACATTTTGTTGAATTTTTCGCTGTGACTATGTGTGCATGGTCCAGGTTGCCTGACATAATTTCAAACGGTTTTTCCGTTTAACTGACGACGACAAGATTTCATTGGTTGTCGAAATTTTTCCAGCTTTAAATACCAATGAAATCTTGTCGTCGTCAGTTAAACGGGAAAACCGTTTGAAATTATGTCAGGCGACCTGGACCACGCATAGTTGCAGCGAGAAATTCAACTATATGTTGAAAAACTTTGCGAATTTTACCTGATTTTCATTGTTATTTTTGCCCAAAAAAGTGGCTGGCAGTTTAGTAAAATTATCCGAGTCTATTTTTGAAGTGTTTATTTTGTGTTTTCAATCGTATTTGTGTAGTTTTTGTACCATTTCGTCGGGGCTATATGTGCAATTTAGGCATTTACTTGCCAACCTTAGGAAAATATATATGCATGTTGTAAACATTGATGCATCACAAGCTGCCGCGCATTGAACTGGACCGCGCGCATCAATAAAGTTGTAGACAGAGTAACACAAGAATAAATACACATTTTTTCAACCAAAAATATACCATCAATTAGTAGGCTACCTAGGGTATATCAAAGAAGAAAAGTTCTGAATACGCGTCGTTTCTTTGTTGTTTGAGGACGGGGGAAGTTTATTTTGTTTCTTTAAGAAACTTAGCTTGCTTCCAGAAAATAATATTTGGTAGCTCTTTTTGTACACTGGATCTTATAACATTATCCGAAAACCTTTCAAAACTGTGTTTAGATAATTTGCATGTGCGTGTTTTATACTTTTCCTATGTTCCGTTTAGATATTCCAGAATGTTTTTTGGGAACTCATGACTGTCACGTTAACGCAACGTGCAGGGAACTACCTGGATCTTTCGAATGTACTTGCAAAGAAGGATTTACTGGTGATGGAAGAGATTGCCAAGGTAGTACATGAACTATACTTGTGTCATGACCAGTCATGCTAAGTTTGCCGGCGCTAATAAATCGATTGTTTTAATATCTTTAGACACAGATATACAAATATTCGCCACTCCGCTGTTTGCGCATTGGGTGGGAGGCGTAATGCGAACAATAATTTTTCCCATGCAATTGGCTCATGCATACCACTCCGAATGCTATACGTTTGTTTGATCAATGAACCACTAGCTGGTAGATCGATTGCTGAACTTAACAAGGCGCCTACTAATACACTGGCTTGAAAACAGCGCCTGAGTGAAGTACCAATGATTAGAAAAAAGTATTCAAAAAGATTATTTTATTTACTCTCCAGAACAAGATCGTATTATATAATCTGTTATTCTCAATTTTTCCATAGTGTTTGCACAGATAAGTACAAAAGTTAACAAAGTTTTATAAAGATATAACTGTGGGAACCATAACCATTAGCTGATAACCAAGGCTAACAACTGCTGCAAAAAATACTAAAATATTTATTTAGCTGTAGCAACAAAACATTTCACTGTAGTTTTTTTGCATATAGTTATACCAAAGCTATACAAATCTTTTATAGTCTCGTATACCTTCCCCTAAGTGCACATCCTGGATCTTGTTATATATGAAATCTGCATGTTCCCAATTTTCCTGTTTTATTTGTTAGAATAGACAGTGGGAGACATGAACATCTGCCAAAAATGACCGAAAAATGTCACCCAGGATAGCAGTCATAAAAATGTTGCAGCTATTAGTATAGAAAATTACACGGTTCAAGAAGTATTAATAAACACAAGTGAGATTTTTCATTAATACTTCGAGAACAAGTGTAATTTCCTATTAATTTCATTTTACTACATATTTCAATTCTTGGGTTTCACTGGAACTTTTTCAGTAATTCTGAGTGGGGTCAACCCAAAATGTATTGATGATTGTACTGCACTGGAGCAAGCAAATCTCGCGAAATTGTACACATTTGCTGCCAAACACAAGGTCAACACATACAGTCTCACACTCAGTCTGATGACAGTATATCGATTTGCAGTTGGCCCCCAGTGAAATTTATGACGCCACGTGAAACCCAAGAATGCTGAACTTAACTGTTTTTGTGAATGTGAAACAATATGTTTCGCAAACTTTCGCAATAAATACTCTCAGGTTTGCCATTTTTTCTTCAAAGAAACGTTTTCTAATATACTCGAGTATTCATCCATCGAAAGTTTTTAAACCACCTTGTGAACATTTTTGTAAAAAAAACTGCTGATTTTTTGGATATTTCAAAATAAAAATACAAAAATGTTGACAAATTTTATAACAAAAACATTTTACTACATGACGTCTAGCTCGTTTCCGTGCTGATTAATTTTTAATCGGCACAACGTGCCGATCAGAATCGAGTGAACTAAAAAAATGATATTAACAAAAAAAACACGTTCCATTTTAAATATTACATTATTATAACACTTTATTCAGTGAGAACCCTGTCCCCTTTTTGATATGGCTGTATCGCCAGTGATGAAAAATAGCACAAAATAACATAGTGATCACCTTTGCCATATTAGATGTACAGTATAATAAACATTATATTAGTGTTACGATATAGCAAATATCACAGTTTTATATATAACCAGAAAGTGATGCGGTGAAATTCAATATGCGGGAAACATCGCTAACAGTTCTAGCACAGAATAATGAAAAACTTACAACCCTTCATCAGCTCTTTTAAAATTCGTAGACATGGCGTCTGTTGTTGCACTTTTTTCACCAAACAACAAGATAAAAACAACAGTCTTTGATTTGTACAGATGATTAGGCTACCAATACTGACAATGTACACTGGAACAATGTAAAACATAACTTGAGCTTTTACCTTATATTATTTCAATTATCAAATACCATATTTGCATTAAAAAAAAATGTAAATTCGCTGTTGTTTTGGCCGCTTTGGTAGCTAGTATCATACCATTCGTCGGGAGAAAACGATGGTCATTCGTCTGACACGAAAGTGAAGTTAGCGAAGTGTTATAGTTGTATTCTTCATAATAGCATTATTACAAGTTCACATGCTATAGCGGTTACAGTCTTAGTTTACAATAAGTACCAGTGCCCTACAACGTTTTGTAAACGTCCATGGCTGAGCGATATGCGAGCCTGTCGGAAGGTGTTGGTCAAGTAACTCTGATTCTTTTTCCTGTATATTTTGGCATTACTGAACCTATATACATATAGCTGACGTACTTAGATTATATATACTTTTTTCTTAGATATCAATGAATGTAACACTGATCCAGGACGATGTGGCAATAATGGTATTTGCCAAAACACGATCGGTAGCTTCACTTGTGATTGCCAAGTAGGGTACAGATGGGATGGAAATAGTTGTGTTGGTAAGTAGTTATGACGGGGAACATTTGTAAACAAATAAATGCTTTATATATAAATATATATATATATATATATATATATATATATATATATATATATATATATATATATATATATATATATATATATATATATATATATATATATATATATTTATCACATACTTGTGCCTTTATCCTGGCGATAACACGGTGACATAAAAACGATATGTCCCGTGATATCGTTTTTTGTCTCGCGATATCGTTTTTTGTCCTGCTCAAAACAAAGATGGCGTCCGACTGAAGGATCGATAGAGAGATAAGAATAAAAATATTAAATAATGTAAGGAAAATAACACAAAGAAATTTGCAGCTGTTAAAAGATAAGTTATTTTTGGTTTGTTTTTGTAATTTCTACCTGTTTAGCGTATTTTAAACAATCATTTGGAATTCATTTTGAAATGTACTCGAAGTGTAAATAATTTGAAAATATAATCTGGTTTTTGCTCTATATAAAGGCACAAGTATGTGATAAATAGGTTATCATATTCGAGGCTCGGTAAAATCAGTTTTATCGCTCTCGTTACGATATCATATTTTGTCCCTCGTTCGCTGCGCTCACTCGTGACAAAATATGATATCGTCTCTCGAGCGATAAAACTGATATCACCTCGCCTCTCATATGATAACCTATACATATATATATATATATATATATATATATATATATATATATATATATATATATATATATATATATATATATATATATATATATATATATATATATATATATATATATATATATATATATATATATATATATATATATATATATATATATATATATATATATATAAATATAAATATATATATATATATATATAAAGGACAACCAATTAGCCTTTCTCACGACCGCATGTCCGCCATGTTTGAGGTACCGAGTAGCGCGAAGAGGGAGATGGAAAACACGACAAAAGTTGTTTTTTTAAAGCAAACTACAATGTTGGAGTTGAAGTTTTAAATGGTTAAAAATAAGCGGGCAGTTTGATCTTTCGTTGGTAAGTAAAAAGTATAGTTACTTTCATCCTGGAAAAATTCTGGTGTCAAACTTGCAAAATATAAAGAGAAAAATGATTTTGAACGAGTGAGGAGCCATCTCAAGGTGAGAACATTTTTGTACTCAATTGCTGGGTTTTCAAATCCGATCTATGTCAATTCTACTACACCTAAGGTCATATAATTTGGTACATGTTATCATGGACCGTTTCTGCATCTGGATTCGGTAAAAACAAGACACTTGTACAAAAATTTAAAGTTTTTTTTTTGTTGTGTTTAAAACATGATCGCGATATTGACTCGACGATTTAACTTTTTGTTCCTCGTACAGTAATATTTTCTGAACCCAAGCAAAATAAACACCAAAAAAGGTTGTAAGTGGTTATATAAAAATTTCTATAAATTCTTAAATGTGAGCTATTGCACGTACATCAAATTTGAGCACTTTCAAAAGCTGTACATGTACCGCCTACTGCAAAGATTATAATTGTTGGCGTTATTACTACAAAAGCCCGTTTTCGAACGTCTAAAATTTCCTACACTTACTCCTAAAAATGCAGATTTATGACTAAGTAAGCAGGTAATTTATAGTATTTTAACAAAGGAAAGTCAGCAGGTTTGTTTATTTCTATTTTAGTTTTGTTCTTGTTAAGTTTTAGCTAATATTTACTGTAGCCAGAGTCAAATCATCATGAAACTTGTTGAGTCAATACGGCCGCGTGTCGCGATCATGTTTTAAAAACAACAAAAAAAACCTTTAAATTTTTGTACTAGTGTCTTGTTTTTACGGAATCCAGATGCAGAAACGGTCCATGATAAAATGCACCAAATTATGTGACCTTAGGTGTAGTAGAATTTACATAGCTCAGATTTGAAAACCCAGCAATTGAGTACAAAAATGTTCTCACCTTGAGTCGACTCCTCGCTCGTTCAAAATCACTTTTCTCTTTATATTTTGCAAGTTGGAGACCAGAATTTCTCCAGGATGAAAGTAACTGTACTTTTTACTTATCAACGAAAGATCAAGCCCGTTTATTTCTAACCATTTAAAACTTCAACTCTAACATTGTAGTTTGCTTTTAAAAAACAACTTTTGTCGTGTTTTCCATCTCGCTCCTCGCACTACTCGGTACCTCAAACATGGCGGACATGCACCTGTTCGCAGGTGGTGAGAAAGGCTAATTGGTTACTTAATATAAATTTTATTTCACTACAAATTTGTTTCGTGTGACAAGAAGAGCTTGCCACACTCATCAGGTGAATTTAAATAATGCGCGTTTATGTTGTTGCCTAGGACATATATATATATACTGGTTATTTACATGTTTTACGTCATTGGATTATATCAGATTACATTATCGTTATATATTTATCGTTATATATATATATATATATATATATATATATATATATATATATATATATATATATATATATATATATATATATATATATATATATATATATATATATATATATATATATATATATATATGTATATATATATATATATATATATATATATATATATATATATATATATATATATATATATATATATATATACATATATATATATATATATATATATATATATATATATATATATATATATATATATATATATATATATATATATATATATACATATTAATGTTTGTGACGTTAACATAGGAGCGCTCGATACAGATTCTAGTAGAGCGTAGGGTCGACAAAAAAGACAAGGAATACTTTTTCTGTCGCTACTTGGAGTTTCACGCGCTTAACGCTCTAGTTACACTCGCGGGTCCTACGTCAATTTTGACCTGCCCATGGTTTCCCTGCATCGTAGCGACATTGATTTCAAAATACTAAATTATTTTCGTTTAAAAAAAATTTAAGATATAAACGAATGTGACGAGAATACAGACAATTGTCACTTTGCTGCAACTTGCATGAATACCATTGGCTCTTTCACTTGCCAGTGTCCACCTGGTACATCGGGTAATGGAGTTAATTGTGCAGGTAAGCAAATTTAATCTGGTTGGCTGCCTAAACAAGTCTTAAATATATTCTTAGCTAGAGTATATATAGATGCTTATGGAATATAATTACTCATATATACTAGTTTGCCTCTTTTCATTTTTAAGGATTTCCTTTTGTTTTTTGACTGAGGAAACTTTACCATTTATACAATTTTTATTTACACTGACTCATTTTCTTCTATTTTGAAATGTAAAATTATATTAAATACGGAATTGTTTGTTCTAGATATCCGTGAATGTAATTTTACAGCAGAAGCTTATCCTTGTCATGTAAACGCTGATTGTACTGATACATTTAGTTCATATATTTGTCAGTGCCGGGATGGCTTCACTGGTGATGGACTAATGTGTAACGGTAATTATTTATCTTTCTTTGGGATATATCAATAAAAATAAGGTTTGTCTTATTTGCTAGAACATTGCTAGAGCATTGCAACATTAATCTTAAGAAGAATCATTAATGCATTGCCAGCAATGAACTGAGAACAAACCGTGTTGGTATAGAAAGAAATCCCAGTATTTCAATTGTAACTTTCCCCGAAATTGAACTGAGAGGTTTTGGGAATGCATTCCATTTTGCACGTATTTCGATGCAGTGGCGTAGAAACAGGGGGGGGGGGGGGGGGGGGGGGGGGGGGCTGGGGGGTGCTCGAGCCCCCCAAAAGGGGGTCCAATAGTAAATAATTTCAAAATTCGTCGATTTTCAAAAATTTTACAAAATATTGTTAACGGCGTTCTCTAAACATATCCAAAATTTCAAACAACAAAATTAATTATAAACGGAGAATTCAGCAAATTCTACACCATGTTAGGGTAAAACCATGATTTTACCCCGAACAAATAATGGTATGCAATTGGTTTACTCTAGTGTGTCCTTTTCCATAGCATTGTTCGATTAATGTTATTCTAGCTAATGCATGCAAAAACTTTAAAGCAGTTTTTCTCAAATTGCCGAAAACCACCAATCGCCATTATTGCATGCGCAATATCTCAAGAAGTATGTAAGCTACTGACTTCAAACTTTCAGTGTGTGTTCTGTGTTACATTCTCTTGGAGATGAACGAGAATCAAAAAAATATTTGCAATAGCATGCAAGTTATGGTAGTCAGTATCATCTCGATAATATTTAGTTTCAATATTTTGTCCGCAAAAAAATTATTTTTGCCTCAATCACCATAGTTCTGCATAGATGAACTGCATAGCATTAAAACACACAACAAATTTTTTTTTAGTATTGGACCCCCTTAAGGAGGGGCTAAGACCCCCCAAAAAAAAAATCCGCCCGGCGTGATTTTAATCACGTGAATGTTGTGTTAGATAGTGTGTTAGAATGGTTAGAATGTTAGATTGGTTCCCAGATTGGTTCTTAGAGCAATTCAGAGCCTGAAAATTACGTTTTTCCCTGAAAGAATGCACCAAGATTAACCAGATAGTTTCACAATTTCCCTGTTCTCGTGCTAATATCTAATTACATTGTTATAGGACCCATAAAATCAGTATTTGACTTCAATAAGCATTTAGTATAGATATCAGAAATTCACATTCACTAATCAATGTCCAAACTTCAACTGATGCATATTTTCTTGAAATCGTTATACATTATTCACATTTTTTGTAAAAAATGTGCCAAATTTAGCTCATTTTTGCAATCAAAATAAACTCCAACTTAAGTGCCCAAATCGCCGGAAATGGCATTTCCGGGGTTCTGGTTTTCAAAATTTCCCTGGGGAGGATGCCCCCGGACCCCTTTACAGAGCTCGCGCCTTCGGCGCTCGTATGTTTAGCCCCCCCCCCAACCTATGTTTAGCCCCCCCCCCAACCTTTAATTCGTTCTTACGCCTCTGTTTCGATGCGAGTATCTATTTCTTTTTCGTGTCTAACCAAAAGCAGCTGATATTTTGTAGGAAAGCTAGGCAAGATTGCAAACTTGCTTGATTAATTCTTTTAACTTTATTGTGAACAAAAGTGACCCTGCTTGTGACACAACATGTCGTGCATATTGAAAATAATGCATGATGGCAGACATATATATATATATATACATGCTCTTCTCTAATTTCTGAATACATGATAAGGAACGAAATATCTCGCGAACAATAAAAAGATACCCTGTAAGAACCTTTTCTTTACAATTCAAATGTCATATTCCTAATACATAACTGTTTTTTGTTAAGACATCAACGAATGTACTGAAGAGACAGACGACTGTCATGTGAATGCGACGTGTTCCAATTTGGTTCCGTCATTTTCCTGTAGTTGCAATGATGGGTTTACTGGAGATGGAAAACAGTGTGATGGTAAGAAAAAGAGTGCCACACTCGTCTATTTACTTTATTTGATTTTTCAGCTATATGCCTTCATTTAATAGTACGACCGGTTTACAGCATTTTGCTGCGATTTTTAATTTAGGCGCATGCGAAGTTGTATTTTCGATAGACACAGAAAAATGGATTAGCAGGAAATGTCCTTTATTATATGCTTACATGGCTACGCGTCAGTACGAAAATCCGTAACAAGTCTGCTTGCGCATATCGTTTAAAAGCGAAAATCACGCCTACAGAAACGTTGCGGAAATCGCAATCCGTAGGTCAACCACTAATTGTAGCTGATCTACGGACTACAGGATGTCCAAGTCCGGAATGTTTTTTGTTAGTATGTTTTATAATTAGAACATTATATTTTACAAAAAATCTCGATTGAAACTCTCCGATTTATTTTTGTTAATCCCTCCTCACTCTCTTTCGGTTCCCCTCGAGTCTGATCCGAGTCCTCTCCAGACGTGGTCAACGTTAAGCAATATACTAATACAGTGCCTATCCAAAGTTTAAATGCAATTCAAGAATTTGAATGACTTTTAAAATTTAGGAAACGTAACATCAACCTTTATGCGTTAATTGTTTTATGATTGAAAATAGATAGAAAGCGAATTTTTTGAGATCACATGAATAATTAACTTCAAATTTTGCTGTTTTACAAGCGTCAACACGCTTTCTTCCTTTTATGGATGCTTTAGCCTGTGTCGAGTATTACGTTCTCTTTAGAGAGTTAATTCTGAAGAATTCCTAATTAGCTTATACTCATATAACTGTATTAAATTTCTCCAGATCTTGCGAGGCATAGCTTGGCTTTCATAATTTCATTCATGGAGTTTAGGTCTCTCATTAGCTACCAAATTACAATTTCTGTATGGTCTGCATAGTTGGTTTCTAGACATCAATTAATTCAGTTTTTGAGCTGAAGAGAGATGTTTTCATTGAGACGGCCGTATTCAAGCTTGGATCCAGCGCAAAACATTGATTGTTTCATCAACAAAAACGTCGATCCTATCCCATAATGGAACAAATACTCTCAAAGATATTGTGACATTGGATAATAACAAAAAATCTTTACCTGATCCAATATACTTGGCATTTTCTGAAACCTAAATAGCAGGATTTGCCCGAAATACGAAAGACAATCAAATTGTTTAGGTGTATTGAATTATACTTTTGGAAAGGCACGGCAGGTAATGCTAATGTACCTCAATCTCCGACAGTCCCCAAAACCCGGAACCACTAGAAATTAAATATGTATATTGTTTACTAATACTTTAATATTTTGAATGGAATATTGGGATGTTTCAACTAAGGTTGTCTTCCTAAAAGCGTAAACTGTGAATTATGAGCGCACAAAGGATGATGGATTATTGTCTATTTAGGCTTAGAATTTTACTCTGCTGTTAATGAATTAATTCCGTCGTCAATTTCCTATGTGCCCTTGTTGCTATTTGAAAAAAATAATTCCGCTTTTAGAGGTGATTCATAATCAGTAACCCGTTCTCTCTTTGACGCTCATAGTTTACAGTATGCCTTTTTGGAAGGACAACCTTTATTGAATTAGTCTAACCTTTATTGAATCTCAAAAAGTACATCATGTGTCATCGTCGTACACATGAAAACTGATAAACTGGTGTTAAACTTGTGTCTATTATTCATTTGATAACATACACAAAATCTGCTCGTTTGTACTAACAAAACACTTTTTGTTCGAAAAATTGACAGTTGTTTTTTTTTTCACTGTAATTGTATTTATAAGTTGAGTAACTAACTATAATTTATGCAATTTGCGATGCAAAGCAAGTGCTTAATATAATTTGTAGTTTAGTTTGTATTTTCTAATTTGTATGAAATTTACAACATTATCTGGTCAGGATTATGTTTCTTTTTAATTGGGTTTCGAAAGTTGTAACGAACAAGTCTCATATTATACCATTGGATAGAATAGGATTTACCAACGTACTTTTTCTTGCGATAGTACTAAGAATCCAAAGAAAGTAAACTGCTTGCGTACGACAAGTTTCCTGGGCGATTTCCTGAAAACCGGAAAATGCAACCTATGTTTACTAGAAAACGTCGCATTCTCGTGCTTAGCTAAAAGTTTTATATACTGGCATGTATATTCCGACAGTGGCTTTTTGAGATCCCGATTGAATTGCAAGTTTAAAAACACTAATTGAAACATAATGGTAGAATAATTCCCAAAATGTGAAAGATAACAACATATAAAAATAGATAAAAATGTAATATTTCTTGTTTGGTTTCAGATGTTGACGAATGTGATAACAATTTGCACAATTGTCACGTGAATGCTGATTGTATAAATACCATCGGATCATTTTATTGTGATTGTAGAAATGGTTTTAATGGAAACGGTACATATTGTTATGGTATGTATTTATTGTTGTTATCATATGTATTATATGTGAAAAGTTTATATTTAGTAATCTACTAATCATCAAAAACTGTCCGAAAAAGGTAAATTCCTTAAAATAATATGGTTGATTTCTTTGATGTTGCCGCACCGAAAAAGTCCAAACACCAAGTATACAAAAAACGAGATTCAAATATCATGCTGTATAAACTAACTCGGACAAAGCCAACTTCTGTGCCTTCATATTGAGTTTAATTTTTAGCTAGGAAGTGTATACGAGTTTGTTTGCATAACAAGTAACACAGCCTCGTTACTTGACATAATTGCAACCAATAGACCTGACAAAGTAAAAGAAAGTGGTGTGATTCACCTGGGTATCAGCGATCACAGCTTGGTTTATGTGAGCCTAAAAGTATCAGTACCTCGGGATAAGCCCAAGATTATCGAAAGTAGAAATTTGAAAAACTACAATATCAATCATTTCAATAGTCACATTTCTCATCTATTGAGAGATTCGTCTTGGGATCATAAAGACCCAACCCATTTATGGATCCAATTCAAAAATATATTTAACTATGTTTCTGATTTACATGCTCCAGTTAAGACTAGAAAAGTTAAAAGTACTTATGCCCCGTGGCTAACGACTGAAATTAGATGTGAGATGAACAAGCGAGATCATTTGAAAAAGAGGGCTGTTAAAAGTAACTCTAAAAGGCTTCATCGGGATTATCAGTTAAAGCGAAATCAAGTGAACAAATTAATTAAATCGGCAAAACATAACATAACATAACATAACATAACATAACATAACATAACATAACATAACATAACATAACATAACATAACATAACATAACATAACATAACATAACATAACATAACATAACATAACATAACATAACATAACATAACATAACATAACATAACATAACATAACATAACATAACATAACATAACATAACATAACATAACATAACATAACATAACATAACATAACATAACATAACATAACATAACATAACATAACATAACATAACATAACATAACATAACATAACATAACATAACATAACATAACATAACATAACATAACATAACATAACATAACATAACATAACATAACATAACATAACAACATAACATAACATAACATAACATAACATAACATAACATAACATAACATAACATAACATAACATAACATAACATAACATAACATAACATAACATAACATAACATAACATAACATAACATAACATAACATAACATAACATAACATAACATAACATAACATAACATAACATAACATAACATAACATAACATAACATAACATAACATAACATAACATAACATAACATAACATAACATAACATAACATAACATAACATAACATAACATAACATAACATAACATAACATAACATAACATAACATAACATAACATAACATAACATAACATAACATAACATAACATAACATAACATAACATAACATAACATAACATAACATAACATAACATAACATAACATAACATAACATAACATAACATAACATAACATAACATAACATAACATAACATAACATAACATAACATAACATAACATAACATAACATAACATAACATAACATAACATAACATAACATAACATAACATAACATAACATAACATAACATAACATAACATAACATAACATAACATAACATAACATAACATAACATAACATAACATAACATAACATAACATAACATAACATAACATAACATAACATAACATAACATAACATAACATAACATAACATAACATAACATAACATAACATAACATAACATAACATAACATAACATAACATAACATAACATAACATAACATAACATAACATAACATAACATAACATAACATAACATAACATAACATAACATAACATAACATAACATAACATAACATAACATAACATAACATAACATAACATAACATAACATAACATAACATAACATAACATAACATAACATAACATAACATAACATAACATAACATAACATAACATAACATAACATAACATAACATAACATAACATAACATAACATAACATAACATAACATAACATAACATAACATAACATAACATAACATAACATAACATAACATAACATAACATAACATAACATAACATAACATAACATAACATAACATAACATAACATAACATAACATAACATAACATAACATAACATAACATAACATAACATAACATAACATAACATAACATAACATAACATAACATAACATAACATAACATAACATAACATAACATAACATTACATTACATTACATTACATTACATTACATTACATTACATTACATTACATTACATTACATTACATTACATTACATTACATTACATTACATTACATAACATAACATAACATAACATAACATAACATAACATAACATAACATAACATAACATAACATAACATAACATAACATAACATAACATAACATAACATAACATAACATAACATAACATAACATAACATAACATAACATAACATAACATAACATAACATAACATAACATAACATAACATAACATAACATAACATAACATAACATAACATAACATAACATAACATAACATAACATAACATAACATAACATAACATAACATAACATAACATAACATAACATAACATAACATAACATAACATAACATAACATAACATAACATAACATAACATAACATAACATAACATAACATAACATAACATAACATAACATAACATAACATAACATAACATAACATAACATAACATAACATTTAATTAAATTAGTACTCAACATTTACAGAAGAAAAAATTACACAGATTTATCACAATCACAATTGAGAGTACAAGCCACCTGAAATAACCATAAGGGCTAGACAAGTCAGGTGACCTTTTCATATGAAGTAGAGATATAAGACAAATAGGTTGAGTCAAGATTACGCTTTTTGAAATAAGAACGAAAAACAAGAACAAAGAAAAACAAAATAACAAGAAACAAAAAAGACAGAAAACAAGAAACAAAGCACCAACAAAACAAGGTATAATAACAAAAAAAAAAACCAGAAAACAAAAGAGCAAAAAAACAAAAAAGAGCCAAAAAAGAAATCCTCAATTTTTTATTTTTTTTAATGTTTAAAATTATTTTTCACATTCCTTCTTATAAATTAGTAAGAAGCAATTATTTGATCTTTAAGTTTTCTTTTAAAGATATTTAAATTCAGAGACTTCAAAGATTCATCAACAGAGCTCCACTCCTTTGGTCCGGAGTACCTTATATTAAATATTCCATAATTTGTGCGAACTGATGGGATAATATATGTATTTGTAGATGCTAAACGCGTTGCATAGTCATGTTTGATTACAGTAAAAAAGTCATCATAATCAGCTGGAAGATTTCCCAAGCTATACTGAAGCATAAATGATGCTGTGTTAACATAAACTATATCTAGGAATTTGAGTAGCTTTAGTCTCTTAAATAACGGGAAAGAATGCTCACAAAAACCAGAAAAAGTCATTATCCGCATAGCTTTCTTTTGTAAAATCACTAAAGGATGCAAATTGCTTTTATATGTATGCCCCCATACAAGGACAGCATAAATTAAAAATGGGTAGATTAGTGAATAATAAACTTGAATCAGTATATCAGTAGAGACAAAATCTCTAAGTTTAAATAGAATTCCAATACCTCTGGATACTTTTTTGCTTAATTCAAAAACATGATCCTTCCAGTTCAAATTATAATCCATAATTATTCCAAGATATTTAACACTTTTTTTCTCTTTTATTTCATTGTCATTCATTTTAAGATTCATCAAGAAATTAACTTTATTTGCGATGGATGGAAGAGAACAAAGTTTGATTTATCAATATTCAGGGAAAGTTTATTAGCACATAACCAGTTACTAACTAAATTCAACTGCTCATTTATAATTAATTCTAAGTTTTGTAAACTATTTTCTGTGCAAAATAAATTTAAATCATCTGCAAATAGATGAAAGTTAAGTTTTGGAGCAGAGTTATTAAAATCATTAATATATAGCAAAAACAGTAAAGGTCCTAAGACTGAACCTTGTGGAACTCTGCAAGTTATAGGCTCTTGTTCGGATATCACGCTTCCAATCGATACATATTGTTTTCTATTTGAAAGATATGATGAGAACCATTTTTGTGCTATTCCTCTTAGGAATAGCACAAAAATGGTTCTTCTTGCAGTTAACACGGTAGTCTGGCTCATTATTACCGACAAGACAAAACAAAAAACACATATACAAATAGGAGAAAAATATGTAAAATATTGACTAAGTGACAAGCTCAAGAAATCACCGCCATTTTGACTCGGCCCAGGTCACTTTTTTTCGATTAAATCGATTATTGTAAGGATCATATTGAATTAAATAAGCATTTAAGAAAAATATTAACCAGGTCATTAGTGGCAAAGGTCGTTATTCTACAACCACCACCATAAGCGCCATTAAAGATGATCTGGATAATACAATCCATGACGAAAAATTGATAGCTAAGCTGAACAAATATTTCGTTGAAGTGGGGCCAAATTTATCGAATAATTTGCCCCCTAGTTCTAGGGACTTTTCTGAGTACCTAGAACCAGTAGATTGTGTATTTAATTTTTCTAATATAACTGATGATGCCGTCCTTAGAAAAATTCTAAAACTCAAATCTAATAAAGGCGTCAGTCCTGACAACATTCCCCTCAAATTAATAAAGGACTCAGCAGAGGTTATTGCTCCATATTTGAGCTACATTTTTAATCGATCGCTATCGGAAGGGAAATTCCCAGATGACTGGAAAAGCGCAAGAGTTTGTCCTATCTTTAAATCTGGCAAACGTGATGAATGTGCAAATTACAGACCAATTAGTATTTTATCTGCAATTTCTAAAATATTCGAGTAACTTGTATTTGAACAACTAAGTAGGTATCTTACTACGAATAAGATTTTAACTGACTACCAGGTTTCAGAAAAGGATTCTCCACTTGCTTTTCCTTATTAAGAACAACAAATGAATGGTTAATCATTATGGACAAGGGTTTGATTGATGGCGTTGTCTTTTTGGACCTAAAAAAGTCTTTTGACACAGTTGATCACGATATACTGATTAAAAAATTAGAATTTTATGGAATCAAAAATAATACTCTTCGCTGGCTGATCTCATATCGTAGTCATAGGAAAAAAGTTTGTAAAGTAGGGATGTCAGTCTCTAATAGTGAAAATATTAAAACAGGTGTCCCGCAGGGGTCAAATCTTAGTCCCCTACTCTTTTTACTTTACATAAATGATTTACCTAAATGTCTTGATTCTTCAGTACCAGCTTTATTCGCTGATGATACTAACCTTACTATCAGCGGTGCTACGGCAATGGAAATCCAAGACAACTTAGAAATTGAACTAAATAAAGTGCATATGTGGCTTTTAGCCAATAAGTTAACCTTAATGCAAAAAAAAACTGAATTTATACTTATTGGATCAAGACAACGGCTGTCTCAAATCATTTCTGATCCAATCCTATCGATAGGATCTGAGGCCATTAAGCGTGTTTCATCCACCAAAACACTTGGCGTAATGGTGGATGAATGCATCACCTGGCATGACCATATTGATAAAGTGGCAAAGAAAGCTGCAAAGGGAATAGGAATATTACGTAGATCCAAAGGTTTTCTTGACAAAGATACGCTTAAGACCGTTTACAGCGCTTTTGTTTGGCCACATTTTGACTATGGTGCGTTAGTATGGCACAATTGTTCTAAAGCTTTGCAAAAAAAATTGCAAAAGCTTCAAAATAAAGCTGGTCGAATAATTACAGGTGATCATGATAGCTATGAACTTGCCTCAGGTACTGTCAGAACCAAACTTTGTAGGGACACTTTAGAGGAAAGAAGGGAAAAACAATTAGAAACCTTAATGATACAAATAATTCAATTGCTTACCTTCGAGAACTTTTTACATTTTGTTCTAATCAAACGTATCAATTAAGAAGTAACAATCATGTTCTTCGCTTACCTAAACCCAACACGAACGCCCTAATGCGGAGTTTTGCGTATAAAGGTGCCGCAGCTTGGAATAATATTGAAGAACATAGAAAGTTTTAATTCTATAGTTCATTTGACTAAATTTTTATACTTAATATATGTTTGTCTTTCATTTTTAACAATTTTAACTTGCACATATATATTATACTCATTTAATTAATACTTTTAACTTGTAGATACACGGCCATCTGAAAATCAACCTTTTTATTTTCCATATAGTTTTTATCATCGTTTTAGTTTAGTTAGGGCGAGGTTGAGATGTTACCGTGTCAAAATATTTGTAAATAATAATAATAATAATAATAATAATAATTTAGGACAGATAATCACCATGACGGGACGAAATCCCCAAAAATGACCACACCCCAATGTAGCTTCATTCGGATAGAAATGAGGTGGTTGAACTGAAACCAAATGAATCTACCGGGCGTAGACGTAGTGCGTTGAATAAATCGAACTCGACGTTAGAATTTTGACAACAAGGCTATAACACTATAATAAGCAGATAACAGGATCTATATACAGGTGTGAAATATGTACAATACAATGATATCACGATACGACGACTTGTAGGAAATAGGGTGTCGAAATGTAGACCAATGTTGAAGGTTTTGTTGGTAGGATCAAGTCTAATATCAATAATTTGAATCTTGACGAATCGCAGTTTTAGATCGTTTGAATTGTCGTTTATCGCGGTATATTGTCCTTGTAGATTGTATTTAGTCGATATAGATTATAGAATCACGTAGAATCGAATCGGTTGAGTCGGTTAGGATGATTGAATAGAATCGAATCAGTAGAGTTGTTTCGAACTAGAACACAATTAGTAAAACAAACTAACCATAGAAAACCTTACAGAAACAACGATAAATGCAGCAAGAAACTAACACTAAATATACGCTTGATAATAAACATGCGAATATTTACCTATATACGATTAGCATGCACTAAACTAAACCCGATTTTAGCGGCGCGTTGAAATGAAATTGCTGCCTTAGCCAGCGCAGAGTTTTGCCTATAGAAGAGTACATATACATGCGCAAAATGAACAAATACAAAACAAGTCAGAAATCAAGTCATGCACGGAATAGCGCAAATTATTCTAAAGTCACTTACATATATATATATATATATATATATATATATATATATATATATATATATATATATATATATATATATATATATATATATATATATATATATATATATATATATATATATATATACCATTTAAATTGCTTGGTAGAAAAAAAAAACATTGAAAAGGGGAAAATTAAGAAATTGAAAAGGGGGGAAGATGTGTGTTTTGAACAACCGGTCCACTAATTATGCACCGATTGTCTGAGTATTTTACGCGTTCCCTTAAATTTTAAACGTATGCAACTTTTAAGGTAAACAAGATATCTTCATGAAATTTTCAGCACGTGTTCTGTGATAATTGTGCTATTAAGAGGGCAATAATTTAATTATGTTGCGTAACAAAATATCCTATTCAATCAGCACAAAATGGGTCGCATTAATGATTTAACGTCGGAGCAGTGAGCTTTAGTTCTTTTACTACGTCAAAATTTGAGTATTCATATCGGCATATTGGTCTAAAAACAAAGATTCTAAAAACAAGCGTTCAGAGACGCTTAATCAAACGTTTTGATTGTAAAAATAAAGAAAAACAAAGAGCGAGAGAAATCTTATCAAGGTTGCCGTAAATCATTGACAGAACGAGATAAGCGAAAACTAAAAAGAGCACAGTCATACAGTGGTGCAGCGTAGCGGTATTTCACCGACAATATTTCTACATACCTGAAACGGCTGGGGCATGGTTTTTTCAAAGTAGAAAGAAAAAGGTCTTCACCAAGAAACCTCAAGACTATTGGATGTCAGATCTTTCTCTCTATTTGGACGGCGTCTCTTTCCTTTTCAAAAGCAATCTAACGGAATAACTTACTTAAACCGAAAAATCGTGTTTGGTGAAAAAGAGAGGGGATGGTTTGTCATTGATCACAAAAGGTAGCAAGGAGCTTCCTGGTGGCAATTAAACGATTGCATTTTCTCGTGACCATAACGCACGGGAAAGGTGCTATTTGTGCGGAACCATGTGTAAAAATAGATCGACGGTATTTTGTACGGTTTATACGCCGTTTAGACATTCTGTTTGACGTCACAAGAACCAGCGGCTGTGCGCAGCCGAAATTATTTGTAATGGACAATGATCCTTCTCAAAAGTCAGCCTTTGCACGGAAAAACTCCAATTATTTGGGAAGAAAAATGCATATCATTGCGCCAGAATTAAACCGTAGTTGAGAATCTTTTCAACATTGTGCAGAAATCCCAGAGACGAACATTATACATCAGTCATGACGAATTTGTTGATCGGGTTAAATATGATATTTGATCGGTCCCGTAAGAATAAGACAATTGTAAGCATGTCAAGAGGAGATAATGTTAAAGTTAAGGCAAAACATCGCCGGTCAAGGGATCACAAAACATACTGCTTCCCCGAAAGCCCAGTAAGTGATTTAGTACTATATCAAGTGTCAAAGTAGGCGACAGTATTAGAAAAGTCAAAATCTGTTTTTATTGTACATATTTTCGCCCTCCATTGGTTTGAAAACACGAAAAACAACTTTTGGCTTAGGCAAAGCACACTTCGACGCAGGTAAATTAACTAATTGATCCTCGAGCATTAAAATTAAATCATGCCAGGCGATTATCTGCGGCGACGAACCAAAATAGTTTATGAAAACAAACTCTTCCTTCTCAGCTCCTACCCACGCGAAGCATCAATGCTGAATTCGTGAAGGTATTAAATAGCCTGTTGAGCGGATTGAGCAGAAACGTTTTACCACAGTTCGCCTTACTCGTAATGCAGTATAATATTCCGGAGGTGTTGCATGTGCATTCAGTCTTGTTAATGACCTCATTAAGAACTTTTTTACCTCGGTTGGCAAAAGCTCCGTTCGATTTCACACACCTATTCTCAAAATTACTTACGATAGTTAAGTGAGTTGCTTTTTCGCGTCTCTGCGACTCAGCTTCTTCTGCCGGCTTCATCACTTTCCTGTAAAATGTCAGTGTTTTGTAACTTGTTTTGTAAACTGTCGTTTCTGACCTTGTTTGACTCTTCGATTACAATTTGCAATAAGCGCATCTTACGTCCACGGTCATTCGCAGTTGTTCAAATTGCATGGGGAAATGCACTGAAATAACATGATTTTCCTGAAGACATTTCTCAACAGCCACCGTTGATTTCTGTCAATTTTTAAACACGCGTGATAGTGCACTCCAAACTTCTTGTGCGACTCTTGTGAGCAGCGCCAGTTCAAAACTTTTGATGAGCCACTATGGAATGCGTTTATGACCGCTTCAGCGAAGGAATTCCTTGTGTGTTGTATTGGCTTGACTATACTTCGGATTTCCCTCCTACCTAACCGTCACATTCTTTCGAATCAGATGAAGAAATTCTACTGTTATAGCACGTCTATTTTTGTCTACTGTATGCGCATGTGTGCGATAAATAGTTGTTGCTGTGACCTGATCACATTACACAGAGTTAATTTTTGTCTCAATGGCTAATGGCAAATATACGAAACAGCTTGTGGAAAAGAAGCGTTACTTGCTAAATTAACAACATATTGAATATGATATCCTACATACAAGCAATATTAGCATATTAGAACCTTTAGCAAAAATACTTTTAGTGTACAATTTTAAAGGATGAACTATGCATATAATAGAATGATATTTGAGCAAGCAGCATGGTAGTTTACACGACCTCACTGCCTAGCAAATCAATACCAACAAATCCTTAAGTCGAAACAACCATGTATAAAAGAACTCAGACAATCAGTCATATTGAAATTTGGGACTAAATTATATTTTCAATCCAATTGTACGAAATTTACATATGGGGAACAGGGGGTAAGTTTTGTATTTTGAGCAGCAGGTCTAATAATTAGGTCCCTGATTGTAGTCCCAGCATGTATAAAACAAATATATTGAAATGCTGAGTCTGATGATTCAACAATTGCAACTCAACAATTTATATATGGCAGCTTTATTACTAATTACTTTAATTTTAAATAATATTACTTTCGTACGTGCCACTGACAATTAGACAAATTATAGAGAGCTTAAGCAAGCGACGTTTTTGTCAACACGGACGGCAGCCGGAAGTAAGTTGCATCGTTATAGATGGCGAATGATGACGTCAGCCGTTCTCGTTTGAAATCATGAACGTGAAAGTTGATGAGTACCAGCCTCGTACCTTGATCGTGGCTCACTCGAAACCGTCGCATACTTGCGATGGCATGCCCCCCCCCCTTCCCGGAAATTTTTGAAATTTGAACCCCGGAAGTGCCATTTCCTGAATTCTGAGCATTGAATTTTGACATAAATTTGCGATAATTAGGCAATATTTTAGATAGAAGAAATGAAATGCACTCGATAACTCAAATTTTTGGACAACATACCATGTTCTCAAAATGTTACTAAATCAACCATACTTATGGGAACATGGAATAGATGTTCCCGCATGGGAACATCTATTCTATCGACAAAGTTAATCATTGGCAATCAGTTTGCAAAACCTAACTATTTGTAGTCTCACAGCAACACGAGCTATTAAAAACGCCATAGCTTTAAAGATCAAATAGGATATTAGATAACAACATACTGATAACAACAGTTGAAGTTAAGACTTGATTGAGATATTTATTAATATTTCACGACTACACGATTGCCGATATAAACAATTCATATTGTATTGACGGCTGTCAGCTCATATTTATAACAGCTCATATTACAATTTCACTGACAAAAATTTACATACATATATACAAATTTGCATACACAAAATAAACTATTTCCCGACCCCGGGGAAGCGTAGAATTAAAAATTCCAATTTGGCTCTTGGGAAAAATCTTCCAATTTGGTTCTTGGGAAACCATCAGACTTCGTACGGCGCAGCCTTTCTTCGGCAATAAATTTAGCACATTGTTGCCTCAATGGCGATAATTGCTCTGACCTGGAGGCATGATCTGCGCCTGTACCAGGTCAGTGAGTACTACATTAGAGGTACGAAAATACTACTAGTAATAAAGTTGCCAAGTACAAATTGTTGAGTCGTTACTCTGAGAATTTGAGTCGTAGATAAGCTGATTACCAACGAGGTGCGTAGTATCGAGTTGGCGGTCAGTTTATCCGAGAACGGATGGTATAATTGTTTCATCATATAGTCCCATGACAGGTAATTCTGGATAATTATCCATGTCACAATCCGTGTCAAAACTTGCCGGAAATATTTAGAGTGTTTTTGACTTTTTACTGTTTCGTGCCTTAAAATTTCCAAAAAATAATATTAAAAATTCATGAACACTATTATTTACTAAAAGATACGAGATACAATATATGTAATTTATGTAGTGAAATTCTAATCTTTTCTAATACGTCTATACATTGCGTTCGGTTTGATTATACAAATCAGTATTTTAGCTATACAATACAAATGAACGCGAACATAGTAGCTATTAACGTATATGCGGTAAAGGAAGTTATTGGTAGTCCAATGAATATACTATCACTTAAAAAGAAATTAATTGCAAACAATGATGTACTTGGGGGACTACAAAAGATGTGCGACTCCATTATGCGAATTGCTGTACTTGACACAAAAATGTACAAGAAAAGGGATCTTACTGACGTTGATCGATTAAAAATTACGTCTATGTTAGGCAATGGCAAACCTACGTTAGAAATAGAAAAAAAATTGAATCGTGACCATCGAGCCATCAAGAAATTTGTGTTTTGTGGTCAAACCATGAGGAAAACCCCAAAAAGATGCCATTTGAAGAGGTTTTCCCCTGGGAACATTCGCAAACTAAAGATTGATCATGAGCTGTCAAAGACACCCCATGCAACAAGTGAAACAATTTTGATAGTGCTGGCGTGTTGAAAATGGCGAAAACGTCCCGATTGCTAAAGTAAAAAAACCACCAAAACAACCGTCATTAACCGTCATTAAACCAGAAGGTTAGAATGGGCTCTTAGGTACATGAAGACGGATTTCCAGAACGTTATTTTATTCGTGCCACCCACGACGGACCAGATGGCTGATCGTCTTGTTGGTTACTTCTTCGTCGTCAACCTAAAGTCAAGATTCGTCGTCAGCAAGGTGGTGGAGGAGTAATGTTTTGGGCAGGAATCAAGGGAAATTCTATTATTGGACCTTTCAAAGTCGAGTAAGGGATCAAAATAGATTCATAATCCTACTGTGAGTTCCTTAACAAATACCGTACCTCATGCCTTGACTGGAAAAGCAGCCGCTGCCTCTCTGAAGAACTATGATTTTCCAGCATGATAATGCACTCGCACATAGTTCAAAATATACTTCTGAATTTCTTAAAAAGTTGGCTTTTAAAACGAGCTGGTGATGGTATGGTCTCCGAATAGATTTCAAATAAATAATAATAATAATAATAGATTTCTCCAGATTTGGGCTGTGGGCTGTTATCAAGAGAAGAGTATACTGCAATGGAAGGCAATTTAAAAACTTGAATGACCTCTGAAATGCAATTAAAAAAGTCTCTGCATCAATAATGCCTTCTGAAATTTTAAATCTTTCCACTTTGGTTGACCAACGCCTTGTTAAAATCCTACAAAATAAAGGATGTCATTTTCATGCATAATGAGATAATGTTTTCTTGTAATCATTTCACATATATTTTCAAAATTGATTTTTCTTTTAAATGTTGTTGTTAACTTATTGTTTTAACTCATAAAGTATTTTACAGCTATTTGTTATGTTTCATAGACCTTGAAATATCGGTATGAAAACAATTTCCCTGATCGAAGTGAACGTCAATCTTTTGCATTATTTGCAAAATGATGATGGCAATATAAATTGATATTCGAAAAAATGCTATTTTTTCGCTCCCGTTTCAAAATAGTTTATTTTATATCAGTTTCTATTTTTGAAAAAAGATATTTGATAATCTAAAAAAGATGTTTGGAAGTATTTTTCGTTTTTTTTTATCCTTTTTAAACACCAAAACACGATTATCCTGGTGTTTTCTTATTATGAATCAAAATTTTTCTCTAGTTGCTGAAGTGTCATTCACAGCGACATCGGCATTCGTTAATGAAGGAGACGCCATAGAAATTTCATTTTATCTGAATAGGATGATTGATGAGATCGCTGTCATCAAGTAAGTTGCTATCTGAAGACATTTTTACACTACAATATATGTAAGATCTGCGTGGTGCAATTTTTCCCTTGCAGAGTCACCCCAACAATATTTTTTCCTTATTATAAATATTTGTTGGATGCTGGCTCGCTAATTCATTGTTCCACAATTTTTAATTCCATAACTTCCGCATGTATTTAAAAAACATAAATTCTCTATTATAAATTCTTTATTTTTTTTGTTTCATTTCGTTTCGTTTCGTTTCGTTTCGTTTCGTTTTGTTTTGTTTTATTTTGTTTTATTAAATTCGCCACAAGGGCAGGTTCACCACAACAGTGTGAGCCAATCTCAACCTGTCAGCATTCTCTGTGGGAGAAAACAGGAGTACCCGGAGAAAACCCACGACTTTCGGCAGAGCGTTGACTGTACTCTTATCATATGAGGATTGGGTTCGAGTCTACCTTACTGGGAGTCGAACTTGGAACCTTAGAGGTGAAAGGCGAGTGGTCTGACCACTACACTACCGAAGCCCCAAGCCTAGCCCTTTAATAAAATATCTTCAATTTTGCAACCTACAGGGTTGAAATACATCCATAATCACAGTAGTGCCATACTTAGTATTTAGATGTAACTTATATACAGTATATGACAGCATCGACAACGGACATAAGTTCAATTGGTCTGATACAAAATGGGGGACAAAATGCGATATCGTAACGAGAGCGATAAAACTGATATTACCGAGCATGGAATGTGATAACCTATTCATCACATACTTGTGCCTTTATCAGAGCTGTTCAGGGACGAAAACCAGATTTTTTTTCTAATTATAAATCGTTTGATTTCATTTCCGAATGAATGCAAAAACATTGTACAAAATATGTTAAGCTGCTAGAAATTTGCAAAAACAAGCCAAGAATAACTTATCCGCTTTTTACAGTTGCAGATATCTTTCTGTTATTCACTACCGATTTGTGTGTGTGTGTGTTGATGGAATTTGCATACGTGGATAAGGCTTCCTTGTTAACATCTTTGACTTTTTTAACTATTGAGTGGTCACGGGCAGCTGTAGGCGTTATGCTTCCAAAACCAATTAGAATCAGCCGAATATTTAAATGCATGTACTTATGCTGACAGTATCGCTTTCAACTGTTAAATAATAAGAGAAACTGCGGGCTTTGTGCTTTCAAGAATTTCATTCAAGAATTGGTAGTAAAAGTCTCAAAGGTACTTCAAGGTAGCCGTAGACATTGTCTTTTAAACGCGTTGAGAACTGGCATATTCAAATGAGGAAAAGACGCTTCGGTGATTTTCGTCATCCTCAGGTTTTCCAGTTGGCTTTGTAAATTATTTTGACGATCAAATATTTTCTTTAATGCGCTTTTCCGGCACAAAAATTTTCTGTGTTCATCTGATTGCTTTCTCTGCTACAAAATATCTAACTTTAGCCCCTCCACATCAGGAATAACTTCATTACAGTGACAATATCAGGTAGAGGCGTTGTTTAAGTTATTGCTGTCCGATTCTTGCTGTACTTTTTTCAGTCAAAGCAAGATTAGATATCACAAAACAGAATTTCAACTTTAGGTGCGTTGCTACCGTTGAAACATAAAACTTTATCGCTTTTAGGCCAAGAAATTGAGGATTCTTGCATGTTAAAGTGGTAATGACACAAAATTTTCGATGTCAAAATATGAAAATTCAATCTTTTCTGATCATTTTGATACCATATTTGTCTTCTAATTCAAAGTAGAAGTTGATTAATTTTACGTTTGAAGATATTGCCAAGATGGCGGCCAGGATTCGAAGGACTTGCGCCTAAATACAGGAATGGCACATCCACTCATATTGCATATTACTGCATATATTTATTTTGTGTATGTGCCGCTGGCCATGAATCTCACTGCTGAATTTTAAAAAAATAACAACAGGTAAACGGGATGCACTTTTTCAAAATAACGAAGTATTATTAATTATGTTATTATTACAGTACAAAGTTGCACTTACAAAACATGCACTTTACAAATTAAACGCGTTTTTGCGTCAAAGTGCCTATGATACGGAAATTGTCCTTTAAGCAGTCTTTGCAATGCAATCAAAATAACACTGGGCAGAATTTCGTGTCATTACATTTACTTTAATGGTTCTACGAAATAAAGCACGGACAAATCAATACCGAATTTTTCAGAGCTTTCAGAAAACAAAGCTTTCAGTCAACATATCCATTTTAATTTTCGATCTGACTTGCATTTTGTACAAATTACAATCTTTCTCCAACTGGCTGCACAGGAGTGACAATAAATTGAGTAACACTGCAACCACCCCTATCATGCAATCTATACCGTGCGACACTTATTCTTTTTGGTTTCTGATCATGTTATATCTAAAATATTACAGTATTTTACTCAGCATTATGCTTTTGCATAAATATATTGTGTTGTTGATTTTATACAACAATTTATTACAGTTGTTTACTGCAACGAACCAGTCTTAATGGTATTACACCAAGGTAGATTTTTCTTATTTAAACACAGGGCAAAATCGAACACTACCATTGATATAATTATTTTGCCGCGGTGGATTCATGTATTGCCAATGTTAAATGTCGGTACTCTTAATCATTATCATAATTACTTTGTAAATTATTGTTGTCCTGTTCCTGTACAAGTATTGTACATGACTCATGTACATAAGTCATGTTGTAAAAATGTGGAAAGAACAGGTGCAATCGCGCGTTTATTTTAATTTTCGCGCGAAATAAAATGAACGGCAAGCAATGACCAGCGGTAGCACATACACAAAGTCAATAATTCATGTAATATGCACCATATGGCATGTGCCATTCCTGTATTTAGGCGCAAGCACTGAGCTCTAGACCTCAGTGGGGGCAAGTCTTCGAATCCTGGTCGCCATCTAGGCAATACATTTGCAATACTTCATGTTATACAGAACATAATTAGTTTACTGCAATGCATGCTGGTCTATGGCAGCTCTGGGCCATCTGTGCATTTAAATTTTTTTTCAAGAAAAAATCTTATGGCAGCTCTGGGCCATGTAAACTTTTATGTTACTTTTAATTTAATTTAATTTTATTTTATTTTTGTTTTATTTTTGTTTTAATTTTATTTTGATTTTATTTGATTTTTATTTTCTTTTAATTTTTTTTCTTTTAAGTTAATATTTTATATTTTTATTAAAAAAAATATAGAATTTTCATATGGCAGCTCTGGGCCACCATACACCTGTAACTGTATTTTAATAATACATATACCAGGTATCTTATTGGATGTTTTGGTATGCGCACAAAGACATCTAGTACTGATCATTTAATCCTGCATTTATATAATTTTTGTATGATAACATACAGCATTTGAAACAATTTACAGGCATTTTGTTTGATATACACCTGGCTGTACTAGTCAAATACAATCATGGGAAAATGTTGTGTTGAATTCAGGTGCAAATGTCAATTGCAGGAAAATGTTATTGTTATGGTGCGAAATCAAATTGCTTCACAAAGCATGGAGTTTTTTTAGGAATATTTAATGCTTCAGTTTTCGGGCAAGCCAATTTTTTGAAGACAAAAATGTGAGCTAAACATCATTTTAGTGTGATATCTTTTTATAGATAACTGAAAACAGTTGCACAGTTGCATTTAGATGGCTCATCATGTGGCGTGCGGAATATTAGCATAGGCCAATACAAGACTATTACAAGCTTGTATCTACCATACTATAAGAAACAAATGTCAATACAAGCTCATGAGAATACAAACCGTCACATATCAGGGCTAATAGCTATATTTAACATATTACCAAGAACTATGTGTAAAATTTGTACATCATTTATTTGTTTAGCATCAGGCTCAACCTGCACATTATCTCCACCAAATCATATCAATAATACAATATTCTGCACAACATAAATAGGTAGTAGGTACTACCTAGGACTAGCATAGGATTAGATTTAGTAATTCTGACAAGTACAATTTAGTAAATTACCAGACATAATGGTAAAATAATCTGCTGTAAGTCCAATAGACCATTTTTTATTTGATTGTTATAGCATTGTCACTGGACAAAAGATATGTCATGAAATTATGAGAAAACTCTATTTAGTCAGTCACTCACTGTCACTGAGTGTTTATTCTGCGCATTTTGGCTGTCTTCTGGTTGCTGTTTGTGATGCAGAAGCTTGTGTAGAAGATAAGCGAGCCTGTTGTTGCTGTACTTGCTCTTGTTCTAAATAGAATAATATTTCGAGTTTTAATTGAATAATAAATTGTACAATTAACCAATATAGCTAGTAATATTTCTCTAGTTTTATGTACTATTAGTTCAATCCAAATCTCAAATTAAATAAAACTGGTAAATGACTATTCAAACCAAGTAAATTGCTTGAATAGAGCCAAAATACTGCAATATTGCTCGCTAAGGACATTAATTTTGGCTCTAGAATCTGTAAAGTGTAAACAGTAGATTATTCATAACACGCATTAAAAAAAACATTGCATGCCTATTGTCAAGATATTCACAACGTAGGTGGTTTCACGCGTTTCATGAAAATATGTTTACAGGGTATGAAACATACATGAATAAATATGATAATGATAAATAATTAACAGCATGTGTAGTTCAGTAGCTGTTTACCTGTCTTCGACCGCGCGAGGATGTAAATTCAGGCTTCAGCTGCTGTGCAATAGCAGCCTAGCGTTACATCGATAGACGGAATAGCATCAGCCACAAGCTTTCTTGTCAAACCTACAGCAGAAGAGATTCATAATTCTTCGTCTCTTTAAATTGCATCGAACATGTCAATACAAAGGCGCAGATAACACGAAATTCGGTCAGTGCTTTAATCACGAATCTGTTTCTCTGCCGCCTTCGTTTGCGGTCTTTTTCATCAGAAGGGAAACCGCGCAAAGATATACCTTGTGTATAATGTCTGTTGACGATGCTAACACGACCTGGGCCGCCAGCAACACAAGATCTACATTTTTTATTCGCGAAGTGTTGCCCATATAGGCCGTATTCTCTGGCACGAAAAGTCGCTTAGGAAATGATTTTCGTTGCCCCCCCTTCGGGCACTACTTAAAAACACGATAGAAAATTAGGAAAAATTATAAAAAGTCTGAATTCGCTTGTTTTCACCTCCACAAACCTGCGGTTTTTGAGAATTTCGTGTTCGAAAATTCAATAAATTGACACGTTTCACAATCCGTGAACGCCATTTTGTTTAGGAAAATGTCTGGATACTTCGTTTAATATATGACATATATATATATATCAAAATCAGCATTATTCATTCACAAACATGGGAAAGGCACTAGATAGGATCGAGTAAAACCACGGCGAGCCCGCAATAGGTTAATATTTCATACATTTGACAGCGGTGCTTACAAGCACGGTTACATAAGCAGTATAAATTTAGTTTTTAACGGTTAACTTTCGGTTGGCCGCATTAGCACAGTGGTCTAGGTCCCGCGCTACTGACATGTTTGTTCCGGGTTCGAGCCCAGTTACGCGCTTATGTTTTACACTTTTTTTTCTTAATTTTTTGAATACTTTTTTTTCTTATATTCTTATATTTTTTTCTTATTAAAACTATTCTCACTCACTATTCTCACTCACTGGGACTGTATCTACTTCACCAAGTTTAGCTAAAGCGCGAGCCCGAAGGGCGAGTAAGGACTCGGCCCGCCGTGGTTTTACTCGATCCTATCTAGTGCCTTCCCAAACATGGCGTCTTCCACCTCATGTTTAGTTCATTTGACGAAAAAAAGGCCCACTTACAACTTTTAGTGAAGTGTCTTTTCAAAACATTTTTGGATTGTATGTCATAGTATTTGCTAACGCTAGATGGAGAAGATCGTGATGTTGCACGGAGAAGTTTAGCTTTTGTCGGTAAGAAGTTAGAACATGAAAAATGTCACAGCCGATGTATTCGATTTATATGCAAATTTCTCGTATTATGGAGCTTGCTATTCGGCAATGACAAATAATTCTAATATTAAACGAGCTCAAGTTCAGTGTCAGCATAAGAACACAGAGTGTGCAGAAATTTTCATTAACAATAACAGAAAAACCTCTTAGAGTTCACAAGATTCAGATTCGGCTTCTGAAATTGCTAAAAGGATATGGAAACAAGTGTGACTAGAGAGCATCACTCTTTTAGTAGGCATAGACATTAAAGAGTGACTTGCAAAACCAAACACCCATTTGGTATGAGAATCGGCCACCACTTGCATTGGATATCACTGCTAAAAACATTAAAAAATTGGTATCTCCTTGCTTGTTTAATTTCATGGCATGGTTGCTGGGTCTCTCAGATGACCCAGAGGGTGCTCAGTACAAGAGGATGCTCAGTACATAACATTGGAAGAAAAACAACAGCAATGATTTTTTCTCTGTGCCAAGATTTGATTTATGTTGCTAATAATTGGAGAGTAGTCAAAGTACAGACACCAAAGTACTTAGCACTTGCAATTATATCTTTTTATATAGTTTTACTTGAGAAACATTTGTTATTTAAAAATTCTTACCGTAATCTCTCTATTTAGCCCCCTCCCCCCTCACAAATAAACCTCCCTCTCTAATAAGCCCCCCTTTTGAGTGAAAAAGTAAAATAAGCCCCTCTCTCTAATAAGCTCCCTTTTGAGTGAAATAATGAAATAAGCCCCTCTCTAATAAGCCCCCCTTTTGAGTGAAAAAATTAAATAAGCACCTCTCTCTAATAAGCCCCCCTTATGAGTAAAAAAATTAAATAAGCCCCCCTTTTAAGTGAAAAAATGAAGTAAGCCCCCCTCTTTAATAAGCCCCCTATTGAGTGAATAATTAAATAAGCCCCTCTCTCTAATAAGCCCCCCATAATGTATATATATATATAGTATATGTTGTTATATTTAAGAAATATAGAACATTTTCTGTGTTGATATACAGTTATATCAACATGAGTGAAAATTGGAAAAACGAGAAATTGTGTGGAAACACGACGCCCGCAGGGTGGAGTGTTTTCACACAATTTCGAGTTTTTCCAATTTTCACGAAAGTAGCACAAAGAACTTTAACAGAAGAGTGGCGGGAAATTTTCCGTGTTGATATAGAGTTATATCAATACGGCTCTTAGCCAATCAGAATTTACAAATGCTATATTATAATAAATGTTGTTGTTACCATATAAATTTTGTTAATATAAATGTTATTGTTATATGATATATACTGTGTAATAATTTTGAGTTTATTGCAGTTCAAAGAGACAATCTCCAACCCTGGTTTTTTGAATGAATAAATTAGCCCCCCTCTCAGTTAAGCCTCCCCCCTCAACAAGAAACCCCCCTCAAAAGTTCCTAATATGAATAAGCCCCCCGTGGGGCTAAATAGAGAGAATACAGTATTGCATCTAACTTCAATTAGAAACAAAACACTTGTGGATGAATTTGTTGTGTTCAAAGTTATTGTTATGCATATTTTTCTTCTACTACTTTTTATTTCGCAACTGTTCTCTAAACATTTTTCAAAATTTCTCTGAAAATTTGCTCAAAACCTGGTACATCTATGCTCAAAACCTTCTAAAACCCCACCCAAAACTTCCTTGTTGAAAACTTGTTGAGCCTTGCTTGCACAGCGGGCGATGAAAAACTTCATGTAAGTCCCAATATAAAATTGCTGAATATGCTATATATACCGTATATTACACGAAGTATCTCAACATTTTCCGAAACAAAATGGCGTTCATGGATTGCGAAACATGTCAATTTATTGAATTTTCGAAGACGAAGTTCTCGAAAACTGCAGGTTTGTGGAGGTGACAACAAGTGAATTCGGACTTTTTATAACTTATCCTAATTTTCTATCGTGTTTTCAATTAGTGCCCGAAGGGGGGCAACGAAACTGAACGATAATCGACCACAGAATACGGCCTAATATTGTTATAACAAAACACATGGGACAAAGAACTGTGTCATAGATATGACGTCACAGCTCGACTTCAATTTTCGCATGCAAAGTGTCAAATTTCGTGACTTTGAAAATCTATAGAAAAAAAAACTACGAGGTGTTTTTGCAAACGGTTTTTAGATTTGAACTCAGCGCAATAATTTCTATAAAAACAAGTTAAAATTTCGAAATCGAAAATTTCGTGTCATTAGCATTTTAAAGACTTTCTTGTCGCCACGCGAGAAAGCCAGACTCCATCAAGTTTTAAAGTTTCAGCCACGAAACGTTGAAGTATAAAGAATACAAATTCTTTCGTCCAACATAATTTCAGCCGGTTTGGCGTTCAGAAGCAGTAGAATCGTCACGAAATTGATGATAGCAAACAGATAGAAGAAGCGAATACAAATTTACTGCCCTGCGATGATCAAATTACTCTTTCTATAATATTCGGAGTTAGATTTGATTTCCCTTCTTCTCTATATTATATCTGCCTAAACAACACTCACATTTGTGTATCCCTATTTTACGTCGTCGAAAAATTGTTGAAGAACCGTTAGACAAAACGAATACACTGCTTGTAGAGCAGCGTATATAATTAGGTGTATATGTAATAGGATCTCTGCTTTGGTAACCTTGCATTTGAAGCTTGCAGTTTATTTGCATGTCTTAAAAACATTACATGTTTTTTCACCTGTCAGATTTAATGAAGAAAAATGTCAAAAATTGATAGATTATTAATGTTGATTAGGGATGCAACGATCCTATTATCAGTGATTATATTTGTGTCTAAAATCTAGTGTTGCAGTCGGTGGATCGGCAACAGAAAACGTCGATTACAATTTATTGAATAAAAATTTTCTCTACAATCCTGGTGACCCTCCTACAAAGACATTTACCATAAGTACAACTGATGATGGACGACTGGAAGGACAAGAGACAATTACCTTAACGCTTTCATCAACCACCAGCCATGTTACGCCTGGAGATATAGCTACCACGACTGTTACTATTATCGACAATGATGGTTTGTATCATAAGTTTCATTTAAGTTTTTGAGTAAACAAGACGCTTGCTAAGGCCTGGTTTTCATCTATCGTAATTCATCGGCGATGTCCTTCTGGTTTTATTGTCGGTGATTAGTGTTAAAATCTTTTGTGTTTCCGAAATCATTTTTTTTCCTTCAGTGATCTCCCACAATAGATCGGCGATCAATTGCGATGAATTGCGATATAAGAAAACCAGGTTTAAGCGTTTATTCAAGATAAACAAATGTTCCCCTAGCTCCTAAGTAGCTAAATAATTGTAGTAATTATATTTTAGGTTCAGCGCATATGTTTATTTATGCTTGTAAAACTGATTAATAATTCATGAAGAAAACGAAGAGAAAATCATATCCGTAACAGAGGTTTTAAATTGGCTAGAGATTTTGATTGATTTACATAAACTTTAACTTTGATTTTCTTGCTTTTGAAAAAGTTTATTTTGAAAATAACCTCACCAATCATTAGCAATCATTACACAAGCATAAATAATACAATAATATATTGAACCAATATTCGGCTGCATATATAGGCTTTGCACGCTAATGGCGTAACTAGCGCCTATTGGGTTGTGTTTGTATAAAAAATGCGCCGGCATGAATTTTTTACCTGAAATCCCACTTGGTACTCGACCACGCCGTCAATATTACTTTTTCAAATATGCCAGGTGTGCTTAATATCAAAACATATCGTATTCAGCTCATTTGCATTAAAATTTACTCCCGATTTGAAAAACACATTTGAAGAAGAGGCCAAAAACGCAGAACAAATTAAACTATGATTCTCGCTTAGCTCGAGTAAGTAAGAAAATGTACAGTACTTGACGTAACAGTTTTTACCTCAAATTCAGGGAAATTTCTTCGTGAAAAATATTACGTCACAATCTTTTCAAAATTTCTTTGTATACATCTGCGTTTCAATCTTCTGTTGCTAAAAGACCAGCCTTGCCTAAATAAATTCTTGAGCTCCGGTCACACATCATCACATACCTCCGGTCGTTCACGTGCATGTTCGAACCTTTAGGGCAACCTTTAAGAAACAATAATACTAAACTACTGTCAAATCAATACAAGTGTAAAACCACTGATCTGATATTAGACTAGATCAAACTTCTATACTACAGAAAAGTGAAGCCAATTTCAACCGGAGCAAAATTACTTCCGGTTACCACCTTGCGTTAAAAACAATATGGAGTTCTGTTGCGAAATGTGTCAACGAGGCATTTCCAAGCGCTCAGGTGAATCGCTGCTTTTGGTATAAAAAGAACGAAATATTTTCTCTCTTTTGGGGACATATTTTTTCTAAGTTTGTTGAAATATCCCTGCTAAAGACGCTGAGCAAGTTGCATCACAGCAGCCCAATCTCCTGGTTTTGTTTCCTGTAGTACAGTTTTTAGAACGGCGGCCATTTTGAATATTATATAATATATCTGAATAGCGTAATAGGGAAACGAACAAATTTATATTATTTGTATCAAATATTAATATTTTATGAACACTAAAAGCTTAACATGTATTATTTAAAACTTTTGTGGCGCTTTGTTCGATTTCGAGTGGTTTTCGCCACTGACTTTTAAGGCTCATGTGGTACTGTTATAGATAAACGACAAGGCAGGTCACTCGGCCGACAATTGCCCTTATTCAAACGCAAATATCTCGAGGTAAACACCCTCCGTGCGAAAACAAATATCATGACAACAAAGCCAAAAGATAGTGACGACAATCCGTGACGACATGAGCATGGACATATAGCGTGCTTAGCAGCCAGGCAATAACAGATTTTAATATAACCAAGTAATAACCACAGAGCCTTAAAAGTCAGTGGCGAAAACCACTCGAAATCGATCGCTTCTCTATTACGCTATCCAAATATTTTACATAATATTCAAATATTCAAAATGGCCGCCGTTGCAACAACTGTAATACAGGAAACAAAACCAGGAGATTGGACTGCCTGCGGTCTACTACCAGATCAATGTGGAAACAGATTGCGAATAATTGCAGTTGCGACTACTTCAAAAGGTCTACTACATGCATGGTTATTAACAAGCTGCTACAAAAATCTGGAGTTACATAATTTTTGGCAGCTTAATTTTGAGATTTATAACTCCATAACCTCTTGGCTCGTATATTTCTCAATATCTTTTTCAGTTATTGGTGTCGCATTCTCACAACAAACGTATACGGTTAACGAAGATGCTGGTTTTGCAAACGTCGTGGTTCAGATACAAACAGGAATGGTTGAGAAAGAAATAATGGTCAGGTAATTTACTGTAAAAATTGAATTATGGAATTGAGAATACATCCATACGCAACTTTTCTAATCAGTTTCAGTTTTAATTTTGATATATGTTATATTTAGTGCAGGCACCATCCCCGGTACCGCTGGAATCGGTGCTGACTTCACTACTGTTAATGAACAACTAATGTTTGCTCCTGGAAATGCTGGACCAAAGATAGTGCGCATACCTATTGTAGATAATAATCGTACAGAAGCTGATGAAGAATTTTCTGTCGCACTATCGACTGCGGATCCAGATGTGAATATTGTAAATAGTCCAGCTACTGTTCGTATAGTTGATGATGACGGTAGGATATTTAACGTGATCTCAGTATACTGCGTTGAGATTTTTTATAATGGAAACAACCACCCTGGATTATTTAATAAGGAAATTCTAATAGATAATTGATTCTTGGTACGTCTAACATTCCCTAACATACATGTCAAATTCCATCAGCTGGAATTGGCAGTTACACATAAACTTGCAACCGATATATTTATTCTAAAATATATGTGAGATATATAAAATGATGATAAAGTTGCGCTGACTAGCATTAAAAGACTTGTTGATAACGTCTTTGTTTAAGATTTTTTCTGGTATGCATAGTTACCTAAACTTGAAGAAGGACTAAGTAAAAGTACATACTTGAGGTCACACCTGGTGTCCTTGCTAAGCCCCTATATTTTTCTATTCACAGTTGCCACAATAAAATTCCAGTTCAGTACTTATGAAGTTAACGAGAATGCAAATCAACTTGTGGTGAGACTTGATGTGGCTGGAGTAAGAGATATAGTTCTCTCTGCCAGGTAAAGACTCAAAGCATGTACCTTATGCATCTTGTAAGGTACGATGAAGCAGTTCATGTTTATATATGATCGAGCAGTTGTTCAATATTCCAAAACTCTTATTCAATATATAGCAATTCACCATACCGGGTAAGTGGCTTTATTATATACTGCCATCCGATTTTACTGGCAACTGGCTTTATTATATACTGCCATCGGATATTAAACCATTATTGAATGAGGTTGAGCAGGATATGAGTAATTATTAAGTGAGATAACACAAACTGAGGCCTTAATAATTACTTATACCATGCGAGAACTGAATTCAATAATTGTTTTATTATTTTTTGAAAATATTTTAAACTCAGTTTAAATGCTTGCTTTGTAAAATAAGCAGACACAAGCTGCTAATAATAGAACAGCGGGAAATTGTTTGGAAACTTTAATAAGCCAATTAGACTACAAAAAAAATATTCTTAGAGTCATAATGTTGTATACCTATTTTCAACCCAAAATTTGGGCAACTAACAAGCGGATATGACGATTTCACCTTTAGCTTTCAACCAATCAAAACTCCTAAAAAATTTTCAATAAATAATAATAAGTATTCTGTAATCTTTTTGGCTCGCTGCTAGTAGGATATTAGCTCATATCCGACTAGTAGAGAAAACAAGATGGCAGCCGAAAGTTTTTCGATCGCAAAAAATCTTGTTTTGAGCATTTTGGCAGCCTTTCTGGCCATACGTACAACACATAAACTTAGATAAAGTTTTTGAAGGTTAGTACTTGATTTAAATGTCACCTAAACAAGTATAAAACTTATAACTGCACTGGGAAGTTTTTTTTGGTAGCAGTTGTTGTCTATACAATAAAACAGTTATTCTTCTTATTCTCGTCGTATATGAGCGATAGCCGACTCGGTGCTACGCACTTCATCGGCTATCAGCTCATATACGACTTCAGTTCGTACAATAACAGTTAAATATTGATGTAGAGTTTTTTAAATCCAGTAGACTCTATTCAAAAAAGTGATGAAAAATACAAAGCGATTTATGTTTTGAGTCTTGTTAACCTTTAAGAAGAATGTCTTTTGGAAACTGGAATGAATCAATCGACGTAATATCATCTCAAAACAAGCCAAATCGTTGACCTGCATCTAAGGACGTATGCAGAATTACATTCATTTATGCAATGTCTTTCGTCCAAATCCATGATCTGATTGTATTTGCTTATGCACATACTCTAATTACGACCTAGTGGACTTAAATAAACTACGCAAGTCGACGTAGTGTTTTTATAAGCTTTTTTGACGCAGTAAAAAAATTTCGCAATCTTTAAAACTGTTTTTAGCCGGCCACCATGTGTTATGAGCGAATACGCAGCCAAAAGCCGGGAAATTACTTCATTTGCAACCAATCTGACCAAACGATAAATCACATATAACAAAGGATAACTTTTCCACAGAGGTTTAGGTACAGAAGTAGAAAGAATTTTTATTTAAATTTGCTTTTTCTAGCATTGCTTAGCTTGTATTTATGTTGATGATTACGTCGCACATTTCACTGCATTTCTTTGCTGTGCCTTTTGTTTGAGTTTGGGCTTACAGCCGCTGTTACAATATGCAACTTGTTTTGTAACTTGCAATGCAATCCTGATTTAGGCCGATGTTATGTAAACAGTAGTCGGAGGAAACTACAAGCATGGTCCTCTGGCAGATATTCTCACATTCTGTTGTAATTCAGCTCTTAAAAACGATTGTTTAAAAAGTTGCCAACTATAAAGTATGAGAATGTGAGCCAGAATCGCGATATGTTGGCACTGCATGTGTTTCAAATAACAACGATCAGCTTAACTATGAATTGCACTGTAAGTTGCGATTGAGACAACTTGCAAAGTGTAACTATCGAGGTAATTTACAATTGATTGTAGGGCATGTGACATGTTTAAGCGATACAATATCAGTGCGGAGCACAGATTCTGATCGGAAAGCTAAGAAAATTCAAGTTAAAATTATGTTTTGTTGTAAAGTGGTAGAAGCCAAAGCAGTAAGTTTTTAAAAACACATTTTTATTATAAATCGGCCTGCCGTAGACGCGCGGAGTTTTAGATTCGCCCTGTTTCTGTTTTTTTTCGATGTTATCAACGGGGGCACCACTTATGCGTGATACCGCTGATAGGTAGTGTGATCTGAGACCGTTTCTCATACCAGTTACCAAGGCATCTTAAACTCATTTTCTAACTCAATATCTCAACAAGCCACACATTTTAACAAGTATTTTGAACTATTTAAGCGACAAAAAAGTCTTTGTTTAAAAAAAATCACATCCAAAATGTTTAAATGTTAAAATGACACATTCGATCGCAAAATATTCAACGTATGCACTGCGTCGTCGCCGAAATAACCATATCGTTTCTCTCATATTTGAGCGTATAATATTTCAACAAAACGCACATTTTAACATGTACATTGAAGTACCCTAAAACATCTATCTGGAAACAAGGTTCTTCGTGCAAAAATTCTCACCCAAAGTGTTTTACACTGACGACAAATTTATCGTGAATAATTTTTATAAGTAATAACATGGCTTTGAGGTTGCTTAATGATTAAATGTACCCGAAAGCCGAGGGAGGTTTAGTAAAAGCGCCAAGGCGCGCAGCGCCGAGGTACTTTTACTAAACCTCCCGAGGCTTGAGGGACATTTGATCACTAAGCAACCGCAAAGCCATGTTTTTACTTTGTAGTATTATTGTCACCGAGACAATAGGAACGCTTTTAGGGGATTTAACTATAGGTGAAATGGCATAAAGGTTAATTGAGTGTGCTCATGTCTGTCTTGCATAACTAATAAGCGCAGGTGTTTGGCATAAACATTAGGTACGATTAGCTAGTAATCGTACCTAATGCATAAATTTTAGGTACGATTAGTTACTAATCCTACCTAGTTTATATTCATCGGGTTATTTAATTGTTAATCGTCACTAGTAAGACAAAAGATTTTGAGGTGACTATGATATTACTGGTGCAAATATATTTGTCGCATTAAATTCATCAGTGTCTAAAAGTTTGAGTTTTGACAAACTCATAGACAGCCAGTATCACAATGTAAGTTTGTTAATCAACAATTAGATTACGAGCTTGAGATTTCTACGTGGTGATAGTTAATGAGGGCGAAGCCTAGATCAACTATCCCTGCATAGAAATTGAAAACGAGTAATCTAATTGTTTTAGTATAATCTCAGTTAAAAAATTATTTTAGTTATTTCGTTAAAAATAATACTACAAATTGTTTTTGAGTTGGAAAAAATCCACTATGGTAGTTATTGTTTTGCTATGTGCTATCTATCAAGGAATAGATAGCGAGTACGTTAGCAAATTAAATGACAACATTTGCAATAGTATGCTAGTATGATTCTACTAATTTTACCTAGTTATGCAACTTAAACATCCACAGTCAGTATTGGTTTACTTGTTTACATACATATAGTAAAATTTTATTTACGTGTTTACATCAAGCTCTCTCTTGCCCCCTAGCAACAAGATGCTAATTTCCATGCGGGCAGGGGTATATATGGAACAAAACTCCCGTACATATTTGGGTACTCGATGATAGTAAATCTTTGTTGAAAGCAGAACTAGTGCATAGAATAGACTTTACCATGACAGATATATGGGATTTACAAAATAATGCTTTAAAGTGATTTAACATGAGACAGTATACAGAGATGCCTGATTATACTTATCGTGCAGTTATATGCAGGACGTTAGTAACAGTGTAGATGGATGTACATATTGTATGTACCTACTTTGTTTAATTGGACTTAAAATTTTAATTTTGACTAATACCTACGTCTACTACTGAAACACGTCTACAAAGCAAAACTTTTGACCTGTACATCAGAGGGGTGGCCTTGGGAGATAGAAGAGAGAATTGCCTGAGAAAATTCAAAATCTAATTTTGTGGCAGGTCTCCCCCCCCCGTTTTTTATCACATTAGAGCCACATATACCTATAAAGCTTATAGTTTACTCATGTTAAGTTTATAGTTTAAAACCTAGTTTATGTCTCGAGGCAGGCGGAGTGAACGCCTTAGCAGGCGTCTTGTCGTTATTAATAAACATACAGTATACAATATTAGGAATTTGAACACTTTACAAATCTGTTTCCGATTCTGGCGAGCCAGTAACAGCAATTTATGTCGCTAGTGAGGACAAAGCTTAAGAGCTCATTCACAATTTTTTAAATTTATTCAAAGCATGAAAATGCGCCTTATTATAAACATACCTAAGTTGTTTGTATAATTAACTTTGCCGCTAAATGCAGCCATATATACCTGCAGGATTCTGCATAAGCAGTGAAGCATTTAATTGAGTGTAAATGATTTTAAATGGTATATAAAATGACCTCATTCTGCTTTCCCTATTCGTGAAAAATAAAGACTATTTAATTTTAGATTTGTAACATGTGGCAATCCCTTTATGCCCTGTTTAGTAAACGACGTTTGCAAAATATAAACTAATGCAAAGTCAAGGACCGTCAAAGGTATTCAATCCCACTTCATCCGGCCTGAATATATACTGAACAATTATGTATCGGAGAGAATCCGTCTTTGCTACCTACGAAAAATATTCCGCATGTACAACTACAAACTACTCGCTTGTTCTATCGAGTTATAAATTACAGTTTTAAAAGAGTCGCTAAAACACAATGTATACTGATCTACATACATTTAATTCAGAATTGATAAGGTCGTCAAGTCGAAACCAGTGGCAACCAAGTTCTGAACCGTACAAATTTAAAATACGCCAACCAGTGAGAATTGGTGATTTTGCTAATACTATGTTTCGATAATGTATTAAAAGAGGCAATATTGAGGCTACATGTCCTTAGATTCAGGTCAACTAACAGGCATATGAGCAAACTGATGCTTTACCTTTAAGAATAATTTAAAAAAAGAGCACACGGGACAAAAAATTAGATTGTAACACCCATCATAACTGTAGTATCAGTTTTTTCATGGCCAACCAAAACATAAAACGAACAAAAAATTGCAAAATTTTAAAAGTTTTATTAAATAATATTGATTTCCATTTCTCTTTTTGGTGTCAAACCGTTTGGTAATTCACTGAAATATTATATTTCATTTTAGGCTAAATACTGCAAATATTGAAGCTACGGCTGGCGAAGATTACACCAGTGTCGTAAATAAAGATGTTTCTATCCCTACCACTACCACCCAAATAATTGAAACAATTTCAATCTCGAATGATGGGATCCTCGAAAATGATGAAAAATTTAACATAACCGTTACATCACTGAATGCTCCTCATTTGGCTGCTGTTAATCCGGCCGTCACAGTTGTTACGATAACAGACGATGATAGTAAGGCTATAGCTGAGCGCTAGTTTGGCAACACAATGTATCAAATTTAATAAAATCGGGAGCGACTATTACAGCATGCTCAAAAAATTGAGTCGCGGAAACTTTAGCGTGTTCATAAACTCCATCTCTTAGCGTGTGTAGGCAATCGGGAGAGGATCATTGGTCCCGGGAGGGGCGGTAGTCGAATTTATCTTGAACTATAATTGGATTAACGAAAAAACAACAGGCATATGAAAACACTGAGAAGTAGTGTTTTTTTAATAATACGCTAACACACCTATTTTCTTCTTTTAAGTCGTGTCGGTTCGATTTTCTCAATTGACATATGCCACTACTGAAGATACAACACAAGTTAATGTTCGAGTTATTGTCTCCGGAACGCTACAGAGACCTGTTCAATTAAGGTGTGTATACATTTTTAAAAATATAGATATTTTTCACATATACTTTTGCCTGTATCAAGGCGGTAACAAGGTGACATAAAAACGATATATTCCGGCGATATCGTTTATTGTCCCGTGATATTGTTTTTTCCCGCTGTAAAAACAAAGATGGCGTCCGACTGCAAATCGGTTGTGAAAAAGCAATTATAGAAGGCCAATAACAGAAAGATACCTGCAGCTATAAAAAGAGAAGTTATTCTTGGTTTAGCTGTTTAACGTATTTTTTACAATATTTTTGCATTCATTGGGAAATACTAAAATGATTTATAATTTGAAAATAGAATCTGATTCTCTTTCCTTAATGGCCCGGATGAAGGCACAAGTATGTCATGAATTGGTTATCACATTCGAGGCTCGGTAATATCAGTTTTATCGCTCACTCGTGACAAAATACCATAGCGTCTCTCGAGAGATAAAACTGATATTACCTCGCCCCGCGTTTGATAACATATACTGGGATATAAATGGTGTATAAAAATAGACAATTTTGTAACTGCTCTTAGTTTCATAATTCCGTGCATTTTATATTTTTTATTAGTATAGATTGTTTATGTACTTGCAACATATAAGAAATACAAAGATCTGCAAAAATGAATTTTCCTGGGTATGAGAGATATTTTTCTCAACACCGCTTAATGAGGCTTGCGCGCGAAGTCTGAAAGTTTAAAAATCATTTTGAGTTAATGGTCGAAGACTTCATTATGTGCCTTATAACAGGTCAAACTATAAGAAAAATACGCGTTGTCCTTGCCGATTACGTACAATGTATGAATGTAATTCCAAGAAAAGAAATACGATTCGCAAGGAAATTTCTGAAGTGTATTTACATGTCTCTGGGGAATAAAGGTAAAACCCTTTAATGCAAATCAGATGAATGTTTGAATTTTATTAAACGTATCGGTCATAGGCGCAATTTTTTTTTTAAACGATTACCTTACTAGACGATTAACGATTAACGATTACCTTACCTTTGACCTAACTAGTTTGACTTAGTAATAATGCACATAGTGAAGTCTTCAACCATTAACTCAAAATGCTTTGTAGACTTTTAGATTTCACGCGCAAGCCTTATATAATAAAGGCTGTTAAAAAAGTTCTGCTAAAATGCTGTTAAAATTCATTTTCGCCAGATCTTTTTATTTCTTTTATGTTGTAAGTACCCAGTCAATCTACATTTTTCAAAAAATATAACATGCGCGGAATTATGAAATTAGGAGCTGTTTCAAAATGTTCTACTTTTTTTATACTTAAGATATATAGATTTTAAGGGTTAAAAACAAACGCGAAGATGTTAAAAATTAGTGTGGGATGTGTGGATTGCTCTGAACTTTTGAATTTTGTGTTTTGAATACTGGATAAAGTTGGGTATGTTTAATATTGAGTATTTGTCAGCGAAACGAACTTGACAAGTCTTTAAAGTTCGAATACATTGTAGTATGGTTGTTCTACACCTTGTTGCACCTATAAAGAAATTTTGACAACTGTTTCTAGGCAAAAAAGTTGAGTTTGTGTCCAGATGTGGGATAATTTGACAAATATTTTGCGAAACTTAGCTGCACAAAGCCGGTCAAAAACTGGCTGCTATATGTTGCTAGGAAGAACCCAAGGATGAAAAACACAAAAATCTCGCTTTCTGCATTAAATCACAAAAACTAAAAAGCTACAACATATTTTCCCATCATAGTCCGTATCTGTGCATCATTGCAAAAACAGTATGTTTTCATCGATATACATCTAGGACTTAAGTTTGGGCCCATTAGCTTTGTCCAATTTGTTCTGCGATTCGTCCCCAGATGTCGCCTCTATATTCTCTTATAACCTCTGTGGTCAATACAACGACTCGTTCTTGCAAAGTAACCAAAACACACGTAATTGGTTTTGACCAATCTCGTGCGTAGATCATTAACAGTGAACGAAGATAATAATTATATTAAATAGACATATGGATATATACATAAATTATGTAGTTATTCCATACATATAGAGATTTACGCGATTGGTGGGGTGAAATAGAAATCGTGTTTTAACTGTGAAGAAGCGAGCAAGCGTTTTCATTAAACGTACGATTTTTTTTACTAGCGAAAAATGATCGTATCCGCATTTTGATTGCTATACGGTTTTTATCACTAGTGAAAAAAATCGTATTGTCATTTTGCTCTCAACATGGCCGCCGTTTTGGGGAAGGCGCGAAAGGGTATTTGGCTTTTATTTCAAAAAGAAGATTTTTTCGAATGAAATGGTAAAACGGAAGGAACTGCTTCGACTCACTATTGTAGGCCAAATAACGAAGAAATGAACGATATGAATTTGTTTTGAAATATTTTGTTTCGAAATTGTTCGCCTTTGACTGGCTTCCAGTCTTAAACTAATCTCTATATGTATGGCATAAACAAAACAATGCATGGTTGGCTCATTTGCACGATTTTTATCATGCACTTGTTGTGATCACAACTCGTTCATAAAAATCGTACGCACTCGCCGACCATGCATAAACTTTCTTTATAGATATGTATATGAGTGGTGATCATGGCCAAAATTGATTGCCTCAATTATGCAGTTCATATGTGACATTATGCAGTTCATATATGATGTTATGCAGTTCATATGTGGCATTATGCAGTTTATATATGCTTTTATGCAGTTCGTATGTGACATTATGCATCTTTTTTTGTTCTGTTACACACCTGTGTTGTTCTATTGGGCACTTTGGATGCGCCATGCGCCTGCATTTTATCGGCATATTGCAAGTACTTTATCTTATATTATGCTATATAAACCACTTGACTCACAACTGCTTGAGTGCCCCAAGCTCGTGGTACTCTTTGATTTGTCATCCGATTTTTACTATAAATGAATATATTTATTTTTAAGATGGCTAATTATAAGAAATAAAACTTACTAGGCGCCAGTACAGTCTCCCAGTGTGATATTTATGCTTTTCAAGGTATTTTGAAGCCGTTTTCTGCGATATTCGGCGGCCACATGTGTTGTTGCGTTGTTATCGTCCTACACAAGTAAATATAGGGAAGGCTGGAGACTCGCACGAAACACGCTCCCGTTCAATTCAAGTGGTCATATCTCGCCTTAAATACGGATAAATTGCATTAAAACAAGTAGAAGGATTTTTCTACATAATCAATGTGTTTTTTTGGTTCAACCGAACTTGTCCCGCATTTTACGAAACGATTTTGAAACAATTTCAGCGATCTTTCTGTACAAATATGAATTCTGTATATTTCCTCCCTACCAAATAGACATCGTTGAATTTTTTTCAAATTGCTCGAAAAACACAGGACAAGTTCGGTTGGACCAAAAAAAACACATTGGTTGTGTAGAAAAATGCCTCTACTTTGTTTTGATGGAGTTTATTTCGAAAAATAACGGAATTAAGACGAAATATGACCGTTTGAACGTAGGCGTGTTTCGTGCGAGTCTCCAGTCTTCCCTATACTTGTATAGGATAACAACAATACATGTGGCCGCCGAATATCACTGAAAGCTGCTTCAAAGTTCAAAATACATTCAGAAGCTTAAATATCACACTGAGACACTTTACTGACACCTAGTAAGTTTTAATTCTTATAATTAGCCACCTTAAGCCTAGTTTACATTTAGTTGTGAATGTCGTCAATATATCAAAGTGATCGATGTGATGTGAGTATTTACCCCGATCTACACTTAGCAGTTACTAATTTGAGGCGATAGATCCAGACTATATCAAAACGTCGAGAATGACTTTGCTACGACTGTTACGACAAAATGGATATATATACAAAATGGATATTTATTTCAAATACTAGCTACAATCCTGGTAAAAATTATTGTGGACAGCACGCACGGATCTCAAATTTCACGCATCTTGTTGTAACTTCGTCAAAAAAATCCCTCCTCTCCCCTCTTCCCCCTAATCGATGTTGAATATCGCGAAAACTGGTCGCTTGCAATGTCAACAACATATTACATTCAACAACATTGAGGAGGGGGGTGAGGGGGATTTATTAAAGCAAAGATCAGCGCCAGGTAGTGAGGCAGATGTGACGCTGTCCTTAGAAAGCTTACGTACACTGTCCACATAATTTTTGCCAGGATTGTAGGTTTTCAGGGCAAACATGTTCATTTATTGTAAAAATCGGATGACAAATCAAAAAGTACCACGAGCTTGGGGCACTCAAGCGGTTTTGAGTCAAGCGGTTTGTATAGCATGATATAAAATATAGTACTTCCAACATGCCAACAAAATGCGGGTGCATGGCGCATCCAAAGTGCCCAATAGAACAACACAAGTGCGTAACAGAACAAGTAAACTGCATAATGTCACATATGAACTGCATAACATCATATACGAACTGCATAATGTAACAAATGAACCGCATAACATCATATATGAAATGCATAATGTAACAAATGAGCTGCATAACATCATATATGAACTGCATAATGCCCCATATGAACTGCATAATTGAGGTAATCAATTTTGGCCCTGATCACCCCTCATATATATAGATATATTGTTGAATCATGCTAGCATACTAATGCAATGCTGTCATTTGATTAGCTACTCTACTCTTGATAGATAGCGAGTAGCAAAACAATATTTTTTCGGGTGAATTTTTTCAACTCAAAGACAATTTGTGATTTTTAAAAAAATGACTTAAAAAACAATATTTATCTCAGATTCTACTAAAACAATTAGATTACTCGCAATTCATATCACCGCATAAAAATGTCGATCTCGTAATCCAGTTGTTAAGGTACATGATACTATCATTTTTATACATCCAAATTTGTCAAAGTTACCAACGAATCACGACATGTAACGGTATTCTAAAAATACTATAAAGTAATTATTGTTAATAGTGTTGTGCAATTAGATCTTATTGCTAACTGTTTTAGTCGGCGGTAAGAACGAATCCACGAATTCCATAAGTTAATTTTTACTTTCCATGCAGTTTGTATCTCAATAACTTTTATTTATAATAAATTTCATATTTTACTTAGTTTATCAACAAGAGACGAGACAGCATTTCAATTGAATGGAGATTATCAGCAAAGTAACGCAACATTGGTGTTCAATCCTGGTGACCCCCTGCAAAGAGACGTTCCAATTCAGATATTGGAAGATACAATCATTGAAAATACAGAAAGATTACTTGTTGAGTTGACATCAACAGATCCTGATGTCATATTTCCAAATGGCAATACTGCTTCCATCTCCATCTTAGACGATGACGGTATGTTATCTTCAGCTCTTATTTAGTGGGCAGCATTACGTTCACCAAAACAACAAGATATACAATCTCTAGACAATAATGTCAATGATTACTGAAAGTGACTCGCTGATCATCGGTGACATAAGGTTGCCAAAATTTGCATATTTTTCCCAAACGGGGCAAGAACGTTACGTGTATTTGGTCATTATTTCATGTTGTTGGGATACGAGGTATCATTGGAAAGCCAAATAACTCCTTTTTCTTGCTTTGCATATGATGTGTGACATCCTGTTGAATTTTTGTTTTGTTTTTTCAGCCACCCTGCATATTTAAGATATTGATATTTTGCTTAATCTTACTGTAATATATCAAAATGTATAAGTCAGCTCTCTTTATGTTACATTAAATCAAACAGCACAAGTTTTTTGGAGACATATATAATAATCTTTTGTGTATAATTATATTGTTGTCATTATAGGGCATTGCCTACAGTGACCTACTGAATAATAATAATAGTAATGATTACACCATTACTTTATGGTTTCCGTGCTTGAATGGCCTGATCCAAACACGGCTTTTGGTCTATCAGAGCACGCGTTATATACATGTTATTTTATGATAGTAGTTCATCCACATATCCCAGGGTCTCTGTGGTGGGATGTGAGGTAAAAGACCCTGTCAAAGGCGGATTGTCAAATAAATAAAAAATTTTCCTGCCAATAGACCGTACCCATAATGACGTCATTTAGTAGTTAAGCGTGTGAAACTATTTGAATATGCCAATATAGTTGAATGGTTTAAGAAACAAAAAGATTATTTGTGAAATAAATATGTTAAATTATTTGTTTCATTTAATGTCCTGGACAAATAAGGACCTAAAAAAATTTAACAATATTACTCGCTTAACTACTAAATGACGTCATTATGGGTAAGGTCTATTGGTCATGTGACAACCAGCCTTTGTCCACCACATGTTTCACCACAAAGAGGACCTGGGAACGGAATTGGCTTTTCGCCTACAAATGTTTTCTAATATTGGCTTGGCAACTTATGTTATTATTATTATTACTATTAACAATATTTTGACAGAGATTCCCAGTTCAGCAAAGCTGGTTTTAATGGGGTTCTGTATCAAATAATATTACAAAGTACAATTTTAGAAGACAAATTGAATACAAAATACAATTATAAATTAATATTGCAAGACATTACAAGTAATACAAAAAGACAAATAGAAATAATAATGAACATACATGGAAGGCTTAATGTTGGAAAAATGATTCAAGAGCCTTTCTAAATGGCAGAAAAGCTGACGTATTGCGTACCTTTGCACTTAACGAATTCGAAGTTTTAGCTCCGTTGTTTCGGAAAGAAGACTGATATTTAGATGTTCTAGCCAAAGGTAGACGGAGTAGATCTCTATGTCTAGTGTTGTAGTTATGATAGTAACTTGAATGCTTAAATTCAATTAATAGGTATGGTGGGGCTAAGTTGTTTAAACATTTGTACACAAGCATACATTTTTGGAAATGTCTACGCTCTTGAAGATTGGGCCAAGAGAAAGTATGATGTAGTTAGCTTTTTTTGTTTTTAAATATAGTTGCCACAGTGTCTATTCCAAGTAACGCCTATGAATTTCAAGAGACTGTTGGAACAGCGCAAATCCCTGTTACACTCGTAGGAAATCTCGCGATATCTGTCACTGTTAGGTAATGTGTCTAATTATCCAGAATATTTCCATAAAGTGCCCTGTGTCCTCCACCCCTTTCTCCTACAAACCCATATATCTCTTCGCTTTGGATCATCTGCTGTTTTCTACTGAAGACATCTTGCGTCAAAAGCAGGCTGATTTTAAACAGCAAAATGTTGTAGTCGTACTCGTTCTCGTATAGCCGTATGTAGTCAAATCTGAAAATCTGTAATATCTCAACAAGCACGTAGCGTACATTTTGTCTCTCTTTTCTGAACACTAAACCTTCGATTTGAGATTTTTTAATGTATTCATTTAAAACTTTGCATGTAAGTGCAAACCGACACTGTTTTTACATATTCTTAATGTTTTCGAATCAAGCCGAACAAATTCGAGTTATTCGTACTTATAAACTTCTTTCAGTAATGTACCTAAAATAATGAAAATAGAAATATACAAAAGCGGTCTCTGTTTACCTGTTCGAGCTGTAATCCATATGCTTGCATGGTGATTGTCAATCACAGTATAATTTTGTAATTGTAATACAAGTTGCCATAAAATTGTAGTGTGAAAAGGGAGCATAGTTTTCTTCGTTTTAGTTTTTAAGATTTGACTTTTGTGATGACAAGATTTGACTATTAGCTTTGTCAATTCTATTGTTGAGGCCATCAAAATTCGAGAGTTTTATAATTATTTTTTTAACAATGTGCTAGAACTATAGCAAGAGTAGCAATGATATAGCTGTGGGTTAAATCTTATTATTTGTAAATCTGATTGCAAAATTTTGCAGATTTTCCACAAACCATGGCACAGCGTTATGGCCATCTGATTTCAGTGCAATTGTCAATTCTGAAGTAATATTTAATCCAGGATCTTCATCTGAACAACAATTGGCAGTGACTATTATTGATGATGATGTGGTGGAAAGCACAGAACATTTTTCCGTTACTTTGTCAACTTTGGATGCCAAAGTTACAATTGGAACATTTGGAAGTACAACTGTTTCTATCTTAGACAATGACAGTAAGTGTATTAAAAATATTAGAGATTAGTATTATAGTCGATTACTTTGCATTGTGAAACAGGGATTATTCTATTTTTGTTACTGCACAAAAGCAACAAGATGGTAAAATTTATATAAATTATGGAAAACGTCAGATTTTGTGCCATGTATGTCAACCATTATATCCAGGGAAATAAGCCAAATATAATGTTAATAGAATATTTATTACAAAGTAACACGCATGTATGTGTACTCATAATTAGTAGAATCATACTAGCATGCTACTGCAAATGCTGTTACTTGATTGGCTACTGAACTCGCTGTCTATTCCTCGATAAATAGCAAGTAGCAAAACAATAATTTTCCTTGGATAATTTTTTCAATTCAAAGACAATTTGTAGTATTATTTTTAAAAAATGGCTTAAAAATCAATTTTTTATCTGAGATTCTTCGCTTTCAACTTTTATGCGGGGATAATTAGATCTATCACCAAATCAGAAATCTCCAGCACAGCTTTCCAGCTTGCTCTCATCTGCTATTTGTTAAGGTATGATTTACCTGCTTTATATAATATATGAGATTCATCTTTGTCGAAAAAATTGCCAGAATTCTGTATTACAGTCGCGGCAACAGAAGCGTTCCAAAAACATTTGACGAATTAATTTGCTCAAGTTTAGCAGTTTCTCTGATCAACCTCTCGTGATTCCTCAAATTTTGAAAACTTCGTTGAAATTTTTACAACTTCCTGTTTATTGATCATATTGACCAATCAGAATGATCACAAAGAAGATTGGACAGGAAGTTGTAAATATTTTAAGGAACATCTTCAAAATTTTGAGGAATTGATCAGAAGAAGTGCTAAACTTGACCAAGTAAATTGTTCAAATATTTCGGAACGCTTCTATTGTCGCGACTGTAATTTGAGAAATTTCCTTGCCTACCTCTTCTAAATTGTGTCCATTACGTTGTTGATATGCTCTCCATACGATCTGTGTATGTTTCAGATAATAACAAGCTGTTAAAATACGTGCGCGATACATGCATACTACAAACATGTAAACAAAGACTTCACGCTTGACAGCGCCCACGAGTGTGAAACGGAATCGCTTCGAAAATCGCATAAAAATACATAGAATCGCCACGAAAACAACGGATTCGTAAAACACATTAAATTTCCTACTAGTTATATCGGCAACGGAAAATTTCGCCATCATTTTAAAACGAAAAATCAAATAATATTTAAATTTTTGCCAATCTGACAATCGTTCAACCCCTTCGGATTTCAAATCACATCCTCATTTCTCACTGGTCAAATCTTATGGTCGTCATAGCAGCATGATGACCGCCTTCAATTCTCTATCTATATTTACATGTATATCGAGAACAATAACTATTTTATATGTATTTTATGACCAGAAGAAATCTTCTAAGGTTTGTATTACAGAGCGTGAAACTTGAGCACTCAACTTTATAATAACGCATCCTTTAGGTTCCAAACAACGTTACGCTCAATCGCGGCTGACCTTTCGTCCCAATACTTTACGTAATATGAAATTAAACATTAAATATTAATTATGTGCATACTTATATCTATTCTCTGCTAGTTCTTGACAATGTATATAGTATGCATGTATCGCGCGTGTGTTTTTGAAAGTTTGTCCTTGTCTAAAATATGCACAAATCGATCGAAAAACATAAAAACCAAATCAAATGCAAAATCTGGAAGATGTAAGACCATATATTTCTTCTTATTATTACATTATTCTGGAAATTGTTATTGCTATCACACTTATTGCACGCTTATATGACATTCTTATATGAAGTATCTGCCTAATACAAACTTATATCTGTCAAAACAAATGATAACAAATGCAAGCAAGGTTGAGAAGCCTGTGTCTTGAGCTCATAATCTAATTGTTATGAGTTTCTGGCCGCAAAGTAGTACCGTAGTTCCACCGCAATTTTGGCAATTTTATGCAGGAAATTAGGTGCGAATTTCCGGTTTCAGTCGTTTCCTGTGATGTTCGTTACCGCTTTCGGTCCACTCGGTTCTGTTCTTTACAAAGACACTAAAATTGATGCATATTACTAACCACGTTGATTGTTTCTCGTGACAGATCAATGATTAATTTGTAATAGCTAGGATCTTTTTTGTCCCTACAATGCAACGCTTATTTATAACTTGCAATAAATTGCAACATTGTCAATTGAACACAAACACGTCACTTATAAATGGTACATGCCAGCAATATGTCTCATTTTTTTTCAGTCCTTCGAGTGAACTTTTCATCGTCACATTACGAGGCTGATGAAGATTCAGGGTTTGCTTTAGTTGGCTTGGTCCTACAAGACTTCCTTGAAACCACAGTTCGCGTTAGGCAAGTAAACTTTCCCGGAAACCTTTGAACAAGCATATAGAGCGAGGATTATCTTAATACGTTTGCATGTATAAAAAACGATATGTTGTTTTATGTATAGTTGGTGATAAATAAGTATTTAAATACGGAGAATATTAACAAACGTATTATCGCCAAAGAGGTGTGGTAAACTTCTCATAGCAACCCTGCATAATAGATGTTCTGGGTCACAGCGGGATGTGAGATTCCGGCGAAGGCAGGAGGCGTTAAAACACGAGGAACGTCGTCACTTTTAATGACTTTTAGTCCCCTTTCAAGCAAACTATCAAAAGCCAGAACAAGAATATTGACTATTCACCATTTTAATTGTAAATAAACATTATCGTAAGTCAAGTGAGTCATCAAAGGCATGTTATTTTTTTTACTGATGTTCATAAATAGCATTCGAGTTATAGATGTGATGAGCATAATGAGATAGAACGGCTTACATTAGCAACATAGTCAAAATAGCAGAAAAAAAAGGATGAGAGGCAATTCACGAAGGCCAAGGGAAGGTATTGGAGGCGGAAGATATTGAATCCCCCGCCCCCCCCAACTCAAAGTAGCCCAAAGCAACCCGAAACAGGAGTACAAATATGTGATCACAGTGTACTAAAGTCGTCCCGTGGTATCGTGCAATATTGCTCTTTAAATATAGTAAAGTACTTTCAACTAATTGAGTTCTACCTATTTTAAATTTAATTTTTTCTACTGACAGGTTAACACCATTCAACGGGACAGCCATCGAACCAGAAGATTTTCCTTTGATAAATTATTTAGTAGATTTGGGTCCAGGACAACCGCGAACCGTTTACCACAGAGTTAACATCACAAATGATATGTTGGAAGAATATAGCGAACACTTTTTCCTTAGTCTTGGGCAAACTGATGCAAAAGTTGTCATAATTGAACCTCGTATAACTAACATAACTATTGGTGAAAGTGATGGTAAGTAAATTATTATGTATGATACGACTTTTCATGTTTAAAGTCACTAGTTAAGGCAATCATAACTAGCCAGTATTGTATGATCAAGAATAGTGTTGTGTAAACATAAAAATAGTCATAAAACAGTCTTTGTAGATAATCTGGTAAATTCAATATGCAGCCAAATAAGCATAAATCACCATGGATATTGAGTTATAATATTCATAAAATATGTATTACACAATAACTCATGGATATTAGGATATATCTACTCATATAATGCACACTCTTAAAAGACATTTAAATTTGTTGGAATTACTTTACGCTTGGATTAAATAAACGAATAAATCAGTTTGTGCATTACGACTGCCTTATAGGTAAGTAAAAAATGATGTTGTAAACTGTCTAAAGATTATTTCTAAATTGTAATCAATTTTAACACTGCAGATGATTTCTCTTATCACCGCACAAATCTATTTTAACACTGCACAAATTGGTTATTACTGCTTCCTTGAATAATCCCTGGCCCAACGTGTAGTGCCATTGTGAAAATAGTATGGTGTACGTTGACTGTTCAGACAATCTATAAAGAAATGTGTTCAAGATGGCGGAAGGTAACACAATTCGGAGCTTCGCGTCTGTCGCAAATTCTGACAACAAAACCAAAACAACAAAATAGAAAAACCTTCTTTTCTATTTTACGATACAAATAATTTTACATGGAAAGGCGATCTAAAAACGCTAAAATTGTCCGTAGCAATGATTTTCAAATCTGACAACGGCAATGGTCATCGCCTCACAAGGAGGAAAAATTATTCAAGAACAAAGAGTTCAGCTTAAAACGGTTTGGTCTAAAGAAAAAAAGCTACCGATCATGAAGGACAACTACGTCTCTACAAGCGCTCTCGAGGAAAGTGCTCAAACGAATGGGGTTAAAATTCAGGATGAAAAGATAAAAAAACGAGAACGCACGTGGACAATGCCAGCCAACAACAACAACAACAAGATCCAAAGCTGCAACATGTCGTTGAAAAAGCGACAGACATCAAAGTGCCAATATTATGACACTGGTTGCTGAAATCAAATCAAAACAACAAGACTGAAGAATCACAGCGGGCGATATCAGACTCAACAAAATATGAACTCGCCATAAAAACACTGTCAGCACAAAATAAGAAAATGGCGGCCGAAATCGAACAGTTAAAATGGGGATATGAGTGAATTAGGCGGCGACAAGGCAAGTATTAAATGTGTTCTTCATGTAAAACAAAACGAGTGGGCGAAAGTGACAGAAAAGGGTAAGAAATTAAATGATATTACTGTCAAAAGGTCTCCAAAAACTGCAAAATAGAGCAGCCAGAATTATTCTGAATATAAACAATGACATAGCTACATCATACGATTGCTTTGCATGTTTTGGATTGGAAGCCTATCCAAACAGAAAGGAAAAAAGCCAAAGCAAAGATGATGTATAAGGTATTAAACAAAACGGGTGCTAAATCACTCACAAATCTATTTTCGTAAAGAGCGAGAAAAGTAATTATCACCTTCGAGATACTTGAAGTGGTCTCTGTTTACCCAAACCACGTACAAATAACATGAAAAAAAGTTTTATGTACGACGGACACATCTATAGAATTCTATACCAAAAGAAATTATGCACTGTTACTTTCAGGGAGTTATTTTAACTCCACGTGGGGAGTGAAAACAACTCCTTTTAGGGGAGGTAAAATGACTCCCCAAAATTAACAGTGTGGAAAGCAAGTCACTTTCTTCCTTTCAAAACAAAATCGCTGCTCGTATCAGTGCGTAAAAATTTGCAGTCACTTATACCTGTAAATAATCTTAAACTTTTCTATGTCTTAAAACTTATATCTATGTAAACTTACATATTTTGTAACTAGCTTATATTACTAAAACATATATTTATGTGTAAAAGCTTATATATTTTGTAAATAGCTTATATTATACTACATATAAAATTATTTCCTCGTACACTCCCCCCGGAGAAATCAGCCACGGTTGACGGGGTCAGCGTGTATAAATAAGGTTATACTACTAATGTAATAATTAATTATTCGCAAAGCTAGTATCATAAAAGCGTTCGATTTTATTGATCATGAGATTCTAATTAATAAAGTGTGTAGACTGAATATACCTCGGAGCATAATCAACTGGATTATCGATTTTTTAAGTAATAGGATACAGATGGGTCAAATTACCCGAAGACTGTTATTCTGAGTGGGGATCAGTCCCTTCCGGTGTGCCACAGGGAACAAAGTTGGAGCCTTGGTAGTTCATCCTAATTATTCAGGTCCTGGATATTGACTCACCATATTTATGGAAATTCGTAGATGACACTACTGCATCTGAACTTTTGCCCAAAGGAAGTGTTAGTTAAGCCCAAAATATAGTCGATCGTGTCATTCAGTGGTCAGACGAAAATAGAGTTCAATTACATCCTGACAAATGCGAAGAATTGAGAATAAAGTTTTCCAAGAAACCGTCTGTTTTAGACCCACTGATCGTTAATGGGAAGGACGTCGTGACCGTCAATAATGTGAAACTACTAGGAGTTACAATGAGCAGTGATCTCACATGGAATGCGCATATTGAAGAAGTTATTAAAAATGCGAACAAGAGATTATATTTTCTAGTTCAGTTAAAAAGAGCGAAAGTACCACTTAAGGAACTAGTATTATTTCATACAACATGCGTTGTATCGGTGATAAACTATGCCATACCTGCCTTTTATCATGCTCTTCCAAAGTACCTAAAGAAGGAGCTGGTGCGCTTGCAGAAAAGAGCAATTGCAATTATGAATCCAGGAACTCATTACGATGTGGCAAGTGAAGTTTTGAACATGCGATTAACTGAGGAACATCATGATCTCCTATGCAGTAGGCTGTTTAACAGCATGATGAGAGACGTTAACCACAAACTTGCAGAATTGCTTCCACCGTTGTTATCTTCACATCATGATCTTAGGAATGAACTTAAATTCAATTTCCTTTGTACTTTTACTAACCGCGGGCTAGAAATTTATTTGTATTTGCGATGGCTGCGAAAGTATAATCTTAGATTATAAGGTTGCAAGCGTAATTTTAGATTATAAGGTTGTTATATATATCCATTTTTAAATTTACATATAGCAGTATGATTATAATATATGCACTTGAAAGAACTTATAGCGATTATACTTTATCTTAGAATTTCAGCATTTTAAACTGTGTAAATAATTGTAGTGTAGTTGTAAATTTTTTGTAAAGATTGCGTAATTCAGCCATCGAGCTGCGAAGTAATTCTGAATAAACTATCTATCTATCTACCTATCTATAGCTGCACGTATTCTAGAAATGAAATTATATTCACTGCTGGGTTTTTTTTAGATATATTCTTTTGTGATCCAAATGCTAGGAGTTATCCTTGTCATATAAAAGCAGATTGTCGTGATGTTCCTGGTTCTTTCGAATGCACGTGCATTCAAGGTTTCGATGGAAACGGTCTGAGTTGCGACAGTAAGTCTAAGATTTTATTCGCACATAATATGAGTACTCTAAATGTTATTGTTATTTGTTTGGAAAAAGATTCCGTAAAACATTAGAAAAATTGCACTGATTGGAAAAAGCATGCTGTTTAGAATCATCATCCTCGATCTTTCAGTGCGAAATTCGATGTTGGTGGTCCTTCAATGAAAAAGAAAATGCTTACTGCATGACTATTGACCATTCCAGGATGTACTGCACGTCAATGACTATTGGCCAATAACAGTGAAAATAATTTTTCTAAAATATATGGGCAATTTCTTCCATTTAGACATAAATGAATGCCTGACTATCACGTGTCCATTTAACGCCACTTGTGAGGATACCGAAGGCTCATACAGATGCATCTGCAAGAATGGTTTCCTCGGCGATGGTGTGGATTGTATGGGTTAGTGTTGCATGTTTTTGATGTTCAATAATATTGTCTAATTTATTGTTGTGCTCTTGAACTTGAATGAATGATGGTATTTTAAAACCTCGCTGTTTATTCATAACTGAATTTCTATTGCTAAATACCTATAAATGAAAAATGCAACCGATTTCTCTATGCCATGCAAAAAATGGTTCTCAGTCAGCCATTTGTGAAATCGGTGCTCATTTCTAAAGTTTTAAGTGCAAATTCAAAGTACATTAGATATATATATATATATATATATATATATATATATATATATATATATATATATATATATATATATATATATATATATATATATATCCAAGTGAGACACATTCTGGACGATTAACCTAATCGAAACATTTTTTCTGTTCGTTTAAATAGATGTAAACGAATGTGCTGAAAACACACATGATTGCCATGAACAAGCCACGTGTACGAACAATTTAGGAAGTTACGAATGTGAATGTAACATGGGATGGTCTGGAACTACTGGAAGAGATTGTGTAGGTAGGTGCTAACGTTTATTTGCAAATCTTACTAACAGTCATACAGAGGTATATTTAATGTTAAATATTCACTTCGAAATAAATATGATAAATATTATGAGAGGAAAGTTGGTCTCGTATCTTGCAATGCTAATGAAAATCTGCTTGTTACATTTATTAAGACCATTGCGAAACATTTACTTGCCAACTTTTAATGTACTCGTATAATTGGCTTTAACGCGCGACGTCACTCATATAACATATATATCAAGTTTCCCTAGATCATAACATCAGACGTGATACGATCATCACCTGACGAGCGTTGCTAGCATTGCTTGTCATACGAAACAGATTTGTTGTGAATAAAATTTTACATAAAGTAACCAAAGAGTCTGTTTCTTTGTATATATGTTTATAATATGGCATTTGTAAATTCTGAACGCTGATTGGCTAAGAGCCGCGTTGATATAACTCTATTTCAACACGGAAAATTTCCCGCCACTCTTCTGTTAAAGTTCTTTGTGCTATATTATAAAAGAAACATAAAACAATTTCTCGTTTTTCCAATTTCCACTCGTGTTGATATAACTGTATATCAACACGGAAAATGTTTTATATTTCTTAAATACCATATATATACCATATATACATATATATATATATATATATATATATATATATATATATATATATATATATATATATATATATAATTGTGCAAAATACCTCAAAAACTTATTTTGCACAATTATACATACTCAAAAACGTATTTTGCACAATTATACATTTCGCTCTGTCTACATGTCATTGAGCACTCTTTTGTATTTCGCTAACCAAAAACTAGCACATTATATATATATATATATATATATATATATATATATATATATATATATATATATATATATATATATATATATATATATATATATATATATATATATATATATATATATATATATATACTGAATAAACCCTGAATAAACGTTCAGAACTTTTCACTTTATGTAAACATATAACCAATAGTCATGTAGCGTAACATAATACCTGATACATTTCCAGAGTCCTATACAATGAATAAATTAAACTTATCTGTCAGTCGCCTGATGATCGCCTAGTGCGTGAAACCCAGGGTAGCGACAGCAGCAAAAACTTGTCTGTTTTTTGTGTTTTACGCTCTACTTTCTCCGGTATTGAGCGCTCTTTTAGTTCCGGTCATATATATGCTACTTTTCGTAACATATCTATTATATATATATATATATATATATATATATATATATATATATATATATATATATATATATATATATATATATATATATATATATATATATATATATATATATAAAACTTTTCAATTTTGATTGAACATCATATAATTTCAAAAGTGCTCAATACATTATGAGAGAGCAAAATTTATTAACAATTTACAAAAATAAAGTTTCAATTAGTTGTTACTCAGAGTTTCATGCCATTACAGGCAATCATCAGACTACTAAAGAATTGTTGACCGTTGCTTATTGTTTGCTCACGTCACGTAGGTTTCTTGCGTGCGCTGGTGGAATTCGCGCGGTTAAATTTTCCCGAGAGAAACCTTCTTTCGTGGATGCAACGCGAGAAAAGTTCGCTTCTTTTGTTCAGGATTGACCCTTTTTCTGCCTTCAAGATGTATAGCTTCTCATTGCTACACAAGCTACATTGTTTCTCTCCTGACTTGTATGACGGCACTTGCTTTACAATGTCCCACTTGATGTTGTATTCCTTGTTCTTTTCTTTTAAAGACCACACGTACTTTGATAGTTCCGTATTAGTTGCATACAACATGCACGTCCACGACATTCAAGGAGCGGTTTCGAAATCACAAGAAGTCTATCGCCAACCCCTTGTATGCAACTAATACGGAACTGTCAAAGTACGTGTGGTCTTTAAAGGAGAAGAACAAGGAACATAACATCAAATGGGACATTGTAAAGCAAGTGCCGTCATACAAGTCAGGACAGAAACAATGTAGCTTGTGTGGCAATGAGAAGCTATACATCTTGAAGGCAGAAAAAGGGTCAATCCTGAACAAAAGAAGCGAACTTTTCTCGCGTTGCATCCACGAAAGAAGGTTTCTCACGGGAAAATTTAACCGCGCGAATTCCACCAGCGCACGCAAGAAATCTACGTGACGTGAGCAAACAATAAGCAACGGTCAACAATTCTTTAGTTGTCTGATGATTGCCTGTAATGGCATGAAACTCTGAGTAACAACTAATTGAAACTTTATTTTTGTATATATATATATATATATATATATATATATATATATATATATATATATATATATATATATATATATATATATATATATATATATATATATATATATATTTATATACTGTTAGGGCGATCAGTGTGAAACATGATACTATTATAACGGTTTGTAGCTGATCTAAAAATCTTTATTAAAAACATCCCTAGTGGTTAAAATAATAAATTATACTAAATTTTCGGCTGCAACTGCAAGCCTTCTTCAGAGTATATGACTAAAAGTCGCTAGATAGAGTCGTCTTTATAATGTCTATGGTTACGCTTGATAGAATCTAACAAGGGTAAATAACATGTCGGAAATAACGCGTGTTCATTAACCGCATCTGCATTTAATTTTGAATGTAAAGCCTCAAGGAAAATCCTTTGATCATAATTCTTAATTCCTTTCTCAAGAATGACTGCGTCGGACTTTTGTGCATCGTGACCCGTGCTTTCTGCATGTTCTTTAATTGCTGAGAAATTTTCTCTTCGTACACCAGGCTTATGTTCCAGCCAACGCGAACACCAGCATCTTTTAGATTCACCAATATAGGTAAACGAACATGATCTACACTTGAACTTATAGACAATAGCTTTCATACGATCATCAGAATGCTTCATCTTGGGTTTGCCAAAAATATTAGCCAAAGTCAGCACTGGTTTAAAAGCAACTCGGATTCCCACACCTGTAAATATATTCTTGACTCTGTCTGAGACCCCTTTCACATATGGTAAACATGTCGAACCACGAAACACAAACTCGGTTTATGACGGGTAGTCGTATCATCGGTGATGGTTTTATCAATAAAGGTTCTTTTATAACCGTTTAATTCTAAAACTTCAAGAACTTTACCAATCTCACTCTTTTGCAGTTGCGAAGTGGACGGAATAGATTTTGCACGCTCGAACAAGGTTTTTATCACTGCTTTTTTGTCATTAACAGGATTATGTGAATGAAAGTTCAAATATTTATCCGTGTGAGAACCTTTACGAAATACTTTAACCGTGATATTTCCAGACTTGGTGTTGATTTCGGTGTCTAAAAAGGCTATGGTTTGACTGTCAGCATTGACGGTGGGTTTCTCAATAGTAAATTGAATACACTTGTTAATTGAATTTAAATGATTATGAAACGTTTCAACGTCATCCTGTTTTAAACAGGCATTGGAATCATCTACATAACGTTTCCACCATTTAACGGAAACCGGCGAAGATCTAAGGGCAGTTCTTTCGACCCTTTGCATAACTAATTCCGCTAAATATAAGACTAAAGTAATTCCGAATAAAGTGTGCATAATTAGACTTTACACAATTAAATACTGTATATTTCGAGTCATTTGACTCATCTTCAGCAGAAATTTTACAAGTAAATTTTACTTGTAAAATTTCTGCTGAAGATGAGTCAAATGACTCGAAATATACAGTATTTAATTGTGTAAAGTCTAATTATGCACACTTTATTCGGAATTACTTTAGTCTTATATTTGCTGAAACTATCGGCCGGTAAATAATTCCGCTAAAGCTGTGCTCACTGGAGATCCCATAGCGCATCCAAATATTTGATGATAATGTGCACCTTTAAACACGAAAAGCTGTTATTCAATACAAATGCTAATAAATTGCATATCTGATCCACTGTCAAATTTGTCTGAGCCATCCAATCATCGGTATTATTGAGCTCTTCTCTTACAATTTTTAGAGCAAAATCAACGGGAATAGATGTAAACAGTGACACAACGTCAAATGATACAATCTGTTCATTTGGCAGTACCTTCTTTGTGGAAACAAAGTCCACAAAATCCTTTAAATTCTTCTCCGTGTATTCTTCATCATACAAACATTTTAATATGCGTGTCAAATATTTTGACAATTCATAAGTTGGTGATCCAATACAGCTATTAATTGCTCTTAATGGTATTGCTGTATCTGCATCTATTGTATAATGATCTGACTGCTCAATTAAAGTAACTTTATGTACTTTTGGTAAACCATAAAAGGTCGCTGGATATACGAGAAAGAGTTAGCTCAACAGTCAAACATGCAAAATGCCCAAAAATTCGTAATATCTCGAGGCAGGAAGAGAAAGTACTAAAGGATTTACGCACAAAAAAAAACAATTTTGATCACGAAAGCAGACAAAGGAAATGCAGTTGTAGTTTTAAATCGTGTTGAATATGAAAAGAAAATAGAAAGCACGTTAAGTGACGTAACGGTGTACAGACACATTACCGATAAACGGCGTAATCCAACGTCAAAAACTGAATTAGAACTACAAAATCGCCTTTTGAAATTAAAAAAGGCAGGACATTTATCAGATGCAGAGTATAAGAAAATAAGACCATCCGATTCTTATCCAGCGACCTTTTATGGTTTACCAAAAGTACATAAAAATACTTTAATTGAGCAGTCAGATCATTATACAATAGATGCAGATACAGCAATACCATTAAGACCAATTAATAGCTGTATTGGATCACCAACTTATGAATTGTCAAAATATTTGACACGCATATTAAAGTGTTTGTATGATGAAGAATACACGGTAAAGAATTCAAATGATTTTGTGGACTTTGTTTCCACAAAGAAGGTACTGCCAAATGAACAGATTGTATCATTTGACGTTGTGTCACTGTTTACATCTATTCCCGTTGATTTTGCTCTAAAAATTGTGAGAGAAGAGCTCAATAATACCGATGATTGGATGGCTCAGACAAATTTGACAGTGGATCAGATATGCAATTTATTAGCATTTCTATTGAATAACAGCTTTTTCGTGTTTAAAGGTGCATTATCATCAAATATTTGGATGCGCTATGGGATCTCCAGTGAGCGCAGCTTTAGCGGAATTAGTTATGCAAAGGGTCGAAAGAACTGCCCTTAGATCTTCGCCGGTTTCCGTTAAATGGTGGAAACGTTATGTAGATGATTCCAATGCCTGTTTAAAACAGGATGACGTTGAAACGTTTCATAATCATTTAAATTCAATTAACAAGTATATTCAATTTACTATTGAGAAACCCACCGTCAATGCTGACAGTCAAACCACAGCCTTTTTAGTCACCGAAATCAACACCAAGTCTGGAAATATCACGGTTAAAGTATTTCGTAAAGGTTCTCACACGGATAAATATTTGAACTTTCATTCACATAATCCTGTTAATGACAAAAAAGCAGTGATAAAAACCTTGTTCGAGCGTGCAAAATCTATTCCGTCCACTTCGCAACTGCAAAAGAGTGAGATTGGTAAAGTTCTTGAAGTTTTAGAATTAAACGGTTATAAAAGAACCTTTATTGATAAAACCATCACCGATGATACGACTACCCGTCATAATACCGAGTTTGAGTTTCGTGGTTCGACATGTTTACCATATGTGAAAGGGGTCTCAGACAGAGTCAAGAATATATTTACAGGTGTGGGAATCCGAGTTGCTTTTAAACCAGTGCTGACTTTGGCTAATATTTTTGGCAAACCCAAGATGAAGCATTCTGATGATCGTATGAAAGCTATTGTCTATAAGTTCAAGTGTATATATAGATCATGTTCGTTTACCTATATTGGTGAATCTAAAAGATGCTGGTGTTCGCGTTGGCTGGAACATAAGCCTGGTGTACGAGGAGAAAATTTCTCAGCAATTAAAGAACATGCAGAAAGCACGGGTCACGATGCACAAAAGTCCGACGCAGTCATTCTTGAGAAAGGAATTAAGAATTATGATCAAAGGATTTTCCTTGAGGCTTTACATTCAAAATTAAATGCAGATGCGGTTAATGAACACGCGTTATTTCCGACATGTTATTTACCCTTGTTAGATTCTATCAAGCGTAACCATAGATATTATAAAGACGACCCTATCTAGCGACTTTTAGTCATATACTCTGAAGAAGGCTTGCAGTTGCAAGCCTATATATATATACATATATATATATATATATATATATATATATATATATATATATATATATATATATATATATATATATATATATATATATATATATATATATATATATATATATACCTATATATATATATATATATATATATACCTATATATATATATATATATATATATATATATACCTATATATATATATATATATACCTATATATATATATATATATATATATATATACCTATATATATATATATATATATATACCTATATATATATATATATATATATATATATATATATATATATATATATATATATATATATATATATATATATATATATATATGTACATGTACATGTACATGTACATGTACATGTACATGTACATATACATGCATATAGGTTATCATATGAGATATATATATATGTATAGGTTATCATATGAGAGGCGAGGTGATATCAGTTTTATCGCTCGAGAGACGATATCATATTTTGTCACGAAAGAGCGTAGCGAACGAGGGACAAAATATGATATCGTAACGAGAGCGATAAAACTGATATTACCGAGTCTCGAATATGATAACCTATTTATCACATACTTGTGCCTTTATCTAGAGCAAAAACCAGATTATATATATTTTCAAATTATTTACACTTCGAGTACATTTCAAAATGAATTCAAAATGATTGTTTAAAATACGCTAGACAGGTAGAAATTACAAAAACAAACCAAAAATAACTTATCTTTTAATAGCTGCAAACATTTTTGTGTTATTTTCCTTGCATTATTTTATATTTTTATTGTTATCTCTCTATCGTTCCTTCAGTCGGACGCCATCTTTGTTTTAAGCGGGACAAAAAACGATATCGCAGGACAAAAAACGATATCACGGGACATATCGTTTTTATGTCACCGTGTTATCACCCAGATAAAGGCACAAGTATGTGATAAATATATATACATACATACATACATACATATAAAAGAAAAAAGTGTGTATATATACATATATATACCATTCAATATCTTAATAATATTTACATATGGCTACTCGGAGTTTCACGCTAATGCAATTATCAAGTTATTGTCAACTACAAATATTCTATATATCGGGTTCGTTTGATTTGCGTTTTGCTTGCTGGCGTGATCTTCTTGCGCTTAAAGTTCCACACGCTAAATCTGTTTCGATAACAACACCTTGAGAACAGTTCGTTTCGCTTCCTTTTTTAATCAATTTTGTTTGCCAATTGACTTCGCGTATTTGTTAATTTTTACTTGTCAATTATTAATAATTTTTACTTGTTCATAATTTTTGCTTATCAATTATTTGTCTTTATAGTGGATATTAGGTAGCAAAGCTGGTTTAGGGACTTTCGAGCGCAAATTGGTATCGTAAAGAACTTAATCAATGATCAATTTATGTTATGTAGACATTAATGAATGTGAACAAGTAAATGATTGTGATGTAAATGCTAACTGTACAAATACAGCCGGATCTTATGACTGCGAATGCAAGCACGGCTTCCGAGGCGATGGAGAGACTTGTACTGGTGAGTGAATAGATGAGTTATAAAGAACATAGCAATAATCATTTAACCATATAATTACTTGTTGTATATCTATATTTATTGCCAATCTACCAAAGCCGAGACTATGGAAAAGATATTTAATTTGCGTTTCGACAAATTAGAGGCAAAAATATTTGCTGCAATAATTTATTTACCCCATATCCGTCGCCCTTAAATGTAATGCAGTCCTTCAGAAATGAAACTGGAGAAATTAAAGAGCTCAGCAATTTAGTGTAAGCAGTGGATAGCGCAGAAATGGCTTACTAAGCTTCCTTAGCTTACCTAATTCAAATATTTAAATTTTAATCATTACATATCCATAAAAATAACAGATATAAATGAATGCGATGAAGACTTAGATGATTGTCATCAGCAAGCTGTGTGTTCAAATAATATTGGCAATTTTTCATGTCAATGCAACGTTGGATGGCAAGGCGATGGAGTGATTTGTACAGGTATGAAAACATCGCTAACTATTCCAGCCATGTAGAAATTATTTGGTACAGCTAGTAGGAAATCGTGATAGATAAAAGACGGGTTTTCCATGCTTAATGTTAACAAGAAGTACAAACAATACTTTTACAATAATTTAGTTGATAAATAAGGCTAATTAAGTATTCTTATATTGACAAAAAATTATAACATTGTCCTGGGGCGGGTAATCTGACAGAAGCTGTTTTCTCCCGTCCTTTATGTAAAAAAAAAGGAGGACAATGAAGTGATTTTCGGAACAAATCCTCATTTAAAAAGGTAACAGATCCCTGTTGACTCTCATTTTAAAAGTGACCATGCAATGATCTATAGATACTATACTTCATACTTTGAGAATGTTTACGAAAAGTTACAGTGTTAACCCTGGGTATAACAAAGTCGCTGCTACGTAATTCATACTATGCACTAGGTTGTTGAAAGAGAGCACTAATGTAGTTAGGACATATGTTTCTCTTAACTTTATACATTAGCGTGGCTTTTTCTTGTAGCCGTCGGCTCTGCAAATTTGTTGACTCTATTGTACCGATCTTTAAAGTACGATTTTATCAAATCTAAACTGTTTTCTTCAACTCCATAAGCTTTCAGTTTAGCAATAACTAGAGGATGGTACAAAGAGTCGAAGGCTTTACTCATGTATTGAGTACATGTGCTTATCCAATGCTGATTCCTAATTTTCAGTAAGAGCCAAAAGAGCAGTGTGACAGATATGGTTCTTTCTGTATGCTGTCAGTTTATCACAGAGTTTATCACTGAAATTATTATTTAACTGGTTGCTTGAAAGTTGTTAAAAAACTTTGTTTATGGTAATCTGGATAGTTATTGATCTGGGATCGGTTGTACGAAACCTGGATAGTGCTATTTACCGGGTAGTGATTTGTTTCAACTGCCACAAAAGGGCATAAAAACAGTGACACTAAGAATATTGACCTCATAAGAGATATAAAGTGACTTCAACTTGAAAATGATGAACTTTAATATAACTTTCACAAGTTACCGAAAATGTTTAGAAAGTTGCAAAAAAATCACTATTCGGTGGATAGCGCTATTCACCTTTCCTACAACCGACCCACGTAGTTCTCTTTTTCACATGGGCCATCTTTCTTAAAAACAGGTATTCATTCACCCTTTTCCACACCTCAGGTCACTCGCCATGAATTGTAAAGTGAGGTCAAAGGACTGGCCAGCTCATTAGCTCCAAGTAGGAACGCTATCGGGGGAGTACCGTCCCAACCAGTGCTTTTCCTTTTAGACTTTTCAAAACCATTACCACAACCATTTCAAAACTGGAAAAACTCATTTAGCTCCACTATATCATCAATTTTATCAGCAATGGTAGCAAAGCAGTTACACAGTTGCTTTCAGTCTTTAGCTATTGGCTTCATTCTTAGTTTTTCTTTTAGTTTCCCAGCTCTCCCTGGTCCGTTCTTGAATGTATTTACTTTTGGCTCTTCTCCTTGCTCGTATAGCCTTTTCCATTCCTTGGTCATGTAAGGGACATTCTTTTGTCTGACACGCATTTGTTTAACTGGTAAATGTTTGTTGATAATACCAAAAAGCAGAGTTTCTACAAAATTATATTTATTATCTGTGGTGTCAAAAATCTCGCATGCCAAGCGCACAAAGTCAGCCAAGGTGCCTGAATAAGATCCTTTTTATATTTTTTAGCCTCAAGACCTTTTAATAATCTAAATTTAATGATCTTGCCTTGCTGAAATTTGACATCCTCCCTCAGAAATTCAAATACTAAGGCATGATCACTCAGTTCTGGATCATAAACTCCACAGTCGTTAAATAACTCCGGTTCATTAGTAAGAATGATATCAATCAGACTCTCGGTGATCAGTGAAACCCCCATCTGTATCCTTGTTGGCCAGGTTATTGAATATTCAAGCCCCTGTTCCACTTATAGGTCAATTAATAGCTTTCCTTCAGGGCTATGTGGTTTAAGTCTATCCATGAGATTATGATGGTAGGACATTGCAATTGATCCCAAGTAGAAATGTGACTAAGTTCTTCTTTCAATAATAGTCTATATAAGCACCAGTGAGCTTCTTTGGTGACTAAGCTCTTCATATAATAATGGAGAGTCTCTATTATTATAATAGAAAAGTTGCCATTATGAAAATGAAAAATTATTCTATTTAATCCTGTATGTTAGCTATAATTACGGTTCCTTTTAATAATATTTTTCCACCACATGCTGTACCCACTACGCATGACTCGCTATACCCTCCTATCCACCAATACTTCTTTTAAAACTTGCATGTGTTTTAAATTAATCAATTATAAATGTTCAATGTTGTCACTAAAAATTGAGTAACGGCATTCTATGTTGTCTTCAAATGCGATGAAATGTTGATGCAAGTAGTGAATTTAAATGTACTATAGTGTTTTAACTGCTGAAAAAAATATAGTGAACGAAAATGGCACTAATTGTTTAATTTAAAACATCTAGCTTAGTGGACGGTTTGAACAGCTTTCAATTGCACTGTTTTTAAACAGCAGCAACTTTTTAAAAGATTAATTATCTGCATTATATGGGTTGATTTTAATCAGTATTTTTTATTTCGAACTTTCCATGTTTTCACGTCGAACAAGAGATACATCAAGCAGGCAGTATCTCTCCACATATTTTGCAAGTTAAATATGAAAGTAAAAATCACTAACGTAATCATTTGTGTCTTTCTTGTTTTTTGAAAACACGATTAAAATAATTGATATAAGATGTTTATTAATCCGGGTTTCATCTATAGATATAAATGAGTGTTTACGAGACGAGGATAATATGTGTGATGACGTCCGTGGCATGTGTCTGAATAACGATGGTAGTTATACTTGTGATTGTCTGGACGGTTTCAGAGGAGATGGAATAATATGCACTGGTGAGTGAAAAGCCGGCACAAAGGAGGCTTTAATTTGCAGGCTGTGGAGGCAATTTAAAGATAGACCCGCATGTGATAATACATAAGACGCACTGCATTGTCGCTATCATTTCCTTAAACTTCAAACATTACATAGAAAGCAGTCAAGTTCAATAAATTCATGAATGTAACAGTAATAGACAAGCGTACACGAGTATATTCTCCTTTTGTGGTATTATTAGCTATAGTGTCTCAAGTTTTATATTAGATATGTCATTAAAGCGCATGTTGCGTTGTGAAGTCGTTTATACGTTGATTATTATCACATTATACAAATATAGACCTATAACATTTTTCTTGAATATTTAGATGTAAATGAATGTGATGAAAATTCGCACAATTGTCCTGGTAATTCACAATGTCAGAACACAATTCCAGGCTTCAACTGCAGTTGTGATGCTGGTTTCATTCATCAAGGCGATATATGTGCAGGTATAATCCTTTTAACAATTTTGTTAATGTGTGTTTTAGTTAGTCTAGTACCACATGAGACTGCGCGCCACTCGCTTACAATAACGTGATTAACTATTAAATTGCAACATGCAAATCAGTGGGTAATCAAATCAAGTGTCAAATTACGCAGTATAAATTAATCATCAAAGGGGCGGTTCATAATAAATGTATTAACTTGCGTGAATGTCCGAAATAACCTATAGTTGCTATAGTGTAATGTCAATATAATTGTAGAGTTTTAAAAACTACTTTAAGTTATGAAAGCTACTTTAAAAGTGAAAAGCGATTTTAAAATCACGCCACGTAGTCGACCGTGCCACCTTCTCGGCAGGCGTTTCGGAGGGCTGCTGGCGGACAGCGATATTTTTTACAATACTAGATCAAAACGAGAAAACTGAAACATGAGTAATGATTAAAATCACAACAATATCAACCGTTATAGTGTAGCGCAAGCAGGGACTTTAATTTGATGATAAATGATCATGAGATACAAATATTTTTCAAGTTTGTTAGCCGTTCGCTATATTAGTTTCCTTGGTGATAGCCTGCTGTTTATCTTAGACATTTGAGCAAAAAATTCAAAAGGTTGCATAATTTTGTTAGAATGATTTATCTTGTAATTTCCTCGAATTTTGTCAAAAATCAATTCTCTTCCTCGGTGTGTGGATATCCGATGAAACACAGTCGCTGGTTTGATACATTACTTTTGAAATTTATTAAGAATTCATGATCAAAATACAAAGGAAATCACCACTATATCGTTCTATTGATACCACGGTAACAAACGTCTACAAATTGATTCAACTTTCGTCTGAACATAAGGAGGTTTTTTGCTGTCAAATCAAACTGGGTCCAGACTATAGTCCAGACTAAGCCATGGATTTGTTAACGTACTGCTGCATATTTGCAATGTAAACTAAATCATAGTGTACTACCCTAGAAACAAATAATCATTTTTGTTTGCAGACGTGAATGAGTGCGTGGATGGTACTCATGACTGTCGTGAAAATGCAAACTGTATGAATAATCCTGGATCATTTTCATGTGAATGTGCAGACGGATATGTTGCCTCTGGAAGAGACTGTTTAAGTTTGTATTTTCTAAATGATCCAAATTTCGTTGTATTAGAAAATTACATATTTTGAGTCTCATTTGCTTGTTAATCAGTAATACAATTTCACAACATCCTTGGGTCTTTTTTAGATGTAAACGAATGTGCATCCATGCCGGATCCCTGCCACGAGTATGCAAATTGTACTGATACAGACGGGTCATTCACTTGTACGTGCCGAACAGGTTTTACCGGCGATAGTTTACAATGTGAAGGTAAAGTGCAGGGAGGAAAATTTCTAGAATGGAACCGTATAATTTTGTGTTGCGATTGCCTTGTAGCATACGCGAGTAACCAAGGCCTAGGTTTATGGGAATCACACAATCTCGTTTTAAAAGAGGTTCCATTATTAAAATTTTTTTATAAATTTCCATTGCTGTAAAACTATAATTTTACTGTGTTGTTACGGCTGCTTCAGTAAAAGTAAAAATAACTGATGTCTTTCAATCTCAAATTCGCCGCGAACGTAATGTTAGAATTGAACAACCAACAGCCAACTGGACGTGGCTACTATTTTGCGAAAGGAAGAGTTTCACGATTAGAATGCATTTTATCTCCTAAAGCGAATTAAATTTCTGTTTTAGCATAAATAATAATTCACTTATTTGAAATGGTGATATACCCATGCGATATTTAGGCAACTACTGTCAAACTGCAGCTGATTGTTATTGTTGCTGTGGTTACCAGAACAGAGTTTCTCCTCTGCTTCAAGTGAAGAAATTTTGTATGCATGATTTCTAGAAAAGACTAGACTGGAACAGCTTTTTGTCTGTTTCCTAAGATGTCTAGGAAGTGCAGGACTAAAATTATTTCAAAATAATGTATATAAAAATCAACGATAATATTTTAAACTGTGCAATGAAATTTAAATATCTAAGGCCTGTTTCATACGTCGCATTTCAGCCCCACCGAATGCATTTCAAACAGTAGAAAATTAAGGTTAGCAATCCCATTCTTTTTTGATTGAATTGCATGCATATGCATTCGACGTGACTGAAATCCGACGTATAAAACGGGCCAGATATTTATTGAACTGGTTTAATATAACGAATAATGTGTCACTCAATACACTCCTAAGATCTAACAAAGTTCGCTAATTTTTGGTTCATTTGCTAGAGAAGGTCTAAATAACGACATTTTATCTCCATTGCATACCTCGACAATTTGGTCCAAATTTAAATTAAACTCGTAATAATTGTACGAATACTTTATACGAATACAATCATTACGTCGGAACATTTTGATTATTGATTTCCATGCAAATTTGCAACATTCAAAATTTAAGATTTAACATTTAAAAATTGCTCATTACATGTGATTAATTGTTAAATCACGTCTAGAAATGCTGTTGTTCATAAGGGGTTTTGTTCTCTATTTAAATATTTATGTATATTTTATCAGCTACAGGAAGATGACTTTTAAACTGTTTGACCACCATGCCAAGCTGGCGTTAAAAAATATGATCAACCAAATATTTATATAACCATACCTTCGAAGATATCATGATAAATCCAAAAGAATTAATTAGGTTAAATTTCAGACAGTACACGTACTGTATGTTTGCAATCACTAAAATGTGAACATTAATCTTTGTGGACGGTTTCAAAAAGTATGTTCAAATTAAGCCGAGGAAGGCCGAGGCTGATTTTTATTTCCTTATCTTATTCTGTGTTATGAAACACACGTTATCATATTTTCTTGTTCGCACTGAGATTTCGAGTTTCTCTCTTTAGACATCATTGAATGTAGTTTGTTACCACGGCAATACCCATGTGACATACGTGCTACCTGTCTGGATGTTCCTGGTGGTTTTACGTGTACCTGCCCATCAGGATTTACCCTTAATGCTGATTTGAGGAACTGTGATGGTTTGTTATTGTTTAAAAATTGTTACTTATAATATGTTCGTCGAAATACTTTCTGACGCGGTAAAGTCCTGAACATCTTCAGATTTGCAGAGTAAACCCATGGCAAAGGAGTATCTAATTCACACTTGGTCAGAAAAATAAAAACTTGTTTTAATGCTGGGTACACCCAGTAACGGTTTTTGGTAAACCCGTTAAACGTCAATCATCACTTTTGACTATAGTGAGTCCGATTTTTGTGTCAGCAATGTCGCATGTTAGCCAGCACAGCGTCCCCAGGTTTGACGGTATAAACTGGACCGATAAGATGTTGCAATGTTTACACGAAATAGGATGTGTTACGTGAAATGTCGAAAATTTAAATGCAGCAATTCAAGATGAAATTTTATTAACTTTTTAAACATCAAGTTTTCTTTCTTGACTTATAGGAGTATCTATTTACCACGCCAAAACCTATATTTTATCAATTAATGTAACAATTTCTGGCTTATATTAGACCAGCCACAGATTGAAATAGTCACAGACAGCTTTTTGTGGGAGAATGGGTTATGGGCTGAAGTACACCTGTTATAGTACATGTTATATAATGTATATTTAGCCCATTAGATTCTTACGCCCTTATATTTAATCTTGCGGAGTATTTATAAGGCCCGTTTTGATCACCCTAGGGGTAAGCTTTTTTTAACTGAACCAAGGGGTAAGGGTTCCTTGGGCAGTCCTATAATTTTGACTGATTATATTTACACTGAATGAGTTTATGGGCACGAAGGTGACCATTGGGAGCACTTCAACCCCAAACCATAATAACTTTTATTTTAAATAACAAATAGTACTGCTGTATCGTTTTAATTATAACGTGCTACGCAGGCATAAGTCTAATAGTTCTTGATAATTCTAGGGTTTTTGATAACAGTTTTTTTTTAAATATTAGTGCCTGTTCCATGATATAGTCCTCTTATAATAGTGTCCTCCAAAACAAGTATGGTCTCCTGGTATTCTAGTGATAGTGTTTATCAGAAGCGTTTTCTGTAGTTCCTTGGACATGTGGTGGGAGGGTGGGTTAAAAGTTGCAGCAGCTTCAGATTGTTACTTTGTTTGTGCTTTGAGACAAGTTATCTCTTTCAAGTATGTTTGCTTTATTTAATCGCTTCAATGAATGGTGAGGTTATTATTTTGATGCAGTGGCGAGCATTGAATTTCATTGGCTGAAAATTAGTTTGTCATGAGCTGGGCACGTGCATTTGGAGCACATACAACATCACCTTTGATACAAATAGAAATGATTGCTTTAGGTCAATGACCTTGTATGCATCATATGCGGAAACTTCAAAGCAGTTGTCAATAAAAGGGATTCGTATTTGTTACACAAAGTATTTATTCTATATATAAATTGGCTTTAACTGGAGAATTAATAAATTATAACTTATTGCCATTAATATATTATTAACTAATTGTTGTTAACCAGTAATACCTTATTAATTAACAACGTAAAATTCTTCCGTTGACCTGGATCACACATTAATTTCTTTTGTTTAGTTTGGCTCAATTTTAAGGGAGCTTGTTCAACACAAGTGTCTTTTAGCGATCTGCACATGTAATTTTTTGAAACACATTTTGTTGATTTTTTCTTTTAGACATAAATGAATGTGCATTACCAAATTTGCATAGTTGTCACGACAACGCGACGTGTGTAGACACTCAAGGATCATACGATTGTGTATGTAAGGATGGATTTGTTGGTGATGGTAAAACTAGCTGTATCGGTGAGTAATGGAAGGTTATTGTAGAAAAGGTTGCAATCCACAATTTCGATAGCATTTTATGATATTTTAAGGTATTATTCGCCCAGAGACATTTTTGTGACCGGGAGGGGGACCATATCAAAGCTTACTTTCGTTGTCTTGTCGTATAGGACATTATGAGTCCGGAAGCATGGTTTTCGGGGAAGTTTTGAAATCTGGGGAAATTTTTAGGTATAATACTGACAGTTTTTCACAGCTACAATACATGACTTTAAAATCTTCATTTTAAAGCAAAAATGCAGGTTGCAAAGAAGGCAAAGCGTCATTGCAAATCTGTATGATACAGAACGTATTCCGCGTGGCCTCCCCTCTTTAAATGAAAGATGGATTTGTGAATTAGAGCACACTAAAGCTCTTTAATAATTCTTCTTATTATCGTTTATACTAAACTTTTCTCCGGCTTGAACACTCAGTTTTAGTTAGGAAGTTAATGTATCAAAGCTTTGACAAAAAATGAATCAAAAATCGAAAACGAGACAAATGTTTGGGGTGGGGAAAATGCGTTAGTAGGGTGAAGTACTCCGGTAATAAAAACTATTACATAGTCTGAGTAATGTTATCATAGATTCATGCATAAACATGAAAAATTATATAACTTAGCAGGGTGTATACATGCCCGCTAGGCGACTAAAGGCTTTTGGGTTTACAATTCCCATCAGGCAATGTGAGAGTGGTTACAATCCCTACAAATATTAGGCTGTTAAATAGCCTGCGTGCAGCCCACGAATGGCGCAGAATAGTGGATCTTCATGGACGACCGTTATTGTGTAGAACCCTCTTTTCAACACGCCCAAAATACGTCCTCATTCATTCGTCAATTGTGAAAATACAACCAATGCCAGCAATCCAAAACGTATACAGACACGCATCAAGATTTGGTGGGGTTTTTTCTGCTTATTCGGAATGAAAACAATTGCTGGATTAGCTCGACACTCATGCTCAAAAGATTGCTCCATGATTTTTGACTGAATTCGAAACCGGCAAATTGTGGCGAAGTTTAGCAGAAAACCTGCTTTTCGGACTTAAACTGCCGAGTAAGTCGTGGGATACATTTAATGGCATATTATGTGTACTTCTGTGGCCGTTATATTTTAGACAAGTTTTCTTGTTTATATCACATCGCTTATGTTAAATTCGTGCGGGCGGAAACGCCTGAAAGTACGAATCATGTTTAATTAAGTTGTTTAATTTGGTAAGAGACTTGACAAAAGAAGGAGTGTTCACTCATTTCACACTGCAATGTAGTACCGGCCGCTTGCGTCCTCTGTTACGCGGTCTAAGAGGTCGAAGCCTAGCAGAGTACAAGGTGGTTCAAATTAATAATTACTTCGGTAAACGTCTTATTAGGAACGTGCTTCGCCGAGCAAATACCTTAGCAAACACAATTGGTGTGTATCGTGGTCTTGCGTTCATAAATACATCAACACTACCACACCTTTACAAGTACGACGATTTTAGGAGATATAATGGCAAAACAGTCCATTCTTGCTCCGTTTTTCCATCAACACTACCACACCTTTACAAGTACAACGATTTTAGGAGGTATAATGGCAAAACAGTCTATTTTTGTTCCGTTTTTAATCGAAAACGGTGACGAGATTCAATTTTGAAAGCTAATTAGAGCCTCTGCAATAAATCATGAATAAATCTATTGCTTAAAAGATATCTATTTATAGAATCCAACAGTAAACAGCCAATGAGAATGCTGCGTTCGTGTGCGAACGCGGCAAGTACAAAATGTGCAGACCCACTATTACCTGCCACTAATGGGCCTGCGCGCAGGCTAGCTGTCCAAGGGGTTATACAGTCTCCATGGACAGTCCCTAGAATTTATGTGATGTAAATCCTTGTGTTTGGGGAAGTATCCTTTTTATTTGGACGAGTTGGGCGAGTGGGAAAATGGTTGTCAGCTCTCATGCTTCTTAACTCTCTCAAAGTTAGGACAAAAAGATACTTAACACGCATGCATCACCAGCTTATGTCTTACAAGGCCACTACTCTATTGGTTAATCCAATGTCAACAAGAACATTATGACATTTTTATTACCTGTCAGGTAACTTGACATGACTTACACATGCTTACATCATGCACAGAGCGTGAACACTGATATGCTTGGTTACATGAGTGACACTTGCGCGCGACGTGAAGTGCGGCGTACTTTGATACTATCCAAGAAAGATGAGAGAACTTTGAACTATGTTAACTGCATTGCTCCATTAACTCTAGTTTAGAATCCCGGTATTATAAACTTGCTAAAATGCTACGTTTTAATGTAGCTATGTTATTAAGATTATCATTCAATGTAAATCCGTGGCTGATTGCATTTTTATCTTCTTTTAAGAGACTTTGTTGTTTTTTTCATCGCTATATCTGCATTTTAGATAGCACATGCGGGATAACTAATCCATGTTCGTCTTACGCAAACTGTTCTGTTAATATTACCACTAATTCATTCGACTGTATATGTCATCGCGGTTTTGATGGTGATGGCGTCACGTGTAACGGTATGATATTTTGCATAGTTTGCTACATGTTTAATACATGGTAACATGTTTAGAAAACGTTTTTTTTTGGAAATAGCGTTTAGAAAATGCGCCATTTCTATTTCATCATTCTTTACAACTAATTAGTCTGTGGTACCTTCGACCTTTTTAGCCTTTATTTGTTTTTTAGAGGTGTTTCCCCAGTTTTTAATCTAGTTTTCAAATTATTTTTCAGATATTAATGAATGTTTAATTTCTGGTTCATGTGGTGAAAACACAGATTGTGACAATCAACTAGGATTTTATACATGTACATGTAAAACTGGGTACAGTGGTGACCCATATGTCAATTGTATGGGTAAGACAAAGATTGATTATCTCGTAATTTCTAAGCTTACATACAACTAATTAAAAAGGTTGTCTTCAATCTCCTAATATCTAAATTACAAAACCATAAACACGAGACATAGAATGCATCATTGGTTGACTTAATGACTTTAACGTTAACATTTTATGGATTACGAATGCGAAGTTTTGAAAAATAACATAGTCATGATATATAATACTGTCCTTACCATGTATGACTTGTGTCTCAAATTTTGGATTTAGTAATTTAGATTTTAGATTTTTGAAGAGCAATCTATTTTGAATTAGCTGAATTATACAAGGTGAGTAAAAATAAACTGTTAGCTTTCCAAACTCAAACTAGCCGCGAATTTCATTATGGTTTATCCCTATGGGGGATACTATTGAAATTCAAACTAGCATCATTGCATTCTTGCAATTTGACCGACGTTAATGTAAAACAAAATCTAATTCCCTGTTGTCAGAAACAAGACAACAATACAGACCCTTGGAAATAAACCGTAACGGAATTTGCGACTAATTTGAATTTCAAAGAGCATCAGTTTCTTTTTACTCACTCTGTACTACCCCGCAAAAAGAATGTAACGTTATTCAAATCTCGGCATACAAATCATGATGCTTTACCTGTCTATGAGACCTGTGAATTTGAATAGGTCAAAGAAGAAGCCGAGCTTACGGAATGAAAGCTTTGCAATAATAATTCTACAAAATTAGTATAATTTTTTACAAATCCTACATAGTTCTCATATTTTGTCGGTGGTTGTTTAAACAAACGTACTGTTATGTATCATAATTATAGACACTGAATGTAATTCCTCTTCTATATTTGGTTAGATGATAATGAATGTGAATCTAATCCCTGCCACGTGAACGCAACATGCAACAATCAACCAGGAAGTTTTAACTGTGAATGCAACACAGGCTTTACTGGGAATGGGTTTATATGCGACGGTATGTGGAAAAGTAGACATATACATGCATGTTAAAACAGTTTGAGCAGCATGGGAGATTGCATGATTATAATTTAATAGCTATAGTTTAAATAAATATTAACTAGACATAATATACTAGATGTTGCGTATAAAGCAAAAGATGGCGCATTTTTACCGCAGTTACGCTGTAGATCATATCCAGCATAGAATTACTTGATTTTGTTACTCGCTACCAAAAGCCAATTTAGCAATACTTATTCAGATTGTTTCTAAAGTGAGATGATAACAGCATGCAATATATATGATGACTGCGCTCCATTTTCTAATTCTCAGATTATTTATAATTTGTATAATTTGCCATATATAATATTTAGGCTGATTGTTTATGCCTGCAAGGCCCCGATACGATGATTATCCAATAAAAAGAGCGCTTTTCATAAAAATTTTAATGCTGAGTATACTCAGTTGAAATTGTCTTCAGATATTGCCATACTGGGTGTAACCTACTAGAATTAGGGATTCTGCCGAGACTTCACTTTCCAATGCTCTACCCTAACGAGCCTGTCAGTTCGATAATGCGATATTTTTTATTCGAAATATTGACACATTTTGTTCATTCAAACTCATTTTAGTTTCACGTTTTCTAAATCGTTTATAAATATATCATAACAACTACTCGTTTAGATATTATTGAATGCGATGTCACGACATGTCATGCAAATGCTGAATGTAGAAATACGATAGGAAGTTATTACTGTACATGCAATACAGGCTTTACAGGAAACGGACAATCTTGTGAAGGTAAATGGGTCTTCAAAATATTGTTGTTTTTCATATGTGACATAATTGAGTTTTGGAATGCCAATGACGTTAGTGGGCACCTATAGTATGGTACACAAATGATAATAGGTATCACTGGCCTCGCTTCGATGTTCATGTCCCAGTTCTTTTCCGCTATGGCGAAAAACACCAGGCCTGTAGGGCGGAGTGTTTTCACTAAATTTCGGAATGTTTGATATTTTGTAAGTAAAAAGTATTCATCGTTCAACAAAATGTCCAAGACAAAGTAACCTTATTTGTGTCATGAGCTGCACCGATTTGCATACAGTTGCATGCCGTTGGGCCAAATTTCCACACCGCAGTGGATGCATTATCAATTGAAGCAAAGAGTACAAATATAAGTTGTCCATCAAAGCACATGGGACATGTTTAAAAAATGTGTTATTATGCATGTGCTAAAAACCTTACAAACTCCCTTTGGGAGAATCCAATAAAGTTTTGGACTTTTGTTACGGCTCACACAGCTACAAGTATTCCAAATACATTGAATATACGATTCTTCTTTCAATAAGCGTGATGTGTCATCTGTGCTTGCTTAGCCGTCGTGTGCGGGATTTTGTAAAATACTTATGAACGACCTCAATCTATCATGTTTTCAAATCACGTTTAAAAACTAAATGTTAAAAGCTTAAAAAATTGCGATAAAGTTTATGCAAATGAGGATCTATCTGTACAAGTGTTTAAAGACATTGATTAAACATGTATTTCTTTAATTAAGTGATTATTGAATTTTTATAACATATAGATGTCAATGAGTGTGAAGACCCTTCACAATGCCAAGCTAATGCTAATTGCGCTAACATACCTGGATCGTTTTCATGTACGTGCAAGGATGGTTATATCACAGTCGATGACAGATGTGACGGTAAGGTTCAATAAAGTACATGAAGGTCTATAAAAAGGCCTATAATCTGTCAATATTAGCAAAGTATTGCCATGCGCCACATGCTCTACCACTTTGTTGCACATAGCCATAGGTGTATTAGGTTTTTCCCTCGAGAGTTTCCTTTTAAATGGAGAGGACTAAATTCACTCCAATCCTTAGCAAGCGAAGATTATATTTTAATACAGTAACTATATAATATACCAAACTCAGCGCAGGGCTGTGGTACGCTCAAACAATTCATGATCCAATAAATTATATTTATAATGTACATTTGACCCAGACTCTGTGCTTACGTAGTTTTTATCCAAATTTGATTTCAAAATATTTACGTTTGTTCTAATTAGTTTTTAAATATTAGTTAATCTTAGCTGCTTCCCAGTACATCTTACTTGGTACTAAATCCAGCCGACAATTTTTTTTTTCAATAAATTTATAGATATAAATGAATGTGATCGTGATCCATGCACAGAGGATGGTGCTGTATGTGAAAACACGCCTGGATCTTACACTTGCACTTGTCCTGAAGAACTCTATAACAATGGAAACAAATGTTATGGTATTGAAAACAATGTTCAATCATCTCAATGTCACTTCTTGCATTCTGAGCGTATACTTCCTAAAATTGGATTGCCGCTGTTCTTCACTGCCTTGCCTGCACGCTTGTGATTTGGGAGAACATTCCTCTCGGTGAATTTTAATCACAAAAATCTGTATTGTGTCTTAGTTGAACTGAGCCTGTTTATATGGACGTTTATTGGACAGAGATTTTCCTCTGTCAACTTCTAAGAATTTCTCTTTAGTTCTAAAAGAATTACAATCTTTTCGGCCAACGAAAAGTTGCGTGGCTCGCCCTTCATTTCACGTTTATTTCCCAGTCTCGGTATGCTAATAAATAAACCCATCGAACTGTGTTACTTCACGACATTTGTCTTTTCTAGTTTTCTGTCCTTTCAAATTGGATCTTGCCTTTATCGTGGACACTTCTGATTCAATCAGTGCAGGTGATTTTGTGTTAGTTAAGGAATTCATGACTGAAACTATTGGCAGAATGGAAATTGGTCCCACTGGAAATCATATCGCTGCTGTATCATTTGGAAATACGGCTGAAGTATTTATGCGTTTCGATACCGTAACTGGCGCAGATTTAAATCGACGTAATCTTGCAAACATTTTCGCAAATTTCACAAAGAATGGTGGGTTGACAAGAATAGATTTGGCCTTGCTAATGGCTGAAAGGGATATTTTTGCTGAGGAAAATGGCATGAGAACAGATCCTGATATAAGAAAGGTAGGAAAATCTAAACCTTTTCATCTTAAGTCGGGCACACACACCCGATGCAATTTTAGTACGTAGACCGATTTTGATAAGTTCAGGTGCAAATGTAATTGCAAAACAGTTTAATATTGCCCGATTTCGATCGACCGACTAACTGAATCGCTTAAAAAATGCCGCAAAACTACAAATCGGACAACACAATCGCCTCGTGTGCGCCCGGTTTTACTGTGGAAGGTGCTTTGTATATTTTGATTTGCAGGAGAATAGCTAAGTCAGTATACTGTTTTTCTGTTGCTCTAAAGTATATAAATGGTACAAAATTGGATGGGTCCTGCAGAGACCATTGGTGCTAACAATTTGCAAAGAAAAGTGCAATGTTGTAGCCGACAATTAAGCTTTCATATGCAATGTACCTACTTATATATTTGAGCCCACTATAGTTTGGAAATTTGCTATTATTATACTGGTCAGATCTGTCTGACCATGTAAATGACAAGCACCCTATATTTTCATTGTATTTTTAATACATTTATAGGTAGCAGTGGTGCTAACGGACGGGGAACAGACCGTAGGACCGGGAGTACCGATAGAACCTTTGGCTCACATTGCAAGGAGACTCCAGACCAAAGATATTACAGTCTTGGCTGTTGCAATCGGTCAAGTGCCAAAGAGCCAATTACTGAATCTTACTAACTCTATTGAAGAAAACATTTTGGAGGTCAACACATTCGCAAATCTCCTGTCCATCATAAACCAGTTTATAAATGTATCCTGCACAAGTGAGTGCTAGACGATCCAGTGATTTACCCCATGCTTAAGCTTAGGAGAACTAATTCAGTGAAATAAACATGAGTTCAGAACTGTGTTACGGATAAGAAATCAAAATTAATCAAGATCAATAATTCACATGAACGATTAATGAATTTTAATGAACAGTTCGTTCCAGTAAATAAATACTATCAATATTCTTTAATTTTTATGTTTCTTTAGTTTGACTCTTGAGAAACCTAGTATTTTTGTAGTCTATAAAACATTTCCAGTACACTTCTCAAGTAGTACAGTAGAGCCGAAATCTGCACCAAAATCTCATTAAAAAGGGGTCATTGCCAGACAGAAACTATAATTGTTCCTTTTTCTTAGGTGTTAACGAGTGTGAGCTATATGATGATGTATGTCACGTGAATGCCAACTGTAAAGATACACTTGGAGCTTATTCGTGTTTGTGCAAACCAGGATATACTGGAGATGGTTTTGATTGTGAAGGTAGAGTTTTTAAATTTTTATTACTGAGTTCACTGGTAGCATTAATTTTGAAAGAAGAACAATGTAGATGGCGTCGGAACTTTAGCATAGATTTGACAAATTTTTCATAATTTGGCCTTTATGTTTTATTGAATATTTGGTTAAAACAATATAATTCTAAAAAAGGCATTTTTTCCAAAAGCCATAGGCTTATCTAGGGAAATCTTGCCTTGGACTTTAAATTAAATAAGAAAACAAATTACATAAATAATAAATAACTTATATGAGACAAACAAAACAGGACAAAAGGCGAGTGGCAGAATGTAAGTACTATTTAACATACGAGCAGGAGTGCTTTATCAGATACAAATCTTATATCTGATAAAGCACGAATTGTAAGTATTTTAAATAGCATCAAAATCGAAATCCATTTTATACCCATCTTGTCTGTTTGATAGCGAAAGAATTTTCAATATAGATGTTGTATAAGCCGAGAAATTTGAGGCGAAAGTTTTGTGAAAATACACGTGCGTTTTATCACATATAAAGACTCCTTCACGGCTATGATTTCCTTTGTGTTTTGCTCATCAATTATCAATGAGTTTTCGAAAGCGATATAATATAGGAACAGCACACAAGACTATTAAGACATCGTTCAGAGCACACAAGAATTCCACACACTTGTTTATATATTAACAAAGACGCCATGAATTAATAACATAATCCTGCACGAGTGAAAATAATTTTATGTTTATTGATAAAGAAACATCGAGATGACCATATAAAAAACATTGTAAACGCGTCAAAGGTGGCGAGTTTAACCATGAACTGCCGAGCAAGTGCATGTTCAGCAGCAAACAGTACGCGACGTAAAGTACCAAATCGACTACATTAAAAAAAGTGGAACTCTGTTTCATTTGCTGAACCGCAATTTTAATGCACAATGGCAAGGTCACACAGTTCATCAAAAATAGAGGATAATTTAGTATTATACAAACGGGGATTATGCAAACGGGGACGAGTATGCAATTTAGAAACCCAACTGTTCCCAGTGAAAAATAAAGCATATCTTTTTGGCTCATATATCTGAACTGAGATGTTATGAGATGTTATAATTTTTATAATAATATACATAGAAATGATACTCGACTGTGATTGGTCAATTTCAGTGCACTTAATATAATCCCAAAAGGGGAAAATCTGTAACAGCAGTGCAAAAATCTGTAACAGCAGTGCAAAAATCTGTAACAGCAGTGCAAAAATCTGTAACAATAGTGCAAAAATCTGTAACAAACGTATCTGATTGGCTAAGGTAAATTCCCACCAAAATATATCTTTTTTGCTGTTTTTAAAAACAAATATGGCGGGTCTTAGTAGTGAAGGATTTCCAAATGTCGAGACTAACACAATTCAGGAGCTTCAAAATAATACCAAAAACAAGAACACATGTTTGAGCACTAAATTTTGGATAACCGCATTCAAAAGTTGGGCAAAACAAAAAGGATTTCTTAAAGATATTGAAACGTACGAACCGAGCGAGTTAGACACGGCACTTCAACAATTTTACGCCGAGGTGAGAAATAAGGACGGAGAAGATTACGAGCCAGACAGCCTCCGTGTAATGATTGCAGCTCTTGACCGACATTTAAAAGAACACGGTCATAAGCAGTCCATCATTAGTGACAGAGAGTTTTTCACTTCAAAACAAGTGCTCGAAGGAAAAGCCAGACGACTGCAAGGCAAAGCAAGCGTCAAACCTGTTAGGTTTAGGGTTAGGGTTAGGGTTAGAGCTGGAGTTAGGGTTAGGGTTAGGGATTCCGACTAGTTCTCACTTTGAGTAAAATCATTAATATCTAAAAAATTGAGTAGAAACCTGCCACAGCTGGCGTAAATATCTTATCATTTAAACAATTAATAAATGTTGTGTAATATGGAAAACAACTGACTTGTACGTTATAAATTTTCTTGTATTGTTTTAATATAGTTTAATTAAAACAACCGGAAGTTTGTGCGTTTATAATCACCGGATGTTGCATTTGGTCATGTTGTTTCGATCAATTCTATATATTTATATATCATTATTATATAAGTAATAGCATGGTTTCTCGTGATTTTTTCAATGTTGTCATTAAAAAACTCATTCGTGCAAGTTATTCTAAATTGCATTCGAAACCATGCTATTAGGTATACTAATTATGAGATGTTATAATTTTTTTAAGCTACGTATAGTAATAATTCTACAGTTCGCTCTGCGCAGTTCTTTTAATAGAAAGAGGAACTCCCAGCAATAAAGATTGTCCGAATTGAATAGAATACGCTATTAATATATTAATCATTCTGCTTTTTTGAGACCCAAGGGGTATGGGGAAATTTCATGATCACCTTTTTAACTTTGCGCTATCTTTGGCGATTGGGGTATTCGAGTAACTCCATTGCAATGCTACTTGACAAATGGTGTATCAGCACTGAGATACATTATAACAAAACCATGTATGGATTAAAATTGTCATTCAGATCACTCAATTTTCTTTTGGGAAACAAAATGTGAAACCGTAATGTTGTGTCAATATATTTATGATTCTAATTCTTGTAAGTTGTCTTTGATTGCCTTAAATTTGCAAAATTAGGGTCGGCGTGACTGACAACTAATTATTTTCTAAATGATTTCAGATGTTGATGAGTGTCAAGGTGTAAATGAATGTCATGAAAATGCTATTTGTTCAAACACAGATGGATCTTACGAATGTACATGTGACCAAGGATATTCTGGCGATGGAAGACAATGTGAAGGTGAGTAGCTAATATATACAATAATACGTATACTGATGGAACATCGATAAGATGAGAAGGAAAAGCGACTACCACAGGTCCCTGACTATGTGATATGTAAATGAGCAGTGTATATAAATACATAGAGCCATAAGTGACACAGTTTTGTATACATATACATTTATTATAAGTGACATTTTGCCTTAACACTGGACATCTTCAGACAAAATGAATACAGGATAGATTAGCATGCAATATTTGAATGAATAAGTTCTTAGTGTTATGTTCAAAGTGTTAAATCACAAGGGACAATTAGCTATTTCTAGGACAAGATATGATATGCAACGTGATATAAATAAGATAACGAAAACATTTGCACACAAAGACAGTCAACAAATTAGAAAAGGTTAAGAGGAAACGAACTGACTTGGACTTTGAAAGTAGTTTGGTATCTATTTATGAGGAGGCTCTCGTGTATCATTAACTCATAAGGGTTGAAACAGAAAGAAAGGATTTTGAGATCGTTAAAGTCCACTTTGTGACCAGAAGCACACAAGTGGGGAAATACAGTGGACATAGCTGGGCTAGAGGTACGTTTTCATGTGATAAGAGAGATACCCAGGTGCTCGGTTTGACCCACATGCGGCGCAGAACATCTAGTGTTGTTTACCTTTTTAACAGTCGATGCTGTTCCGCGTCGTATGTCGGTCAAACAATTTACACACTAGAATATCAAGCACCCGTGTGTATCTCTTATCATAGGAAAACATACCTCCATCCACGCTATTTCCAGTGTATTTTTGTACTTGTGTGCTTCTGGTCTCAAAGTGGACTTTGACGAATTCAAAGTTCTTTCGTCCTGTTCAGACCCGTATAAGTTAATGATACACGATAGCCTCCTCATAAATAAATAACAACCTACTCTTAATGTCCAAGACAGTTCGATTCCTGTTAACCTTTTCCAATTTGTTGACTGCCTTTGGCGTAAATCTCCTCGTTGTCTAAATTATATCACGCTGTCATATCTTGTCCTAGTTATACCTGATTGTCCCTTGTAATTCAACACTTTCAACATATAACACTAAGAACTTGTATATTCAAATATTTCATGCGCGCTAATGTATCATGTGTTCACTTTGTCTATAGAAGTTAACCACTGCAACCACAAAGCATATATATATATATATATATATATATATATATATATATATATATATATATATATATATATATATATATATATATATATATATATATATATATATATATATATATATATATATATATATACAGCTATTTCAAAAAAGGTTGTCTTTTGGAAAGTCAAAACGTTAAACATAAAACTATGAGCGCGCAATGCATGCTGGGAGCGCAGGACCCTTTTTGCATAAATTAACTATTGCAAGACAAGGAGTGAAGGAAATATCAGTATGCCGCGTGCGTATAGCCAAGACCTACGATGAAGAGCAATTTGGTTGACTGAAATCTTGGGCTTTGAGATCGATGAAGTATGCCTTTTATTGCAAATATCAACGAAAACAATTTCTCGGTATGTTCGAAAGTTTCGCATGCTAGGTCATGTAGACACGGCCGTAATCGGCAGGCCATATACTTGCATAGCGATGCACCCGCACGAAGAGCTCGTTACCCTGGAGGTTTTGCTACAACACCCAGAGAAAACACTCTCTGAAGTATACTGCACGAGGTGTATGAAGAAACAGGCTCAGAATATGCGTGTTCAACGCTTTTTTACTATTTGAAACGCAACAACATTACGCGAAAGAAGGTTGGTATTTTACAACAACGTTGTTCCATTCATATGTTGAATTATTATTAAGATATTGTGTATAGATGTACTAGATGTGAATTAATGGATCTAACTTATTTAGCTTGGTAAAATTGCTCGTCAAAGATGTGATGATGCAGGGTTGAATTTAGAGCGGCAACGGGATTTTTCTCACAAGATATGTTCGTTTTTTTGGACGAGAGTGGATATGTAAGTTATTGGCATGCGTATGCATGAAACGATTGAAATATTCAGTGTTACCGTAATTGCTGTTGTAAGTAATTTTACCTTTCTAAACGTGTGCTACACTTAAGTTAGTGATATAAGAGTCGATCGAGCAACAAATGACATTCGTTCATGCTCATTTCATATGTTTTGGAGGATAAGAGAATTTTAAGATCGCATGGGTACAGCTTGAAAGGACAACGAGCAAAAGTCAAAAGACGTTATTCTCCTTGGGGACCACGTATAACCGCGCGATTCCCGTAATAAGTTACAACGAAGGCTTGTTAGATGTCGGATTGTATGAAGAGCATGTCAACGGTGAAACTTTTCTTGATTTTGTTAATGATTTTACTGGCAAATTCGATCTCGTGCATTTTAGTTTCGAATACAGTTGGTGTCCCAGTGGGAATTCTTCGAAGAATCTATGGTAGAACAAAAGGAAATTCAAAAGAATATTCTTTCTGCTCTGTCTTTGTCAACCTGCGAGGAAAATTTAACCTTTAATTTGTTAATATGTTGCTCAAACTTATGTCAGTACTAGTTAGGACCAGACTGTCAAGTAGCGCTGCAGTATTGGGCGGTAATTTTCGAAGAATTCCCACTGGAACGAGCTCTTCGTGCGGGTGCATCGCTATGCAAGTATATGGCCTGCCGATTACAGCTGTGTCTACATGACCTAGCATGCAAAACTTTCGAACATACCGAGAAATTGTTTTCGTTGATATTTGCAATAAAAGGCATACTTCATCAATCTCAAAGCCCAAGATTTCAGTCAACCAAATTGCTCTTCATCGTAGGTCTTGGCTATACGCACGCGGCATACTGATATTTTCTTCACTCCTTGTCTTGCAATAGTTAATTTATGCAAAAAGGGCCCTGCGCTCCCAACATGCATTGCGCGCACATAGTTTTATGTTTAACGTTTTGACTTTTCAAAAGACAACCTTTTTTGAAATAGCTGTATGTATATATATATATATATATATATATATATATATATATATATATATATATATATATATATATATATATATATATATATATATATATATATATATATATATATATATATATGTATATATATATATATATATATATATATATATATATATATATATATATATATATATATATATATATATATATATATATATATATATATATGTATATATATGTATGCATGTATGTATGTATGTATCTATGTATCTATGTATGTATAGGTTATCATATGAGAGGCGAGGTGATATCAGTTTTATCGCTCGAGAGACGATATCATATTTTGATGTAATATGATATCGTAACGAGAGCGATAAAACTGATATTACCGAGTCTCGAATATGATAACCTATTTATCACATACTTGTGCGTTTATCTAGAGCAAAAACCAGATTATATTTTCAAATTATTTACACTTTGAGTACATTTCAAAATGAATTCAAAATGTTGTTGAAAATACGCTAAACAGGTAGAAATTACAAAAACAAACCAAAAATAACTTATCTTTTAATAGCTGCAAACTTCTTTGTGTTATTTTCCTTGTATTATTTAATATTTTTATTCTTATCTTTCTATCGATCCTTCAGTCGGACGCCATCTTTGTTTTGAGCGGGACAAAAACCGATATCGCGGGACAAAAAACGATATCACGGGACATATTGTCTTTATGTCACCGTGTTATCGCCCGGATAAAGGCACAAGTATGTGATAAATATATATATATATATATATATATATATATATATATATATATATATATATATATATATATATATATATATATATATATATATATATATATATATATATATAATATATATATATATAAATATATATATATATATATATATATATATACATATATATATATATATATATATATATATATATATATATATATATATATATATATATATATATATATATATATATATATATATATATATATATGACAAAAAGAACGACTACGTTTCAAAGAAGTTTATTAAAAACTACATACTAAATACAAAAACTAAATTTTTGGCTGCATGCCACAACCTTCTTCAGAGTGCCTAGCTTTGCACAGAACATACTTATATATAACAAATTATGAATAAATTACTATTGTTGAGCGAAATCATGACTACCATTAAGGCCTTTCCGGTTGGTCAACAACATTCCAATCCAAACGTTTTCACTCTTGTGTGTTTCACTATGGTGTTGATCAATAAGCATAAATTTTAAGCTCGAATAATCCGCCTCATGCATATCAATAAAATGATTAGTTATACTGCATGTCCGGCGCTTATGCTTAATGTGTGATTTGTAGTTAGCTAGTCTGGGCTTAAAATTGGCTGTAGAGCCAACACCTTGCAAACCACAAAGCACACACTCAGCAAGATACACTACATTACTGGATGTACACGTCAAAGATTTTAAAATAAGAAATATCCTTCCAGTGGCAGCTGCACGAAAGGAATTACCAAAATTCAAAAAATTCATACAACCATCGCAGCGCTTGGCATCACATTTGTAGCAGCCTTCACCTTCCAGTTTATAAGACTTATATAGGTTAGATGGTGCTAATAACTCCTTCAAATTAGCATTACGCTTATACGAAACAAGAATAGCACCCTCAGGTAGAATTTTCTTGGCCTGTTCACCACTATCCAAACCGAGCGATGTTTACGAAAAATTTTTTGAATATCAGGAGCCCTAGGAGTAAACTTGGTAACAAAAACACAGGAATCACGGCGAACTTTACGTCTACTAGTACGTGCTTCCTCACGAGTCATAGCCTCAACCATCTCAAAGGCATAGTGAAAATTTCACCATAGTGAAATACTCAAGAGTGAAAACTTTTGGATAGGAATGTTGTTGGCCAACCGGAAAGGCCTTGATGGTAGTCATGATTTCGCTCAACAATAGTAATTTATTCATAATTTATTATATATAAGTATGCTCTGTGTAAAGCTAGGCACTCTGAAGAAGGTTGTGGCATGCAGCCGAAAATTTAGTTTTTGTATTTAATATGTAGTTTTTAATAAACTTCTTTGAAACGTAGTCGTTCTTTTTGTCATATATGAAGTCTTATCGGCTGAGCAGAGTGCTGGCATTTGTCACATATATATATATATATATATATATATATATATATATATATATATATATATATATATATATATATATATATATATATATATATATATATATATATATATATAAAACACAAAAAACAGACAAGTTTTTGCTGCTGTCGCTATCCTGGATTTCACGCACTACCCAGGGTAGCGACAGCAGCAAAAACTTGTCTGTTTTTTGTGTTTTACGCTCTACTTTCTCCGGTATTGAGCGCTCTTTTAGTTCCGGTCATATATATGCTACTTTTCGTAATATATATATATATATATATATATATATATATATATATATATATATATATATATATATATATATATATATATATATATATATATATATATATATAATAATTTGTATTCGATTATAAAAACCAATGATAAAGTGCTCAATGGGTAACCAGAGCATAATAAAGAATGACACAAAAACTTAACAAGTTTTGTTTGGCATATTTATTACTATATAGTTTCGTACTACGCAATAACGTAGCACTCCTCAGATAAAATAGCCTGTGATAAAATAGCGAGCGAAGAAAAAAAGTGCAATTGCCAGAAACCAAGTGAATGTCCTATGTCTAATAACTGTCTTGCAAAATCTGTTATCTACCAAGCCACGGTGAAAACATCTGACAAAAGGCCCACCCAAACATATGTTGGACTAACAGAAAATCAATTCAAAACTCGATACACCAATCACAAAGCTTCATTTAATAACCTTAAGAAGCGAAACTCCACTGAATTAAGTAAATACATCTGGGATCTCAAGGACAATAACATTACTTACTCCATCACCTGGAAAATTTTGAAACGAGCTAAGTCTTATAGTAATGCATCAAAGAGATGCAATTTATGCATCTGGGAGAAATATTTCATTATTTGTAAACCTGATATGGCATCACTAAATCGACGCAACGAACTTGTCTCTACCTGTAGACACGCTAAGAAATATTTACTTGAGAACTTTATAACCTGACACGAAATTTTTATTATTTTTTTTTTTTTCTTTTTTTTCTCGTGACACTACTTGAGGTGTTAATTGACCTGTAATTAGATAAGCATATATACCATCTGTACATATTTAAAAAGTTCGTTAGAAGCTAGAGGGCAAACACAGGCTATTTTATCTGAGGAGTGCTACGTTATTGCGTAGTACGAAACTATATAGTAATAAATATGCCAAACAAAACTTGTTAAGTTTTTGTGTCATTCTTTATATATATATATATATATATATATATATATATTTATATATATATATATATATATATATATATATATATATATATATATATATATATATATATATATATATATATATATATATATATAATTGTGCAAAATACCTCAAAAAACTTACCACTACAGTCTGTTTCATCCAGAGGGAATCTTCAGGTGGTAGACAAATTTCGAAAATGTGCGAGCTTCTTTTATGCTCAAGGAGGAAACGTGGGCGCGTGGTGATTGAATAGCATGCATTCCTATCTTTGTTTAGATTGTTTGCCTGAAATCTGCTTTTGTGTTGGCAGGCCGAAACTATTTCCGATCTTTTATTAAGCAAGCAATTGTTTTTTTCTTTCAAAATAGTAATTTTTTCGTCCAAACATAGATTACATCTTTTGGATCCTCCCGTGTAAGAACTAGATTTTTTTAGTATGGACCATTTTATGGTGAAATCTGTTTTGTTTTGCTTTAAGTGCCAAACGTGTTTCGAAAGTTCCGTTTCGTTCGAATATTTTTTATCTGTGAAAGATTTAATATGATTCCTGTATCGCTCTTTGAATGTGTTTGAGGTCATGCCAATGTAGTGCTTTGTGTCCTGTGTGTTGCCTGTGCTAATTGTTGCTTTGTATACGATGTCCTTACTCATGCACTTGTTCTGCAGTGGGCATGCGTGCTTGTTCCTGCAGTTACAGGTCTCTGCGCTAATGTCTTGTGGTTGGCTTTTCCTAATAATGCGTGGGTTGTGGCTTGTGATAATTGCCTTAACGTTACTCGTGCAGCTGTAACTGACCTTAACTGTGTTCCTATTAAAAATTTTGTGTAACTTGTTGCCTATTGGAAAGTGCGTGTTTACAAGCTTGAGGAAACTGCGTGCGATGTTTGTCTTGACATTTTTGCTAAATGGAGGGTTAAACCAAATAATGTTGCGTTGTCTGTTCCTGCGTGGCTGCTGTGTTACATGTGGCATGTATTCCAGCTTGTGGCTGAAGTTGCTATGTCCTAGTGCGTTTTGATAGGTTTGCACTGCATCGTCGAATACTTGTTTCTCAGATGACAGCATTGAAATGCGCTTGTTGATAGATGCTGGAAGTTGCCTTAAAATTCTAGGTGGGTGGTTAGAGTGCTTGTGTATGTATAACGGATCGTCATTGAGCTTCTTATAAGGTTTATATTTTCCGGTAGAAAGCTCGAAAGTTACATATATATATATATATATATATATATATATATATATATATATATATATATATATATATATATATATATATATATATATATATATATATATATATATATATATATATATATATATATATATATATATATATATATATATATATATATATATATATATATATATATATATATATATATATATATATATACCTACCTAGCATATATATAGCTATATACATCAGAAGCCAGCCCATAAAAATCTTCATTTATATAACTTCAAAAAAAAAACAACATTGTTTTTTAATATAAAAATAAAATTTTATTACGTTTCGGGGTCAAGCCCCTTCTTCAGAATGACATTCATTAATCCCGGTCTCTTTAAAGTGCATATGAAAGAATTTTGATTTTTTCACTAAAAATCGGCCGTGGCGAGACGATTCGAATGACATGTTGCATTTCCCAATCCGAAAAATATTTTCGCAGATATTTGACTTTAAACCCGTCAATTTTCAAAAGTGGCAGGGAAAAATAAGACTGAGTCCGAATAAAGCTCGTGACGTCAAATCGGGAACGGAAGTATCAATTTTGCAAGTATCAATTTGCTATAAATCAATATTGTTTGGCGCAGCATATGAGCACAAATATGAGTGTAAAATACCTTCGCTTTGCGTTGTTTTTGTGTGTTCTAACACGCCGGATCCAAAAAGCGGTATAATTCTTCATAAGATTCTTTGTGATAGGAATTCCAGACCAGAGGCGATAAAGCGAGTCAAGCGCTGGGTAGATTTCGTTAAGCGCAAACACGCTAAATTGGAGCCTTCCAGTTCAAGCTGGATATACTCGAAGCATCTGGAGGCTGGACGCATTTGTTCGCCAAGTAAATTTTCCGGGGCAAACTTACATTCCGTGGCTAAAAAAAGATGAGATCGATGTTTCATCGTTCCCAACATTGTTCGCTGCAAGCGAAGGCGGCCAAGAGATGACGAAGAGAACAGCTATAACACTTCAACACAAGGTGAGATTGCTGAGGCAAATAATTTATAAAGCAAAATTGCATATATGATGATGATATATCGCAAGTATTTCTAACTTATGTTACCATTAAAAAAATTTTTAGATTGCGAAGGGAGAACATACTGCAGTAGAAGAGCCTCAACCCTTTATATCAATAGAGTTCGAGGAAACTGGTGTTGTAATGGACGAAACTACTGCATCAGAAACCATTGTTTCGGTAATTTAACACTGTTAACACTTTAAGTTAATTCTTTCATTTGCATACCGCAAATCGGTTTGCTACAAACTTAGCTTTATTGACCTTTTTGTTAACTAGACATTGTAAGAACGGTTTACACTACATGTACGAGTAGAGTGTCCACAGTTTAACAATTGTTTTTGTTTGAACCCGAAGGAACTAAATGAAGGGATATAACGTGAGAAATTTACCCAAACAATGGCTATATACGTGTGTGACGAATGTGTCATATTACGAAAAGAAAACAGGCTTCTTCGCCATGAACTGTTGACGAAGAACAAAAGTTGACCCACGAGAAGAAAATCTCTCCCGAATTACGTTCTAGTAAGTGTTTTCAGTTATACATACTTAGATCTAGTAGGAGGCACGCTCATAAGGTTTTATTCCTGCTTTGCAGTCAATCTCTAGGAAAGCGCAGACAATGTCGGCCATCCACGCCAGCCAGATCCGACAATAGTACTAATAACATATTCTTTATTCTGTGTTATACCTCCAACATGGCTGCTATGACATTATATACAAACCAGCAATAGAATTTGTTTGGTGCAATGAATGTTTCTGTATGTCGGTTTGATAAAAGAATAATTGTATTTTGCCATTGTTAGTGACAGATTTCGTTTAAAACAGCTTGAAAGTCACCAGGGCTAAGTTATCACATTTTTGTTCTTCCCACATTATGAATTCATACTGTTCATCTATAACTGAACAGACAAAGCAAAATCTTATCTATTTATTTATTTATTTTATACCAAGAAAACAGCATTAAACATTTTGAAATACAGTTTTGTGTGGTGCAATTCTGTGTCTGTCTCTTGAGATCATGTCTCTTGACCAATAAAAACACATAAATTCCTAACATTATATAATTATTTTATAGTGTCTGAAAATTGTTGAGAAACCAGAAGGGACATGAAAATGTCCGGGATTGCCCAAGGAATAAGCAGAGTGGCAAATGACTATATGATATTGTAGATATTGTATAATTAATTCTGTAGTTTTATTTTATTAACAAATAGATATTTAATACAACAAATGTGATGGAAATAGATAGAAAAAGTGTATGTACAAGATAATTTATTAACCTGTGTTTATTGTACTGTTCACCAAGTGACCTTTAGCAGTTTTGTGTTGTCATTGCCTCATTGCACTCGACTTGTGCACAATAGATTTAATGCACTAAACAATATTTGGGTCAACCTCAGGGAGGGGAAGCAAACATTGACTATGCTATTAAAACAGTTGAACAAAGGCCATTTGGGGCAAAGTGTAAAAATAGTATGTTGTATTTGTAAAACAGTTTATTATTCTGAGTCAATATCCTCATTTGAATTTTCTCTAAATTTTGTTTGAGTTGATTGGTATACACATGCTGTAGACAAGTTGAGAAAACTCCAGTCTCTATATGATCTTGCCTGCTAAAACCTAAAAAAAGATTAGAAATAGTAAGTATACAAAAAACAAAATAAAGGCAAATAAATTAGATAGCATCTGTGAAGAATGCTGTGGTATCTGGTGGTATATTTTTCATGGTTAAGCAAAAAATATTGGAAACAAAATTATGTACAGTAATTTGAGCAATAACATGAAGAAAAGCAAATTGCAAACAACCACTGCATGCATTTTTAATCTGCGGTCTATCTATGTATCTGCGAGCGTATCGTTAGCTGTATTAGGATTATAATTTATGTAGTCTATTTCTTAAAGTGAGTATAGCGTGTTTGTGTAAAACATGTCACTTACTTTTAATTGCAACAAAAGCTCAGCCTAATACTTACGTCTCTTCTGAACCATTCGGCGAAATGTTCGGTGAGATATTGTTCGATATTTACTTGCGGCCATCCGGAGTGACCATTTCTCTAAACAGGTAATCCTAAATCCTGAATGATGTGCTACACATCACTGGCTTTCCTGTATGATCCAAGAAATTGAAGCTGCCGCAGCTACACTGTCTTCCTATGCCTTCACCTTTGCCTCGTGCGATGGCGAAGTGGAACCTACATGGCTACATCAAATTGCTCGACTTCAAGTTCGTATTCATCAACATAATCCGGTTCTGATTCATTAGATGAAAACGTTTAATCGGAGTATACCTTAGAACTACTCATATTAGTATAACTTTCGTAAAATAAAACAAATTTTCTCAAATTTTTCTAATTTAATTGCGCTGTTTATACAAAACACTAAAGAACAGTTAGGAGGTCAAATTACTTCCGTTCCCGATTTGACGTCACAAACCTTAATTCGTACCCAGCTTCTTTTCTCCCGGCCTGATTTAAAAAAACCTATTTTTTGGCGTGTTCGAAGCTAAATATCTCTGGAAGTATTTGTCCTATCAAATAATGATATACATCATTCGAATCGTCTCGTCATGGCCAATTTTTTAGGGAAAAAATAAAAATTCTTTCATATGCACTTTAAATACCTTCTACAATTTGCATATAAACATAAATTAAACCTCTTCTTTTAAATTAAGTCCATTAGGAACATTGCAATTAAGCTTCTCTATCCAAAAACTCTCCCTCTCAGTAGGGTTATTAACGTCAATACAATCAATAACCTGCACTGACAAATCACTTAAACCTGAATGGCCCTCCCCGAAAAAATGAGCATACATAAGTTGCCCAGCAGCATTTGTCTGCCCAAGACTATACCTATTTAAAGAGCTTTTATGATTATTAAAGCGCAACCGAAATGATGTTATAGTACTTCCAGCGTATTGTAGCCCACAGCTGTTACAACTTATTAAATATATTACACCCTCTGAGTCACAATCGAAACGATGATTAATGAAGAAAGAACGTCCCTCCGCATTGCTTTTAAATTTATCACCAACTGTAACGTTGTCACAAATTTTACATCTATTCTTTCCGCACTTAAACATCCCAACGACTGCTTCCTCTTCCCTTCGCAATTTGGCACGAACTAAATGGTCCTTAAGGTTCTTGGTACGACGAAAACACACCATTGGTGGTTGTGGCATAATGTGCAAAAACCTTTCAAACCAACCCACAATTCCCTGCAATTCTCTAAATATCTCATAAAGAACTCCCAATGCTGGATGATAATCAACTACAAAGCAATTTTTTATTACTATTTTCAATCCCTTCTTTCCGCTTAAATAGACTATTCCTGTTGACTCCCCTCACCCTTTCAAACTGGTTATCAACATAATCGGAACAATACCCCCATTTTACCAAAAACCCCATTTTTTCGGGGAAGGCCATTCAGGTTTAAGTGGTTGGTCAGTGCAGGTTATTGATTGTACTGACGTTAATAACCCTACTAAGAGGGAGAGTTTTTGGATACAGAAGCTTAATAGCTATGTGCCTAATGGACTTAATTTAACAAATTGTAGAAGGTATTTAAGGAGATGGGGATTAATGAATGTCATTCTGAAGAAGGGGCTTGACCCCGAATATATATATATATATATATATATATATATATATATATATATATATATATATATATATATATATATATATATATATATATATATATATATATATATATATATATATTAATTATTATATATATATATTATATATATATATATATATATATATATATATATATATATATATATATATATATATATATATATATATATGTATATATATTGACTGAGACGAGAGAAACAGTATGTTTTGTGGACCATCGACAGTCGAGGGTCCACAAAACATACTGCTTTCCCGAAGTCTCACTCAATAAGTATTTTGTTATATACTGAGTGTCAAAAGAGAAGAAAAGTACCACAAATCAATCAAACATGTATAAAAAGAATTACCTTTTACCTGACATGGCTCCGTGAGGCTCTGTGGATTTGTTATTTAGGACTGAAGAAATAGGAATATATATATATATATATGTGTATATATAATTGTGCAAAATACCTCAAAAACTTACCACTATTTTGCACAATTATACATTTCGCTCTGTCTATATGTCATTGAGCACTCTTTTGTATTTCGCTAACCAAAACTAGCACATTATATGTGTATATATATATTATTTAGGACTGAAGAAATAGGAATATATATATATATATGTGTATATATATATGTGTGTATATATATGTATATATATATGTGTATATATATATATGTGTATATGTATATGTATATGTATATGTATATGTACATGTACATGTACATGTATATGTATATGTATATGTATATGTATATGTATATGTATATGTATATGTATATGTATATGTATATGTATATGTATATGTATATGTATATGTATATGTATATGTATATGTATATGTATATGTATATGAATATGTATATGTATATGTATATGTATATGTATATGTATATGTATATGTATATGTATATGTATATGTATATGTATATGTATATGTATATGTATATGTATATGTATATGTATATGTATATGTATATGTATATGTATATGTATATGTATAGTTGCAGTAGATAGAAAAGTGCCCATCACAATATTTAATACTTATTTAATTCACAAATTCAAAACTGACCATTTGATGTCGTATTTCTTCCCAGCATTCTTCAATTTCCACGCATATTTTGAAAGTTCTGTTTCATTCTCATATCTTGGGTTATTGAACGACTTCTTATTGTTCCCATATCTCTCCTTGAACTTGTTTGCCGTCATACCGATATATTCATTGGTTTCG